>OW240925.1:7434910-7515337 GCA_933207985.1 Pelobates cultripes
CTCTTTCTCTCTCCATGTTCCCCCCTCTCTCTCTCTCCATGTTCCCCCCTCTCTCTCTTTCCATGTTCCCCCCTCTCTCTCTCTCCCCATGTTAATGTAATTGGCTGATTAGTGATATTATTATCGCTCTGGATCCAGGAATAACCCAATAAACACAATGAACCCCGGACTCACCCTCCGCTCCCAGCAGCCAGCTCTGCACAGACAGCGGAAATGCCGATTCCAGGAGGCGGAGTCTATGAGTACTGAGACGCTGAGAAAGGAAGTGACGTCACGGAGCTCGATCCGCCCGGCGCCATGATGGATGAGGGCAAAGGTCTTATTACTCTGTAGGAGCAGTATGGGCAATAGGCAGAAAGTATAACATTAGTTAGACGGGATGGGGAAGGGCTACATGTAGAAGGCTAGAATGGAATGTATGAATGTGGGCGGGGTTATATAGCAATGTGGGAGGGGTTATATATATCAATGTGGGAGGGGTTTGTATCAATGTGGGAGGGGTTATATAGCAATGTGGGCGGGGTTATATAGCAATGTGGGAGGGGGTATATATAAATGTGGGAGGGGGTATATAGCAATGTGGGAGGGGTTACTACCCTGTCCTTTCTGAGTGTGAGAGAGCTAGTTCTTATCCTTCTAGAGGACCTTTATAGCTCCAGCTCACACAGATCCCTTATTGGGATAGTTTTTATACTGCTAATGGACTGTAAACCTTCAGCTAATAGTGATCCTTTACAAGGATAAGAATTTCTAGTTTTTATACTGCTAATGAACATTTATTGAGTGCAAACTTCCCAGCTAGAGGGAATGATTTTAAATTATGTGGAGCACAAGACACCACGTACTGAGATCTGAGTTTGTTACACGCAAAGACCTGCTACCACGGCTCATGATGACTGGATGCTGCGGGCCGGTAGGGAGACGGAGTTGCTCCCACCTTCGTAAAGCTGTAGCAGTGTGGAAAGTGGGGGACAGTGCGTATGTGGGTGCAGGTCAATGTGAAAGTAAAGGGATGCAATTGCTAGCAATGGAGAAATTGGAGTGGGCGGTATATAGACCCATGTAAAATGAGAGAGGATATATGGCACTGTGATTATATACAACACATATATTCATGTCATTGCTTTGAAATAAAATTCACATAAACACACTGAACTGTTAATGCTGAGATTTTCTTTTCTTCTTTTGACTTCCGCAGCGTCATTATATACCTATATTTAATGTTTAGTTTATGGATACTGGTTTGGCTCGTTTCTGACTCCAACATATTTTCATTTGTCGTGGACTCATCGAGGGTAATTTTGTCCAGGGAGCGGCAGCCGCAAGTGTCAGGAAAGTGAGAAGAGGTGCATTGGCTGTTATATTTATAAAATCCTTTGCACTGGTTTTATACTTCACACAGCACATTTGGCTTCTGAAATTGAGACTGCCACGCACAGTTTGGTGGAGATTATTAGAGGAATTTTCGGCAAATAGCACCAGAGCAACGTGGAAGTTCAGAAACCGCACACGTAGCGTAAACTCCCTACTTCTGTCATGACTTCGTGTTGGAAATTGGAGCACACTAAGATTGTGCCACTATTGGGTGCCATTTCTTTCAGCGCCACCTATAAAAATCCTGACACATTGCCCTTTAACTTTACACCTGTGTGGTCTATCTAACTATTTACTCACAATCAATCTTCATCTGAGCTGCAGATACTCCTATTCAAGTATTAACTTTTTTCCTAGGCAACCGTATGTTTTACAGATTAAATACGTTTTTACATATTTAACCCCTTAAGACCAGAGGGCGTACTATTACACCCTATTTTAAGCGTCTCTAAACGACGCCGGGCGTAATAGTACGCGCTCCGTTTTTTTTTTACTTACCCGGTCACCGGCGATCCCATGCCGGCGATCACAGTTGGGGGGACTTCCAGGGAGTCCCCCGCAGCAGATCCTCCGTCCTGCAGCCCCCCTGGTCATGTGAGAGTGAGGTCCTTGTGAGGACCTCACAATCACATGGCCGGGTTAGTTGCCTGCTGCATTGCCAGCAGGGGGACTGCATGTAATGACAGGTAGTCCCCCTTCTGGCTGGAAATAAAATAAATTAAAGTTAAATCAGTGTAAAAAAAAAATAATATACTTCGATTATATTTATTTATTTTTATATATATATATATATATATATGTATATATATACATAGTCTAGGTGTATTTTACTATTTATATATAATTATATATATTAATATCAAATTACACGTAGACTGATACTGATTAAATATATATATATATATATAATTATTGTTATATATATATATATATAGTTATATATATATATTTATATATAATATAAAAAAATATGTAAATACGTTAAAAAATAAAAAATTTAAAAATATATAGATGTGTGTTATTTCGTTCTAAACATATTCTGATATTAATATATATATATATATATATATATATGTTTATATCAAAATACACATAGAATGAAATAATATATATATCTATATCTATATGCATAAATATATACGTATATATATATATATACACCTATTAATTCTACATATATATTTATGTAATATTTTTACATAATTAGGTATCTTAATTAATTACAATTAGCGGGACCTGTCTGACAACCCATGCCGAAAGTAAAGGGAATTTAATTTGTTAGCGCTATATTTAACCCTATAACTTTCCAAGACACCATAAAACCTGTACATGGGGGGTACTGTTCTACTCGGGAGACTTCGCTGAACACAAATATTAGTGTTTCAAAATAGTAAAATGTATTACAACGATGATATCGCCAGTAAAAGTTAAGTTTTTTGCATTTTTCACGCACAAACAGCACTTACACGGACGATATTATTGCTTCGATACTTTTTACTGTTTTGAAACACAAATATTTGTGTTCAGAGAAGTCTCCCGAGTACAAGAGTACCCCTCATATACAGGTTTTATGGTGTTTTCAAAAGTTACAGCGTCAAATATAAGACTTGCGTTTAATTTTTTTCACATTAAAATTCGCCAGATTGGTTACGTTGCCTTTGAGACCCTATGATAGCCCAATAATGAAAACTACCCCTATGATGGCATACCATTTGCAATAGTAGACAACCCAAGGTATTGCAAACAGGGTATGTCCACTCTTTTTTTAGTAGCCACTTAGTCACAAACACTGGCCAAAATTGGCGTTTTTTGCATTTTTCACACACAAACAGATACTAACGCTAACTTTGGCCAGTGTTTGTGACCAAATGGCTACTAAAAAAGACTGGACATACCCCATTTGCAATACCTTGGGTTGTCTACTATTGCACATGGTATGCCATTATAGGTGTAAATTTTATTCCTGGGCTACTATACAGTCCGAAAGGCAACGTAACCAATCTGGCGAATTTCAATTTCAAATGTAACGTGCTATATTTGACCCTGTAACTTTCCAAAATGCCATAAAACCTGTACATAGGGGGCACTGTTTTACAAATATATATTTTATTGCAGTAAAAGCAAACAGTATTATGACGTTGACAGTTAAAATGTCATGTAGAACTAAAAAAATAAAAAAAATCTTATTTTCTCCCATTTTTTCATATTAAATTATGTTTCATAGCTCAATATTTGATATTAAATGAAAGCCTTTTTTCCCCTGAATAAAATGATATATAATAAGGGTGGGTGCATTTAATATGAAAGAGGTGAATTACGGTTGGACAGACATGTAGCGCAAATGCCAGGGTTTGTTTACATTTTGTTTTGTTCACAACGTGTACATTTGGCTCAGTCCTTAACCCCTTAAAGGGACACCATAGGCACTGTATCTGCTTCATCTCAATAAACTGGTGATAGTGTCTGGAGTCATATGGTACCATAATTTTTTTCAGCATTAAACAGTTTTTAAACTTTTAATGTTTTAATGCTAAACAAGAGTCCCCGGCAATCCATCCCCTCTGTGCTGCTTTGGCTAATAAGGAAGTACTGGCCTGAGCAGCAATAGGCAGCTGTGATTGGCTGAGAGTGTCAGCTGACTGCTTTTAGCCTGTCAGAGTTCCAACTGACGGTATGAATGGGTATGACAAAAAGGAAGTGTGTAATCTCTGCCTTAGCTACACATACTGAAGGGGCCGGACTGTGGGTGGCCAGGCACTCTTATTTTGTGGCATACTGCACGAACATGGCGCAACACTGAATGGAGGGACAGTGCCAGGGCACTCCAGGCACTATAACCAATTCAAAGAGATGAAATGCTTATAGTGACTACAGTGTCCCTTTAAAGACTGGACTGTTTTTGCGATGTTGTACATTTGCGACCAGGCCTCTTGTTACACTTTTGTGGTGTTTGTGTTTAGCTGTATTTTTCCGCTCTCTCATTTACTATTCCCATACAAATTATATATTGGTTTTTTTTAAGATAAAAGGGGCTTTCTTTACATACCATTATTTATATAATCTCATGTATTTTAATTTAAATAAATTAAAAAATATGATGAAAAATTGAACAAAATGCATGTCTTTTTACTTTTACTTGAAATTTTTTTTACTCATCTACAAAAGCGAATGAAAAAAACTGCTAAAAAGATTAAAAATTTTGTCCTGAGTTTAAAAATACCTAGTGTTTACGTGCTTTTTTGCTTTTTTTTTTGCAAATTATAGGGCTTTAGGTACAAGTAGGATATTGCGGTTTCAAAACATACATTTTTAAAATGTATCAATAGTGACATTGTAACACTATTATCTGTCATAAATCTCTGAATAACACCCCACATGTACATATTTTTTTAAAAGTAGACAACCCAGGGTATTCAGTATGGGGTATGTCCAGTCTTTTTTAGTAGCCACTT
The DNA here is from genome assembly GCA_933207985.1 of Pelobates cultripes. Classification (NCBI taxonomy): domain Eukaryota; kingdom Metazoa; phylum Chordata; class Amphibia; order Anura; family Pelobatidae; genus Pelobates; species Pelobates cultripes. The sequence goes on from OW240925.1 coordinate 7,439,737, forward strand.
AGTCGAAAACACTGGCCAAATTTAGCATTCATATTTGTGTGTGAAAAAAGTAAGAAACTAAATTGAACGCTAATTTTGGCCAGTGTTTGTGACTAAGTGGTTACTAAAAAAGACTGGACATACCCCATTTGCAATAGCTTCGGTTGTCTTCTTTTGCAAATGGTATGCTATCATGGGGGTAATTCTCATTCCAACCAGGCAAAGTAACCAACCTGGCCATTTTCAATGTAAAAATATTTGACCCATATATTTGACCCTGTTACTTTCAAAAATGCTATAAAGCCTGTACATGGGGGGTACTGTTTAACTCGGGAGACATCGCTGAACACAAATATTAGTGTTTAAAAACTGGAAAACGTATCAAAACAATTGTATTATCAGTAAAAGTGCTGTTTGTGTGTGAAAAATGCAAAAAAACTTAACTTTCACTAACAATATCATCTCTGTGATATGTTTTACTGTTTTGAATCACTAATATTTGTGTTCAGCAAAGTCTCCCAAGTAAAACAGTACCCCCCTATGTACAGGTTTTAGGGTGTCGTAGAACGTTACAGGGTAAAATACAGTGCTAGCAAATTAAATTCTCTGGACTTTCGGCCTGGGTTGGCAGGCAGGTCCCTCAAATTGCAATCAATAAAATCACTTAATTATGTAAAAATATTACATAAATACGCACGTAGAATTTAAATATATATGCATATTTATATATTTGAAGCCTACGCGTATATTTATATAATTATTTATGTAATTTTGTATATGGACATATGTATGTTTCGTATTATTTTTATTTCTTTATATATACATAGATATATATATATATACAAATTCATTCTAAGTGTATTTTGATATAAATATATATATTAATTTTAAAATACAGTTAGAATAAACTTTCATATAGATATATAATTTTTTTTAAATTTGTATTATTATTTTTAAATGTTTTGATTTAATTTAACTTACTTATTATTTATATTTTATAATATATATATATATATATATATATATATATTCACAATATATAGTTATTATATATATTATATATATGTGTGTAATTTAGTTATAAGTGTATTTTTATATTAATATATGTACATATTAATATAAAATAAACTTAGTATGACATTATATATATGATATATAGACATATATTATATAGATATAATATATTTCTATATATCATATATATATATATATATACACATATATAATTTTTTTTTTTTATTAACATTAACTTTCTTTTTTTTATTTTACACATGCAGGGAGACTGCCTGTCAGCACAGGCAGTCCCCCTGCATGCAGACACATGGACACCTATTGTGACCATGTGATCGCTGTGTTGAGCGATCACATGGCCCCAGGAGTCCTAATCCACCGCGGGAAGACTGTCTGGGCTGCAGGCAGTCTCCCCACAATGGGAGCACCACTGATCGCCTCCGGGGGAACGACGGCGATCAGGTAAGTAACTAGGACCGTTAGGACGGTTCAGGACTGTCAGCGGTTGGCAATGGGAAAATGCTGATAACGGTCCTGAACCGTCCGCGGTCTTTAAGGGGTTAAGATCATATGAGTGAGATAAATTAAAGCTGTGTCTTAACAGAACTTCATGCATATATTATACCACTCACATATACTGAGGTTGTGACTAATAACAACCCACACATAAAACCAGTATTAGATTGGACTCATAGAGGATGTGTCTTATATCATTCACATATATTGTGTTTCCACTAATACATCAAGCATATAGTTAACAGATACACTGAAGCAATGTCTCCACAGCAACTCACATAAATAGCATGTAGAGGGCATATACTGAGGCTGTGTACCCACAGCAACATTTAAAGAAAACATACTGAAGCAGAGTCTTCGGATCACCTCATGCATAGACAATATAGTGGATACATATACTGAGGCTGTGTCCTCCTAATAATCCATACACAGAGCATATAGTGCATACATATACTGAGGCAGCGTCCTCAAAGTAACTCATACACAGAGCCTGTAGTGTGTACATATACTGAGACTGTGTCCTCATAGTAACTCATACATAGAGTCTATAGTGGATACATATATTGAGGCTCTGTCTCCATAGTAACTCATACATAGAGCATATAGTGGGTACATATACTGATGCTCTGACCCCATAGTAACTCTTACATAGAGCAAGGTGATGTCCTCATAGAAACTCAAACAAAAAAGAAAAAATCTAGGCCTGCATAAGCAGACACCTTCCAAACTGCTGTGAAGGACAGGAAAAAAGACTGCCTGATGGGAAGGGGGAGGATCTATTTATACCAGTTTCAAAGTTCTATTTCCTGTCCTTTCTGCTGTAAGGGGAGGAGCTAACCCATGAGTAAATGCTGCCATGAATAATGGTCAGGAAAATTAAATATTACTTCTAATAATAAAATTACCTACTAAGTCCTCAGTGAATACTTTTCTAACAACCTACTTCGTACCCCTACTTTTACCCTTTGTGTCACTATACCCCACTCCCTATAGAGTAAGCTCATTGAGCAGGGCCCGCCACCTCTCTCTTCCTGTACATCCTGTTGTCTGGTTACAATTATATGTCTGTTAGTCCACCCATTGTACAGCGCTATGGAATCTGATGGCACTATATAAATTATAAAATAATAATAATTATATAAATTGCAAATTTTTTTATTTTTTATAAAAAAAACAATAAAAACACTAACTTTGGCCAGCGTTTGTGACTAAGTGGCTACTACAAAAGACTGGACATACCCCATTTTGAATACCCTGGGTTGTCTACTTTTACAAATGATACGCCATGAAGGGGTTAACTTTCATTCCTTGGCTACTATACAGTCTTAATGGCAACATTGGCCCAGCAAACCAATCTGGCAAATTTCAATGTGCAGACATGCAAAAGGGGAAAGTCCTATATTTGACCCCTTTAAGTTTGCAAAAGTCCATAAAACTTGTACATTGGGGGCACTTTTGTACTCGGGAGATGTTGAACACATATTGGAGTGTTCTTTGTCAGTAACACATAAACGGAACTAAAAAGACATGCCTAAAGTACAATGTGAGAGAAAAATAACACAAAAAAACGACTATCCAAAAGTTTGACAAAGGCTGGTGGTAGAATTAGTGCATGGAAAGTATTAAATTATCACCATTTGAAATACTCTAGGGTGTCTTCTTGTCAAAAAATATATGGTTTGATGGGGTAAATTATATTGTCCGGCTTCAAAAATGTCTCAAATGGGACATGGGTGCATGATGACTGTGGCGAAAGTGACCTCGCCACTGGTTTTTGTTGGGGCCTGGTTGCCAGACTCCTGCCTTTTGACTATGGCCCCTGGGATAGTTTGCCCTTTATAAACATTATTTGGGCTCATGGACTTTATAGGACTAGTGCTGGCCCTTTAAGCACTTTATATGGGCATATTGAGACGTTTGGGAACAATGCCCCTTTAAGAGTGTGTCCCCAGACCTTTAAAACACTTTGTGCATGTCCTTTTCCCACTTGGTTCGGTAAATGGGGCTTACCGAACCAATTACTGCACAGGCAGACCACACGCAAGTGGGTTACTGCAGGTTAATTGCCAACCGCTAGGTGGTCGCCGTTCGTACAGTCGAACACGTGGCGTGGCCATCTTTATTTTACCGCGGTCAGCAGTGTGTGCAGCCAAATCCATGGAACTAAAATCGGCTACCCATTTGCACGAACACCGCTGACCCTTACCTTCTCCTCCACTTCGATGGAAAACGAAGTCCCGTTCGACTATTCGAACGCAGTTATACTAAGCAATTTGCACGAACGGTACCCCATTTGTGCATTCAAATGAGACTTAATTATTTTTCAGTGTAAAAGAGACCAATCGCACAGCCCAAATCTATGGAACTCTTTTGGGCACGAAAGCCATGCTTGTGGTCAGTCAAAAAGGACTTCCACCTAATTTTTTAACCCCTGGAGGAAATTGTCTGATTTTTTAGTATGTCTGTATTTGAAGTATGCTGATTAATAATATGTAACTTTTATTAATATTGCATGTATACTTTTAAAGTTATAAGAATTGTATAAAAACTGCATTTTCCTGCCTGTGATAATTACATTAGCCCATTGTGTATAGTAATTATATCACAAGCAGGGTGGAGGGTTTGTCCTAACGGGGAGTGTTTAACTGTATTATAATGTATTTGAGTGGCTGTGCCACAAAACCCTGTGGGTGGTAACATTGTGTAAAAACCTGTATAAAAGAAGCAATAAAACTATAGCTCATTCTGTTCCTGTTTACACTCAAAAACTGTGTGTCATCCTGTTATTGGAGGGAAGAAGATTTGCTCCTGTGTCTGCTGTCCAGCTTGCAGGAGATTCAATGGGGAAAGTCCTTGTAAGGATTACAGCTAATTCTCTGTTCAGCTCCAGAGTTTCCAGGACTCTGTAGCGTCCAGTGCCTGGAGGTGTCTGCTACAGTGCTTGGAGTCCTCAGGAAGCGCTAGGAGCATCCTTCAACGGAGGAACCCAGTCGGGGTGCCAGGTGATCTGTTACAATGACTAACAGTGAAAATTCCAAATTGGAAAACTGGAATGCACACCCTCCAAATAAGGTCTTTTAACCCCCAGAGAACCCAACACACCTACACATGGGTGGTATCGCTGTACTCATGTGATGTTGCTGAACACAGATTGGGGTGTTATTTGGCAGTAACACCTAATAAGAGCTCATAATACATACCTAAAGTAGAATGTGTGTGAAAAATAACACAAAAAAATGACTAATCAAAAGTTTGACAAAGGCTGGTGGTAGAATTAGTGCTTGGAAAATGTTAAAATACCACCATTTGAAATACCCTAGGGTGTCTACTTTTCAAAAATATTTGGTTTGATGGGGGTAAATTATATTGTCCGGCTTCAAAATTGGCCCAAATGGGACATGGGTGCCTGATGACTTACTGTGAAAATTCCAAGTTGGAAAACTGGAATGCGCACCACCAAATAAGGTCTTTTAACCCCCAGAGAACCAGACACACCTATACATGGATGGTATCCATGTACTCAGGAGATGATGCTGAACACATATTGGGGTGTCCTTTGGCAGTAACCCATAAAGTTCTCAGTACATATATTGTTAAATTGCTATGTGTCTCAAAATAAATCACCTATTATTATTAGGGCTGCATGAAAAGATTAAAAATACCCTAGGTTTAATACCTTAAGTTGTCTTCTTTTAAAAAATATATACAGTTGCAAGAAAAAGTATGTGAACCCTTTGGAATGATATGGATTTCTGCACAAATTGGTCATAAAATGTGATCTGATCATCATCTAAGTCACAACAATAGACAATCACATTCTGCTTAAACTAATAACACACACAGAATGAAATGTTGCCATGTTTTTATTGAACACAGTATGTGAACCCTTGGATTTAATAACTGGTTGAATCTCCTTTGGCAGCAATAACTTCAACCAAACGTTTCCTGTAGTTGCAGATCAGACGTAATTCTTGACCATTCCTCTTTACAGAACTGTTTCAGTTCAGCAATATTCTTGGGATGTCTGGTGTGAATCGCTTACTTGAGGTCAAGCCACAGCATCTCAATCGGGTTGAGGTCAGGACTCTGACTGGGCCACTTCAGAAGGCGTATTTTCTTCTGTTTAAGTCATTCTGTTGTTGATTTACTTGTATGCTTTGTGTCATTGTCCTGTTGCAACACCCATCTTCTGTTGAGCTTCAGCCGGTAGACAGATGGCCTTAAATTCTCCTGCAAGATGTCTTGATAAACTTGGGAATTCATTTTTCCTTCGATGATAGCAATCCGTCCAGGCCCTGATGCAGCAAAGCAGCCCCAAACCATGATGTCCCCACCATCATACTTCACAGTTGGGATGAGGTTTTTATGTTGGTGTGCTGTGCCTTTTTTTCGCCACACATAGTGTTGTGTGTTTCTTCCAAACAACTCAACTTTGGTTTAATCTGTCCGCAGAATATTTTGCCAGTACTGCTGTGGAACATCCAGGTGCTCTTGTGCAAACTGTAAACGCGCAGCAATGTTTTGTTTGGACAGCAGTGGCTTCCTCTGTGGTATCCTCCCATGAAATCCATTCTTGTTTAGTGTTTTACGTATTGTAGATTCGCTAACAGGGATGTTAGCATTTGCCAGTGACTTTTGTAAGTCTTTAGCTGACACTCTAGGATTCTTCTTCACCTCATTGAGCAGCCTGCACTGTGCTCTTGCAGTCATCTTTACAGGACAGCCACTCCTACGGAGAGTAGCAGCAGTGCTGAACTTTCTCCATTTATAGACAATTTGTCTTACCATGGACTGATGAACAGCATCAGCTTTTCAGCTTTATGCAAGTCAACAATTCTTAATCGTAGGTCTTCTGAGAGCTCTTTTGTGCGAGGCATCATTCACATCAGACAATGCTTCTTGTGAAAAGGAAACCCAGAACTGGTGTGTGTTTTTTATAGGGCAGGGCAGCTGTAAGCAACACCTCCAATCTTATCTCATTGATTGGACTCCAGTTGGCTGACATCTCACTCCAATTATCTCTTGGACATGTCATTAGTCTAGGGGTTCACATACTTTTTCCACCTGCACTGTGAATGTTTACATGGTGTGTTCAATAAAAACATGGCAACATTTCATTCTTTGTGTGTTATTAGTTTAAGCAGACTGTGATTTTATTAAAGGACACGGAGGCTCCTATTATGCTTCTCTCTTTCTTTTATTCTTCAGCAGCAAAAGAAATATAGTATATATATTCAATGCAAAAAAGGAAAAACAATTCAATAACACCACATCATAACTTCTAAAGGGTTAATCAAATACCACATATGAACCAATCAGAGTTTCCCCATTACAACAAAGTCCCATGTGACCCTAAGCCACTCCTCTTTCTTTTGCTGCTGCAGCCTCAGATAAGTAGCAATTTTTATCCTTCCTCTGTTGCTGTCAGTTGCTAACCTGGTATTTCACTAATTTGCTGTAAATGATTTTCTTTTTTCCCCTCAGGGTTTCTATATGTATTTGTTCTCTCCTTTAATATCGTGGAGGCTTTGCCCTCTCTCCCTTCCCCTGTCCCCCCTCCCCTCTCCTACCTCCGGTCGGGTTGTTTATTTCCCGACCGTTGTGTGTCTCCTCTCGCCGCCCTCTCCTCTGTGGGGTGTCCTCCCCCCACGCACGGGTACCGCTGCCGGTAGCGGTCCCGGCGACCCGTGGTGTCCGCGGTCGCGGCCGCCCGCGCATGCGCACGACGCAGGTGCGCATCGCGGCGGCCATCTTGAGGAAGGGCAAAATTTGCCGCGCTTTGGATAGCGTGGCCAATACAGTGCTGTGGGGGCGGGAACTGATCCCTGTTGCTGGGCAAACTCTCCCTGTGTTCCCCAGGAGTTTATTCCTGAGGGAACACTCGGTGAGCTTGCTGTAATTGTTGGTTGTTTGCATAAATTTTGTTGTGCCTTGCCCACATTGGTGTCTGGTGCCTGGGAACAGAGCACTAATATATATATTGGTAATTTTTACTATTGTGGGGAGTTAGTCAATTTATTCCCTGTGCTATATACCTCAGCCTTTGCCTATATAAATTTCTGCCATCCATCCCAGTTATGCAGGCTGACCACAGTGCCTATAGTGCCACTACATCTAGGGCCACCATGCCCACCCCTCCCCTACAGGGCCCCAAAATGCCCGCTGCGTTGGACACAGCACAGGAGCATATGGATTCTGAGGAATTGCATTCCCTCTTGGACGCGGCTATGGCGAAGTCTGTGACGCAAGCCATAGTTACGGCCATGGGTGCCATGTCAGAGAATTTATCCCATTCCATAACTACGGCAATGAGAGCCACGCAATTACCTGCTAACCCCATGGCTAACCCCCCAGAGAATAAGCCGGTGGCCCCTAGTGGGCGTAAGGCCGCTAAAAAATCTCGTCATTTGGATGATTATGCCTCCAAAACCCTACAGACGGACAGGGTACGTCCTGTCACAGAACCTGTGGTTGGACCACAACTAAGAGCCCCCCACCGGGCAAAATCGGTGCGGAAATGGAAGAGGGCTAAAGCCCTAATGGAATCCTCCGACTCTGAATCGGAGCTAGAGGAGGCTCAGAGCGAGTCCGACGAGCCCCGCCACGGGCACGGATATGGACCATAAGAACGGAGCTGACGACTCAGCTCTGGTTGACCCGCAGGGCGAACCTTTGTTCGACCCGGATACCTTACAGCACCCAAGGTCCTCTGAGTGGTACCCTCTGGACCACGTAGCGAAATATATTGCTGCCCGCATCAGAAAGCCACTAGATAAGGTGGCGCGGAACAAGCTACGGGCAGAGTGTCCCCGCCCCACGGTCCCGGATATGGCATGCGCCACCCCGGAAGTGGACCCAAAAATCGCCCAATTCCTGGGCAAATCTGGCTGGAAGGCCAAGAAGGGCCTGGACTTTGCCTGGCGTAACTGCCAGGATAAGGTATTGGACATCCTTGGCCCGATCGCGAGGATGTTCGATATGGTCGAAATCGCGTTGGCAGGGGGTACACCGCTGGATCTAGAAGCCCTTCGGGGGTGGATCCAACGTGCCGTGTGTCTCCTGGGCAACGCGAACACGGCAGTGGCCACGGAAAGGCGCAAGGCGATTTTAATAAAAATTGAGCCTAAACTAGTTAATCTGGCAATCTCGGAACCAGGTCCCCAGGCTAAGGCCCTCTTATTCGGGGATAACTTTGTAAAGGAACTAGGCACGTATGTGGGCACTTTTACGGCACTGGATAAGGCTCAGGCCAGCATGAAACGAGTGTTCCACCAGAGGGTTTTTGGCGGGTGTAACGGATCACCTGGCACCCCGACTGGGTACCTCCGTTGAAAGATGCTCCTAGCGCTTCCAGAGGACTCCAAGCACTCCACCAGACACCATAAGCACCGCAGGCTGCAGCTATCTCCCTTCAGAACGAAGCAGGAACAAGCTCTTACAAGAGCTCAGTGATTATAGCAAGGGAATATGCCTAGCAATCCCTTGTAGCAGATTCCCCAATAAGAGACAGGACTCAAGTTGAGGGTAAAAATAGAACTCTCTGGCTGCTAGCTTGCAGCCCTTTTTATTAGGTGCTCCCATGAAGGGGAGGGACACACACAGTAACGTACATTAACCAATCACACAATAGTTACATCCCACACATAGCCCTCCCCTCTACCTGTAAACTAATTATCTGTACACACAGGGAAATACAATTATCATAGGTAGGGAAAATACAGTTTTTACACAACATTCATAACTCCCAAAATATACATCACATTCGCATAAAAATACATATTCACAATCAATCCATTCAGGGGAACAACATATTAAAAAATGGCATGAATCAGACCAGGGGTTCAAAAGTTAGTAAAAGTATCTTTTGTTCCCCCTGGCTCAAACAGTAAAAGTAAAACATCCCCACAATGCATCCTGGCTTCCTCCCTTCTGCCCTGGAGATAATTGGAGAAGGAATCTAATTATCTCCAAAGACAGAGCCAAACTCCATTACCCACATGGCAGACAAAAAGACAGTAAAAGACATAAAATTACATACTGACACATTTAGTACATAAAACACACATTTCTACATATCCCCAGATAGCTTGGATCTGACTGCACATTATTAGATGAATGGCACTCAGATCACACGAATAAGCCTTTCTGCAGGGAAAATAAACAGTTTAACCTGCAGGGCCATAGTCCAAAGGCAAGAGGCGGGCAAGCAGCCCCCTCCAAGGACACGTGGCGAGGTCGGTTTTGCCACAGCGGGGCCGGCAGATATCGGGGCCGTCTGCCCGGCCGCTCGCCCCGGGGCGCGTACCGGGGCTCTCGTGGCTCCGTACAACCTCGTTTCACACCCCCGGAACCCAAGCAAGCCTCACCGTTTTTCCCGGTTCGAAGCAGACCATGGCACGCCCGAGGATCCAGAGGCTCTTCATATGGCCGACGGCCTTATGGTAAGTGCGCTACCTCCTCATATGTCTACATTCACTATGGTGGGGGGCAGACTGGGCCATTTTGCCCAAGCATGGCACATGATCACGGCAGATGCCTGGGTGCTCCACACGGTCCGGGGTTATTCTATAGATTTCGTACAATACCCAGTCCAATTGGAACCCCCTGGCCGAATGATGTTCCCCACACGGGACCGGGAATTGATAACGCAAGAGGTCCAGGCCTTGGCCTCAAAAGGGGCAATTTATACGGTGCCCTCTACCACACCGGGTTTCCTGAGCAACCTATTCTTGGTACCCAAAAAAGGCGGAGGCGTCCGCCCAGTCATCAACCTGAGACCTTTAAACATGTTTGTCGCATACCACCATTTCAAGATGGAAGGTATACACTCCCTACGGGACCTCCTCCTCTCAGGCGACTGGATGGTCAAACTCGATTTGAAAGACGCATATCTCACGGTCCCAATGGCCGACGATTGCCACCGCTTCCTGCAATTCCGCTGGGAAGGGAACGTGTGGCGATTCCAATGCCTACCGTTCGGCCTTTCATCGGCTCCCTGGTGCTTCACAAAGCTCATGAAACCAGTGGTGGCCCTCCTACGCAGCAGAGGCGTACGGCTCATAATATACCTGGACGATATCCTCATCATGGCCCAGGACCCGCTTCTGTTGCGAGAACACCTCTCCTGGACGAGGAACCTGTTGGAGAATCTAGGTTTTCTGATCAACGGGGAGAAGTCGGTCATCGAACCCTCGCAGGCTATGGAATTTCTGGGATTCACCATAAACGCAGTGACCGGAACACTCCTACTCCCAACGACCAAGGTCAAGGCCATCAAAAAGGAGCTCAGGAGAATGCTCACACGTCCTGTCCTTACTTTGAGACAGCTGGCCAGGATTGTAGGCCTCCTCTCGGCATCAATTCAAGCCATTTTTCCAGGACCCCTACATTACAGAGCACTTCAACGGTTGAAGGCAAAATACCTTCGTTTGGGGCACTCATACTCCGACTCTGTTCCTCTCGACTGTGCCGCCAAAGAGGAAATCAAATGGTGGCTACAACACATGAAAGCCTGGAATGGCCGCGCCATCTTTGGAACGGCGCCAGACCTCGTAGTCGAATCCGATGCCAGTTTACTCGGCTGGGGTGCGCGCTGCGGACCTTTCTCCACCGGAGGACGATGGTCCAGGGAGGAACAGGGACTTCATATCAATTGCCTCGAACTGCTAGCAGGTTCGTTTGCTTTACGGAGTCTCTTGAACGTGTCGACCAACTGCTCCATCCTGTTACGCATGGACAACGTGTCCGCAGTTCGATATATCAATCACCTCGGGGGCATGAGGTCAGTAATGCTTGCGGAATTGGCGAAGGATTTCTGGCAGTTCTGCCTGGACCGCAACATATCAGTACAAGCGGAACACATTCCGGGAATGAGCAACGTAATAGCGGACTGGAACTCCAGACATCTACGGGATGCCAGCGACTGGCGGCTGAACCCGACCGTTTTCAGCCATTTACACTCACTGTGGGGGCCGCTGGACATCGACCTGTTCGCGTCATGGCTGAACACACAGTTGCCGAAGTTTTTCAGCTGGAGGCCAGATCCGGAAGCTCTGGCGGCAGACGCTTTCCGACAACTGTGGCCGCACACCAGGCATTACGCTTTTCCCCCCTTTTCTCTCATCGCACGGACATCCCTAATCCTCGTAGCTCCTTTCTGGACGTCCCAGCCCTGGTTCCCTACACTTCTAGAACTGTCCATAGATCTACCGAGATTATTGCCGGTACACGACAACATCCTCTTGGATCCCTATGGCAATCCGCACCCTCTTATACTACAGGGACATCTGAAGCTTTTGGCATGGCTCCTTTCAGGGGACTCGAGGACACCCGAAATGTTCCACAAACGACTCTGGACCTCTTGGCAGGAGCTTGGGCCCCGGGCACAAGGAAATCATATTTACATGCCTGGAACGCATGGTATGGTTGGTGCATGGAACAACACGTGGATCCCATATCTGCAACTGTGAGTCACGTCCTGGGTTTCCTTACTTCACTTTTCGACCACGGCCTGGCATATCGTACGATTAATCTCTACAGATCAGCTATCTCAGCAGGCCATGTAGGTTGGAATGGAATTCAAACAGGGAAACGCCCGATGGTGTGTCGACTCCTACGAGGCATAAGATTTGCACGACCACCACGACCTCGGTATTCCGAATTATGGGATGTGAACCTCGTTCTTCGACTTTTTGAAAGTTGGCCGCAGAACGGAGATTTGTCGATCAAACAACTCACCGCGAAATTGGCCACTCTGTTCTGCCTCATCTCCTGTAAACGGGTCTCAGATGTACGAGCATTGGACATTCAGGCACGCTCATATACACCGGAAGGGGTGGCCTTTGATATATCGAGGCGTACGAAAACATCCATCACGAAGGTTTTTTACCCCGCTTTTCCACACAACAGTAACTTATGCCCAGTAACCTGCCTTAAGGAGTATGAAGCAAGAACGGCTGCGGTCCGGGACCCTCAATGGGCTGACCTATTCCTGGCCATTCGACAACCGCATCGTCCAGTTTCTACAGTCACCCTATCTCGCTGGGTCAAATGGATCATGACGTCGGCAGGTATTGATACTTCCACATATGGAGCACACTCAGTGAGGGGTGCGATGGCATCGAAAGCGTTTTCATTAGGCTGTAAATTGGAAGATCTTCTCCGAGCTGCCGATTGGTCGAGAGAATCTACATTCCGTGAATTTTATTTCCGTCCGGTTTCCCATTTTTCCACGTCGGTGATCACACAGCTTTGAACTAGCATAATAGGAGCCTCCGTGTCCTTTAATAAAATTACCAGATTTTACTAATTTCATGACGTAAAGTCATGATTTTATAAAGGACACGGAGGCGAGTATTATCCCACCCAATAAAGGTAAGTTGCCCTCATCTGGGAATGTAATGTATGTTATGGGTCTTGAACTGTGTGATAATGTGTTATTTTATTAAAATTTTTCGTTTGAGTGAATAACAGGAGAATGATATAGTGTTCTAGATAGTTTTGGTTTGAACATGAAAATATTATCCAAGAACACATTTTACCATCTAGTTTCTCTGTCTTACAGCTTCCTAATTGGAGTGCCATAATGGTCCAGGCAGGCCCGCAAGTGGGCGGATGGAGGATGACCAGTTTTCTTCAAGTTTTGTGGTTTTTTGTTCGACGTCATCTTCAACGGAATTCCCTGTTTTATCTACACGACTACTGGTTCTTTTCATTGCGGAATATTGGAGTGTCCATCAGCATCACCAAAAGAAAGAGGAGTGGCTTAGGGTCACATGGGACTTTATTGTAATAGGGACACTCTGATTGGTTCATATGTGGTATATGGTTAACCCTTGCAAGTTATGATGTATGTTATTGAAGTGTTTTTTCCTTTTTGCAGTGAATATATATACTATATTTCTTTTGCTGCTGAAGAATAAAAGAAAGAGAGAAGCATAATAGGAGCCTCCGTGTCCTTTATAAAATCATGACTTTACGTCATGAAATTAGTAAAATCTGGTAATTGTCTGTTGTTGTGACTTAGATGATGATCAGATCAAATTTTATGACCAATTTGTGCAGAAATCCATATCATTCTTGTTGTGCTATTTGGTGCCCCATAATTTTTAATATTAAAAGAAAACAATATGGATGCTGGTAGACTGTCCTGGACATTACGTAATGCTGTTTCAACACAGGTCAAAGGAACTTTAAGAAGTAAACAGGAGGAATACTTATCTACAGTTTAATTTGTGAGCTATCTGTGTACAAGGGTAACAAGAACAATGGTTTATTACTCAATGGGACTTTACAATCCGAGATACTTAAACTCACAGAGCTTCAAAGGGGTATACAAACTATGCAATTGTTTGTGCATAAACATCACAGGCAATCCAGAGTGTTTGTCAGCCATACGAACCCAAAGTCTGAGGTCGCTTCCATATTTTCAGGATATTAGAGCTTGAATCTTTTGGAATCATGCATGATATACAAATGTAAACTAAATGTGTGATTGCTACAGTAATGTCTATAACTGCATGCTTGACTGATTTAGGGGTAAAAGGTAATATAGATATACTTATATAATTAGATTCTATTTTTCTTTGTAAACATGAATGTATCAATCAGTTAATCATACGGGTTAGATTGATACAGGATATAGACATATTGCATGATGATTAATATAACCAACCCTGTTTCAATTAAAGAATATACATAACCAAAGACAGATATTTAACTTTATTTGAAATATCCCCAGTATAGGTGAATTAAAGGTCAATTCATTTATTTAACCAGGTCATCAATGATCTAATTCAGGTCCTCATACCTAGGGAAATAGTGCCATCTATTGATGAAAGTCCTAAGGGCCACATTCATAATTAAATGTTAAGATACGCCCATAACCAATCAAAAGCAAGATTTAAGTCCCAGGTACCGCCCATTTACAAACAAGGGGCAGGAACTGATAAGGGGGAAATAATGGTTAAATAGGGAGAAAAATATGAAAGAGGGATTGTAACGGATCACCTGGCACCCCGACTGGGTACCTCCGTTGAAGGATGCTCCTAGCACTTCCTGAGGACTCCAAGCACTGCAGCAGACACCAAAACCACCGAACCGTAGGAGCATATGAATGCTCTCAAGCATTGAATGCTGTAGACAGTTGAATAGGAACCATACGAATAGGTTTACTCTCCTAGCAGTCAAACTGGAACAGCATACAATAAATCCTTCCCCCAATAATGAGACGACACTTCACTTCTGAGGGTTAAAACAGGAACTGACTGGACTGGCACATACAGCCTCTTTTATTCCCAATCCACAAACTTAGTACTGCCCACAGGGTTTTACATAACAACCAATAACACACGTACATTACAGAAAGACACTCCCACACAAAATCCTCCCCTCTGGCTGTGATATGATTACTGAACACAATGGTTAATCTAATTATCACAACCATATACAGGCTAAATGAAAAACAATCACTGTATAATGTGTCCCCTGCTGTATAGTCCAAAACCACTGCACGATGTCTCTATGCACCAAATACTGGTTGAAAAGTTCAAACAGTGTCTGTGAGTTAAAATGGCCGCCATCCATTGTTCTCACCATGTGCTTCTGATACAGGAAATGGTGGCCACCCAGTAACTCCACAGTATGTCCCCAGATGGTTCTTAAAGGGCCAGCAGCAACACAACACAAATCCATTATGCCCAAATCATGTCTTTAAAGGGCAATACATCCCAGGGGCCATAGTCACATGGCAGGATGCTGGCAATCAGTCTTCTCCAATGCCCAGTGGCGAGGTCGGTTTCACCACATTTCTCCCCTTTCCCAAAAAGACTAACAAGGTATCTGACCTCCTGTTGGTCAGTGCCTTGGTTAGTCCAGCAACCCACCCACAAAACAGAATCCGCAGTATAACCCACCCACGAAAATTGGTTACTACACCTGGAGTAGTGGGTCACTTGTCCAGGTCCAGGAGCTCCACCTTGGCTCTGGGGGGTACTAGCACTCTGGATCGATGGGTTGCTGGGTGGGCAGAGACCAGCGGTACTCTGCCCTGGTGCCAGCGCTACCACGGGAGTAGCCTGGTTGGAGCCCAGATGAGGGAATGGCGTAATAGGATCCTCCCGCTGGACCTGGTGTTGCTGCTCGAGGGGCAGACAGGCTGTCTCCCCTTTGGATATACAGCCCTGCTGCTGGGGGACAGGACCGACCGTCCCTACCCCCTGTGGTTTGGGCACAGAGACCACGGTCCCATCTGCACCGGTGTGGGGCTTATCCTCTCCCCTTGGTGGGCTAGGCTGCCACTGGGGAGGGGGAACGAGACTCTCCCCTCCCGGTAGAATTCTCTGCCGCTGTGGAGCAGGACCGACTGTCCGTACTCCTGGTAGCTTGGGCACAGAGACCACGGTCCCAACTGCGCTGGTGGGGGGCTTAGTGTCTCCCCATGGTGGGCTACGCTGCCGCTGGGGAGAGGGGGTAACAAACTCCTCTCCCTTACACACTTTCAACAGCTGGGGAGAAGGGGTAACAGGCTCCTCTCCCTGACTCTCTCTCTGCTGGTGGAGAGGGGGACTGACTGTCTCTCCTTTCAATATATTGCCCCGCTGCTGGAAAGCAAGACCGACTCTTTCTGCTCCCTGCAGGACACACTGCCACTAGGGAGGAAGGACAGCACCTTCGGCTCCCTGTGACTCACTGGACTGCTGGGGAGAGGGACCAACTGTCTCCTCTCCTAAGGACACACTCTGCCGCTGGGGAGGAAGGATATTACCTTCGGCTCCCTGGAACTCACACTGCTGCTGGGGAGGAAGGACAGCACCTTCGGCTCCCTGGAACTCACACTGCCGCTGGGGAGGAAGGACGACACCTTCGGCTCCCTGGGACTCACACTGCCGCTGGGGAGGAAGGACAGCACCTTCAGCTCCCTGTGATACATACTGCCGCTGGAGATCAGGGCCGACCGCCCAGCATCCCTGTAGGGCCGGTAGAGAGACCACCGTCCCATCTCCACCTGCCATCTGTGGGTCTTCCCAGGACCAATCTGTGAGGTCCCTCAACATTTGCGAGTAAGGACCACCTGCTTCCGCACCTGGCAACTCCGGCTGCTGCTGGGGATCTGGGCTGGCTGCCCAGCATCCCGGTGGGCCCGGTGGAGAGACCTCGGTCCCATCTCCACCTGCCTGATGTGGTTCCTCACAGGACCAGTCTATGTGGACCCCTACTTCGGGTTCCAGCGGCCGCCTCAGGGGGATGCAGCCTCTACTCGGCTGCTGTAACACTCCTTCCACTGAGCATACTCTCTCTCTTTCGCCAGCCGGAATTCTCGGGCCAGCCTTGTGTTTCGCTCGGCCGTGACCTGGTTCCAGATCACCCGGCGTACCTCCATGGGTAAATCATCCCCATACTGGGCCACTTGCTGCCTCACCTCGGCCATCCAATCATCGCCAGAGCCTTCCATACTTGTCTGCTCCAAGTCGCTGGATACCTCTGCTCCCAGGGGCGCTGCACGTGTGCTAGTGTTCCCCTCTATTTGTAACTCCAAACGTTACCAGTGTCTCTGAGCTGCTTTACCTCGCACTAGGATGCCATCCCACCACTTGCCAGCAATGTAACGGATCACCTGGCACCCCGACTGGGTACCTCCGTTGAAGGATGCTCCTAGCACTTCCTGAGGACTCCAAGCACTGCAGCAGACACCAAAACCACCGAACCGTAGGAGCATATAAATGCTCTCAAGCATATGAATGCTGTAGACTATTGAATAGGAACCATACGAATAGGTTTACTCTCCTAGCAGTCAAACTGGAACAGCATACAATAAATCCTTCCCCCAATAATGAGACGACACTTCACTTTGAGGGTTAAAACAGGAACTGACTGGACTGGCGCATACAGCCTCTTTTATTCCCAATCCACAAACTTAGTACTGCCCACAGGGTTTTACATAACAACCAATAACACGCGTACATTACAGAAAGACACTCCCACACAAAATCCTCCCCTCTGGCTGTGATATGATTACTGAACACAATGGTTAATCTAATTATCACAGCAAGAGAAATACAGTTTCATAAAACACATCACAGGGACCCCAAAACATGCAATAACCCCATAAATGTATATCCTTGGAACTGGGGGATCTGGGTGAACCACATATCCAAAATTCACCCAGATCCGTTCAGTACTTTGGAAAATACAGTTTAATGCAGATTCTGCAGAACATATACAGGCTAAATGAAAAACATTCACTGTATAATGTGTCCCCTGCTGTAGAGTCCAAAACCACTGCACGATGTCTCTGTGCACCAAATACTGGCGAGATGGCACCGTGTTGAAAAGTCCAAACAGTGTCTGTGAGTTAAAATGGCCGCCATCCATTGTTCTCACCATGTGCTTCTGATACAGGAAATGGTGGCCACCCAGTAACTCCACAGTATGTCCCCAGATGGTTCTTAAAGGGCCAGCAGCAGCACAACACAAATCCATAATGCCCAAATCATGTCTTTAAAGGGCAATACTTTCCAGGGGCCCTAGTCACATGGCAGGAGGCTGGCAATCAGTCTTCTCCAATGCCCAGTGGTGAGGTTGGTTTCGCCAAAGGGATCAATATCTTCAGATCATCTTAAAAAAAGATCAAAGGAGAAAACAGAGGGCTAAGAAAGGAGGAGATTGACTGACTAATGGCAATAGACTGAATTACAGACCAGAGCACCCAGAGAGAAGAATCCCAAATTGAATTAATTCATCCTAGACTCTTGGTAATGTATAAAGGTTTCTCTTTACTTTATATTAAATAAACTGGACTATTGAATGCCCTATATGTCTATATTGTGAACTGATCCCTATTGATAGAACAGTTATATCTCATTCTACCTGCAGCCTGAGTCAGATTTAACTTCTTAAGTCGGAACATTCTTGATTCCTTCTTTAGACGTAGATCAGTTCAATATATATACTAAGGCTATCAGAAACCTTATATAAACGTACTGTAGTTAAACTGATGGTATATACTTAGCAGGGTTGGTTGATATTTAACTAATTAATATAATGACAATTGTATCATTAATGCAAGGGGTGTCATATGATTAATTCTGTATACTGGTATTGCTGTGAAGTTATTTAATAGCTTTTATTGTCCTTTGTTGATAAGATTATAGATGAGACAAAGTGTAATGTTGACTCTTAGGCTTGTCAAGTAAACTAATTGACTTGTTGACATAAACTCATATATAATACAGCAAATTGATTATAATTGTATTGTTTTGTTGCTTTACATTTTATAGTGTGTATTATTAAATTTATATATATTTTCTAGCAAAGTCTGTTTATTGGCCGTCTGCTGTTCATAAGTGTTTATATCACTGCTTAAAACAAACAAAGAACTACAGGGTCCCCGAAGGCTCTATGTGTGTGTGAATATCATCAGCTATTATTCAATCTATATTCCATACATATAAAACCTTAGATGACCCAACATTCCAAAGGGTTCACATACTTTTTCTTGCAACTGTACATGTGAAGGATTATTTGGAGATTCCTGACAGATATCAGTGTTACAATGTAACTTGCGCTAATTTTGAAAAAAAATTGGTTTGGAAATAGCAAAGTGCTACTTGTGCTTATAGCCCTATAACTTTGCAAAAAAAGCTAAGAATATGCTAACATTGGGCATTTCTAAACTGAGAACAAAATTTAGAAACTATTTAACACAGGTGTTTTTTGGCAGTTGTAGATGCGTAACAGATTTTGGGAGTCAAAGTTCGAAAAAGTGTTTTTTTAATGTTTTCATCATATTTTATAATTTGTTTTGAAAATAATGGTATCTTTAGAAAGACCATTTAATGGCGAGAAAAACAGTATATAATATGTGTGGGTAGAGTAAATGAGTAAGAGGAAAATTAAGAGGGGGGTTGGAGGAGGGATGATATACCACTGCACATATCCCATATCAAAATTTTCAGTCATAAAAAAATTTAAAGACTGGTTGGTTGGATAATATTTGTTATATTGATAGATAATAATAATTTATAAGTTACATAGTTACATAGCTGAAAAGAGACTTGCATCCATCAAGTTCAGCCTACCTCACATTTGTTTTTTGCTGTTGATCCAAAAGAAGGCCAAAAACCCAGTTTGAAGCACAATTTTGCAACAAGCTAGGAAAAAAATTCCTTCTTGACCCCAGAATGGCAGTCAGATTTATCCTTGGATCAAGCAGTTATTACCCTACATTGAAAGATTATATCCTTGAATATTCTGTACTTGCAAGTATGCATCTAGTAGCAGTTTGAACATCTATATGGACTCTGATAAAACCACTTCTTCAGGCAGAGAATTCCACATCCTGATTGTTCTTACAGTAAAAAAACCTTTCCTTTGCCTTAGATAAAATCTTCTTTCATCCAGTGTAAACGCATGGCCTCGTGTCCTATGTAAAGTCCGGTTTGTGAATAGATTTCCACACAATGGTTTGTATTGGCCCCGAATATATTTGTATAATGTAATCATATCTTCTCAACATAACATAACACAGTTTAAGAAATACAATTTCCAATCTAAAATCCTGTCATATCTGCAAATACCCATAAAAGACTTACTCAAAGTTAGATTTTAGCTCCTGATAGGCACACTAGACATTTGCCCATCATTAGATTTATACCTCCTATATTCAGCTCAAATTTCCAAACAGGCCCAGAAATGTTATAGGTGAAGGAAACAATAAGTGGCATCCCCCTTGTGTGTCAGACCAATCCAAATAGAAAAATTCTACTTTATTTTCTTTTGTGCTTTCTACAGTAATAATTTGTTACGGCTCCCCCGGTAGGAGAGGGGTTACAGCCGTATTAGACGTTCCCTTCCCGAATACAGAGGTAGCCACTGAGCACTCCAAACTGCCGAACAGCAATCACACGAACCAATAAGTCTCCCAAACAGCTGAACAGCAATCACACGAAACCAGCGAGTCTCCCAAACAGCCGAACAAGCGTAATCCATAAGAATAATTCCCCCAATGATGAGACAAAGCTCCGTATTGACGGTCAGCAGGAATCTGGTTTATTGAGGGCTACCTGCCCGGTATTTATGCAGGTCTCCCACCTGGTGGACACTCCCCTAGGGGACCAAATGGGAGACTGTGACAAGGACATTACAACAATCAATCACAGTGTTACACATGTAGCCATGCCCCTTTAATTACCCAAGACCCTCTGCTCTGCCCAGGGAGATAATGGTGAAGTAATTCAATTATCTCCCTGGACAAAGACCAAACGCCATTTTAAGTGACTAAAACAAAATGCATAAAAATATATAACTTTACAATAACTGGACATAATACAAGCATTCAGCCCCCAGATAGCTGGGATCTGAGCGCACAAAAGTACCGAATAGCGCTCAGATCCTATGCACACAGTCCAATCGCCGTGGAGTCAAAGTGTTCACAAAGTCTGTTCTCCATACAAATAGACTCCACGGGATGGCTATAAGGGGAATGGCTTATTCATGGACAAAATACCGAATACAGGGACCTTCGTGAGTTTTCTACTGAAGGAGAAGGGAAGTCGGCGTTCATGTCAAAAAGTGTCAGTTTTGAGTTCCGTGAGTTTACCGCCGAACACCGCTGAGCGTTAGTGGATTTAAAATGGCCGCGACCTCATGTTCGGGATATGAATGGTGGCCACCCAGCTACAGGCATCAATTAAGAGGTGTCTGCGGTTATCCTCAATGTTCTAATGGGGCCAAGAGGTTAACCAGCAGCACACTTCTCTACTGGGTGGCCGGCCGTTGGGGAGTTTTATGCGGTAGTTAAAAAGGGAACGGTATACAGTCCACATGAACGGGAAAACATGAATTAAACTAAAGAATGAATAATAAGTCTCTGTAAATTCAAGACAGAGAGATCTGTCACATAATTCATGCATCTATTATTTTTATTTTCAAATTAACAAGTCCATAGATATGTCACACCTCCTAGTTATGACTCAATACCATTGACTTCACAATTCATACCAAACAGCTTGCACTAACCATATTTTTACTCTTTTTATTTAGGGTGTGCTTTCCCCATTCTGAATGTGCACAAAAGAAGACATGAATATTAATCTGTGGGTTATTATTAATGAAAGTTAGAATAATTTTTTCTACACCCAAAATTCATTAGTGTGATGAAAAATACACTTATCTAAATGGATAGTGGTGACAACTTCCTCCAGGAATATCCCAGAATGTATTCCTTTAATATAAATTGCACTAATAGGGTTGCACTCACAGGATTGAGACTGGTATATCGCCTTAGGGTGCATCCCCTGATGTAGATGGGGGTCTGAATCACCATCTTCCCATTCAACTGCAGTATGAAGAGTCTGTGTTTTCTCACATCCCCAGCTGTTCCCCATCTATTCTCATCAATATTTTCTTATTCCCGGTCTTCCGTGTTCACCTCGCATTCCACTTGGTGGCTGTCATGCGTTACACCCTCGGTGTGCAAGGTAGACTCAGATATTTTCCTCCCCCCATTAAATCAATATAATAGAAGCCTGACGGGCTCATGAATAGAAGAAGAAAAAAGTGTATATACTGGCAGACAGACAGTTAGTCCCCTTATGGAAAAAATAACCTAATCCTCTTTTAGAAATAATACAAAATTACTTTAAATTAAATGTTTTAAAAGCAGATGTTTAGTGTATAGTGTCCAAGTATGTTTCATGCATTTCACTAAATTATGTTACTGTAACAATGCTTTTGTTGTCCTTTATTTGCCTAAATGTATTAAATCAGGAATCATTAGTATGTTGGGTAGTGTTGCTTCCAAAAGTGATCATCTCAGGGAAGTTTTTGTTCTGTTCACTCAAAAAAACGAATCCCTTTAAAAATGAGAAGTTATCTTAAAATGCTCTTTTTTTATATTAAATGCAATAAGTGACAATAAACCTACAAAAGCTACAAAACTTCACACAGCCCAGCCATGAAACCTTGGCTAACAGTTAAATCAACTGAGTAACCCTTTCAATGCTGGCTAGATCCTCCTAGGCATATAATAACCTATTCTCATGTAATTTTCAATTAAAATAACATTCGAACCAGCTCATTAATCATTTCCTGGAACCATCCAATAAGAATAATCTGCCAGATTTTTACAAAAGCCGAATTTTAATTTGCCTAAAAAGATATCTTATCTTATTTTAGAGCAAATCAATACACCTGGATAAAAACAGCGGTATGCTAACACGTGATAATATAACATTAATATATAATTATTCTTAATTCCACCTGCAGAATGGAATGTTTATAACTATATATTCTTTAGTTAACTAAGATTTCTAAATATTGAAATCTGACCGTGATTTATCCAGTCATATATCATGCTATTAGTAAATTTTAATTAATTTAGATTAATTAAATAAAACCAGCATAATTACCAGTTATGTAGGTATTCTCATCAGATGAGTAGGTAGTCCCAGGAACTTGCGAGTATGATTGGTTGTATGGAGGTGCGTGAGTAATAGAGAAAAATGGTGTTGGTTAGAAAGTATCAGTAAATTTTAAGTGTCAAGGAGTTTAAGAGTTAAGTGTTAGTCCCAGAGAGTGTCCTGAATCTCTCTCTCTGCATGTCCGAATCTGAATGCCCAAACTCCACCAACTACCTTCTCTCTTCCCTGTGTCCTAACTTTTAAAGGGCCAGACTCTCTGTACGTCATTAGTTGATAAAGCCAATAGGAAACTGTAGGTGTGTTCAACCTTCAGATCGCAATTTAGGTATTTGGTCCATAGAGGGCAGTCTCGCCTTACTAAACATTCCTATCCAGGAAAGAGTTAACTTTTCCTGATGACGATTTTAACGTCATTTGGCTTATCTAAAATGACTATCATAACTTAAATTTGCTGTCAGTTCAAAGCGTTTGTCTCAGTCTTTGTGGCAACTACTTTGATCGTAATTTCTAAACTCAATTTCACCCCTTACTTACAATGTGACCTTGTAAAATTTAGAAAGTAAAATTAATTACTTAGTCTTCTCTGTCACTAGTGTCTGTGTTTATATAATGCATTCCTTAGCTCAGGCCCAGTGGTTAGTGAAAGCAAGGAAATTATGTGTCTTTGTTATCCTGACGATAACAAAACGGAGTCTGCTCTGTTCTGAGTGGCAATATACACTTTTAATTTCTTTCTTAGCACAAAATGTCTGCCGATATAAATATTCTGACAGGTTTCTCTCCTGTGTGAGTTCTGTTATGATTAACAAAATGTGATTTATGGATAAAACATCTTTCACATTCCGAACATGAGAATGGTTTATCCTGTGTGAGTTCTCTTGTGCACAACAAGATGTGATTTACGGATAAAACATTTTCCACATTCCGTACATGAGAACGGTTTCTCTCCTGTGTGAGTTCTCTTGTGCACAACAAGACTTGAGTGGTTCTTTAAACATTTCTCACATTCAGAACAGGGGAAAAGCTTTGATTTTCTGTTTACCATTTCATTTGTAGGCATATACGATTGTAAAGGATTTCTTGAGTTTTTAGAGTTGGAATTTTTGGTCCTTGTATTGAAAGATTTCTTCATAGTCTTGCTTACTGTATTTCTAAGTATGGTAAACTTAAATAACTTATAGCAACAGATTTTCTTTAACTCCCAGTACATTTCTCTCAGATTTTTTTCCCAGCAGTAAGTTATCAAGAAGGACCTGAGAAGATTATTGCAAGTTCTGTTTAATTAAGATTTTCTTATCCCCTGCTATGTTAATAGCTTGCTAGACCCTGCAAGAGCCTCCTGTATGTGATTAAAGTTCAATTTAGAGATTGAGATACAATTATGTAAGGTAAATTTCATCTGTTTGAAAGTGAAACCATTTTTTTTTTCATGCAGGCTCTGTCAATCATAGCCAGGGGAGGTGTGGCTAGGGATGCATAAACAGAAACAAAGTGATTTAATTCCTAAATGACAGTGAATTGAACAGTGAAATTGCAGTACAACTGCAGTAATTTAGGTGACTATAGTGTTCCTTTAAGTGTTTCTATCATATCCCCACTGTCTCGTCTTTTCTCCAAGCTATACATGTTAAGTTTCTTTAACCTTGTCCTTGTAAATTTTATCCTGCAATCTCGGAACCAGTTTAGTAGCCCTTCTCTGAACTCTCTCTAAAGTATCAATATCTTTCTAGAGATACGGTCTCCAGTACTGCGTACAATACTCCAAGTGAGGTCTCACCAGTGTTCTGTACAATGGCATGAGCACTTCCCTCTTTCTACTGCTAATACCTCTCCCTATACAACCAAGCATTCTGCTAGCATTTTCTGCTGCCCTATTATATTGTCTGCCTACCTTTAAGTCATCAGAAATAATCACCCCTAAATCCTTTTCCTCAGATGTTGAGGTTAGGACTCTATCAAATATTCTGTACTCTGCCCTTGGGTTTTTACGTCCAAGATGCATTATCTTGCACTTATTCACATTAAATGTCAGTTGCCACAATTCTGACCATTTTTCTAGTTTACTTAAATCATTTGCCATTTGGCTTATCCCTCCTGGAACATCAACCCTGTTACACATCTTAGTATCATCAGCAAAAAGACATACCTTACCATCAAGACCTTCTGAAATATCACTAATAAAAATATTAAAGAGAATGGGACCAAGTACAGATCCCTGAGGTACCCCACTTTTGCAAGCCCAAGCTTCGAATATACTCCATTGACTACAACCCTCACTTGCCTGTCACTCAGCCACTGCCTTACCCATTCAACAATATTGGAATCCAAACTTAAAGATTGCAGTTTATTGATAAGTCTTCTATGTGCAACAGTGTCAAAAGCCTTACTGAAATCTAGGTAAGCAATGTCTACTACACCACCCTGATCTATAATTTTAGTTACCCAATCAAAACAATCAATAAGATTAGTTTGGCATGATCTCCCTGAAGTAAACCCATGTTGTCTCTGATCTTGAAATCCATGTGTTTTTAGATGTTCAACAATCCTATCCTTTAACATGGTTTCCATCACTTTCCCACTACTGAAGTAAGGCTTACTGGCCTATAGTTACCCGACTCCTCCCTATTACCTTTCTTGTGAATGGGCACAACATTCGCTAACTTCCAATCTTCTGGGACTACTCCTGTTAACAATTACGGTTTTTACGTCCAAGATGCATTATCTTGCACTTATCCACATTAAATGTCAGTTGCCACAACTCTGACCATATTTCTAGTTTATCTAACTCATTTGCCATTTGGCTTATCCCTACTTGAACATCAACCCTGTTACATATCTTAGTATCATCAGCAAAAAGACATCCCTTACCATCAACACCTTCTGCAATATCACTAATAAAATATTACAGAGAATAGGTCCAAGTACATATCTCTGAGGTACCCCACTGGTGACAAGCCTATGCTTTGAATATACTCCATTGACTACAACGGTCTGTTGCCTGTCACTCAGCCACTGCCTTACCCATTCAACAATATTGAAATCCAAACTTAAAGATTGCAGTTTATTGATAAGCCTTCCATGTGCAACAGCGTCACAAGCCTTACTGAAATCTAGGTAAACAATGTGTACTACACAACCCTGATCTATAATTTTAGTTACCCAATCAAAAAAAATCAATAAGATTAGTTTGGCATGATCTCCCTGAAGTAAACCTATATTGTCTCTAATCTTGAAATCCATGTGTTTTTAGATGTTCAACAATCCTATCCTTTAATATGGTTTCCATTACTTTCCTCACTACTGAAGTAAGGATTACTGGCCTAAAGTTGCCCTAGTACCTTTTTTTGTGAATGGGCACAACATTCGCTAACTTCCAATCTTCTGGGACTACTCCTGTTAACAAGGATTGGTTAAATAAACTTGTTAATGGTTTTGCTAGTACACCACTAAGCTATTTTACTAACTTTGGGTGTAGTCCATCAGGTCCCACTGACTTATTTGTCTTTACTTTTGACAGTTGAAATAGAACCTCTTCCTCTGTAAACTCACAGGTAACAAATGACTCATTTGTCATTTTTCCTAACTGAGGCCCCTTTCCTTAATTTTCATCTGTAAATGCTGAACAAAAATATTCATTAAGGCAGTCAGCTAGACCTTTATCCTCTTCTACATACCTTCCTTCTTTTGTTTTTAATCTAACTAATCCTTGTTTTACATACCTTTTCTCATTTATGTATCTAAAAACATTTTTTTTCCTTTTTTTTTTACTGACTGTGCTATTCTCTCTTCTGTGTGTGATTATAACTTGCTTAGCCTCTTTCTGCCTAATCTTATAGATCATTCTGTATTCCTCACTCTGGGATTTTTGATAATTACTAAATGCTAACTTTTTGTTTTTTATTATTGTGTCCACAACTGCGGAGTATCACAGTAGTTTCTTGAATTTTTTGCTTTTACTGACAAGACTAATGCTATTTTCTGTTGCCATCAGCAGTGCAACTTTTAAATAATCCGATTTCTCTTGGACTCCATTTAAATTGCTCCAGTCTGATAATGACTCCTTTACACATATTCTAATTTTAGAAAAGTCTGTTTTTCTAAAGTCTAAGTCTGTTTTTGTGTGGTGTGACTCAGTCACTGTTCTTATATTAAACCACAATGACTGTATCACTGGATCCTGAACTTTCACCTACATTAATATCTGATACCAAATCTCCATTTGTTAACACTAAATCTAGTATTGCCTCTTTACGAGTTGGCTCCTCAATGACTTGTTTTAGAGACAATCCCAGTAGGGAGTTTAGAAAATGTGTGTTCCTGGCACAAGCAGCAATTTTGGTTTTCCAATTCACATCAGGAAGATTAAAGTCACCCTTGATGATAACTTCCCCCTTCATTGTCATTTTAGCTATTTCCTCAACTAGTAGATTATCTAACTCTTCTATTTTTCCTGGGGGCCTATAAATCACACCTACACGAGTTACTGTGTGATTACCAAATTCAAACATAACCCAAACGGACTCTATGTTCACTTCACTAACTTTTAATAGGCTAGCTTTTATGCTATCCTTCACATACACCCCTCCCCCTTTCTTGCCTTCCCTGTCTGTTCTATATAAAGAGTACCCTGGCATTGCTATGCCCCAGTCATATTTCTCATTATACCATGTCTCAGTAACAGCGACTAAATCTGCATTATCAGTTGCCACTATTGCCACAAGTTCATGGATCTCATTCCCTAAATTGCAAACATTTGTAGACATTACTCTAAGCTTATCATTTTTAATGCACTTGCTACAGTCACCTTCTGTCCTTGTTTAGGGGGGCAAATGGATTGATGTTTTATCACCTTTTTGCCCCTCCCCTCCTAGTTTAAATACATCCTAGCAAAACCTCTGAACTGCTCACTGAGAACATTTGTTCCCTTTTGTGAAAGGTGCAAACCATCTTTTTTGTACAGTTTTTTTTTCCATTCCAAACAGAGTTACCATGAGAAATAAAGCCAAATCCTTGCTCCCGACACCATTCACCAAGCCACAAATTAAAGTCCCTAATACGCATCCAGTATAAAGGTCATCTACTCTGCAGGCAACAAAAAGGTTAAAGGAATACTCCACTAATTTTTTATAACCATCTAGTGGATATCCCACCACTGAAAATGTCCAGACCGGACCCACATCCCAAGTGCCTGGGAATACTCAATGAAATATGAACACAGCATGTAATTCTAAAGGATACGTATTTCAGGTGCTAGCCTGAAAATAAACACATATAAAAAGGGCACAGTTATACCTACTAACAAAATGTGCTATATTGTTTCTGCATGTGTGTTGGCAGGGGGAGGATATATGAAAGAGCAACTACCAAAAGCTGCAGACCTGTTGTCTTTAGTATTTGTAACTCCTCTCCTTTTACCCCAAACTTTCAGTAAATGGAAAAACAAAATATCTACCAAAGGCCTTTTCTTTATCTAAGGCTAGAAACACTGAAGGTTAGAATTACTATCATGAATCTTTATAATTGTTCTTAAATGATTAATAGAGGATCTATTAGAGTCTGCAAGAGAAAGGCTTTCCTATATTGTGAGATGCTGGAATGTAAACTGAATTACAGTTTTAGTATGTCTCACCAGGGCTTCCATTAGACATTTTGGGCCCCTTACAGAGCTCAAAGTCTGAAACCCCTGGGGCTTGCCCCCAAATAAGCCCAGGAGGCCCATCCTGAGTAGACCCACAATGATGCAGTGTGTGTTTGAACACAGATTGTATGTTAGGTAGTGTTTGTGGGTAATAGATGTAGCGTGTTCAGTGGATGTAGTGTTTATGTGTAATACATGAAGTCTATGTAGTGTGTAGTGGATGCAGTTAATATAGTGGATGCAGTTTGTTTGTTAATATCCTATGGATATATTGTGTGTAAATATGTTGTGTAGAATAGGGGCTACATTCTTTGGAAACACTTTTTTAAAAATTATTTTAATAAATTTATTTTATTCCCCTTCCTGCTTCTTATCTGTGTCTAGGGAGAGTACATTCCCTGGAGGTCCAGTGGCTTGAATACTGCAAAAGGGGCCCAACAAGAGCCCTCTTCACTTTCCAGCTGCTCCTCTCTCTCCAACTCTTGCCAGCCTAGCGTTTGTGCTGTGCTGAGCATTGCCACGGTAACCCGTAATAAAAGCTCTTATGGCCGCAGGGCTTGCCTGAATTAGAGAAAGGACCAGTTGGAAGGTGAAGATGGCGCTGGCTAGGCCCTCTCTGCTATATTCATATATAACCGCTATATATATATATATATATATATATATATATATATATATATATATATACACACACATGCACATTGTGACTGTGGGCCCAGTCATATCTCCCACTGCATGAGTTATGCCCTAATGGCAGCCTTGTGTCTCACATTCAAAATACATTTTTTTGAAATTCTTTTTATTGGTTTTTAAAACATTTTACATACAAATAATGGTTCTAAATGAGAACCCAATACTCTCATTCCAACAAAAATTTGGTATGCAAGTTTCTCAACATTGAAAGGGAATATTTAAAACATCATGTGACAAAAAGTTTCATATCATACCAAATACAACATACTACATATACAAGACATACAATCATGGTCATGGATATCCAACTTATACTGTACGGATTAAGATCTTGAATCTATGAACCTTAAATATCAAGATATCAAAGTATCTAATAGACCTATTTGAAACATTTTGATTGCACTTGATAAGGTAAATGATAAGTATATCCCTATCTTTCCAACAACCTGTCTATAGAAGTAAGAGCAAATGGTCATTAAATTGTGTCTCTACCAGGAAGCTATAAGATTAAGAGTATAATACGTAAAAGCATTCCCCAAAAAGTTCAGAGGAATATTAAGGATCAAATCAAGTGTTTGATTATTTGAATATCTGCCCCTGTCCAAATTATTGGTATAAGTGCGTGCACACTCCTAAAGTATTTTCACACCAGATGCAAGTTTCAGGTTGATGAAATGCTTCAGGAATGTTTATTCAGGAGGCGGAGAGCCACTTATAAAGACAGAATACATCATATGCATAATTATAGATAACAGAGAAAATACATCAACAATTGGTGAGGTGTTAAGTGGTTCATCTAATGCACATCCTACAGGGTGTGATGTCACTGTTATCATGAAGTTCTCCTCCAGATTCCAGCGCCATCTTGTTACACGAGGTAGAGTCGACGGAAGGGGGAGCAGTTACTGAACACAGGAGGGGAGAGGTTGGAGGGGGAGCAGTTACTGAACACAGGAGGGGAGGGGTTAGAGGGGGAGCAGTTACTCTAGCAACCAGAGTAACACAGTAAATAATGAGTACAGATGCACAGAGTAAATAGACATTTCACTAATCCTAATTTACGTCCATAACAGGGACTATAAAAATAACGTATAAGAATTGGTCATGGAGTCCAAAATTAACATTTCCACACTAAGATGTTCGCGAATGTAAAACCAATATTTATATAAACCGCAATTTGCTAAATTAGATTATATCTACTATTAAAATACAAGATATTTAATCCATCGATATCTCATAAAAGCTTAAAAGCAACTAAAACAGTTTTCACATTCAGAACACACTTCTATTCAGTGTGAGATCTCTGATGTTTAATAAGACTTACATTATGGCTAAAACATTTCCCACATTCAGGACATGAAAAAGGTTTTTCTCCTGTGTGAGTTCTCTGGTGACTAACAAGATGTGAGTCCCGGCTAAAACATTTCCCACATTCAGGACATAAAAAAGGTTTTTCTCCTGTGTGAGTTCTCTGATGCCTAACAAGAGGTGAGTGACAGCTAAAACATTTCCCACATTCAGGACATGAAAAAGGTTTCTCTCCTGTGTGAGTCCTCTGATGCCTAACAAGACTTGAATGACAGCTAAAACATTTCCCACATTCAAGACATGAAAAAGGTTTCTCTCCTGTGTGAGTTCTCTGATGAACAACAAGACTTCTGTGACAGCTAAAACATTTCCCACATTCACTGCATGAAAAAGGTTTTTCTCCTGTGTGAGTTCTCTGGTGACTAACAAGATTAGCGTATTGGCTAAAACATTTCCCACATTCACTGCATGAAAAAGATTTTTCTCCTGTGTGAGTTCTCTGATGTTTGTTAAGGTATGATTTACTAAGAAAACATTTCCCACATTCAGGACATGAAAAAGCTTTCTCTCCTGTGTGAGTTCTCTGATGAACAACAAGGCTTGTGTGATAGCTAAAACATTTCCCACATTCACTGCATGAAAAAGGTTTTTCTCCTGTGTGAGTTCTTTGGTGATTTACAAGATGAGAGTCACGGGTAAAACATTTCCCACATTCAGGACATGAAAATTTTTTTTCTCCTGTGTGAGTTCTCTGATGAACAACAAGGCTTGTATGACAGCTAAAACATTTCCCACATTCACTGCATGAAAAAGGTTTTTCTCCTGTGTGAGTTCTCTGGTGACGAACAAGATTAGAGTACTGGCTAAAACATTTCCCACATTCACTGCATGAAAATGGTTTTTCTCCTGTGTGAGTTCTCTGATGTTTGTTAAGGTATGATTTACTAAGAAAACATTTCCCACATTCAGGACATGAAAAAGCTTTCTCTCCTGTGTGAGTTCTCTGATGAAAAACAAGGGTTGTGTGACAGCTAAAACATTTCCCACATTCACTGCATGAAAAAGGTTTTTCTCCTGTGTGAGTTCTTTGGTGATTAACAAGATGAGAGTCACGGCTAAAACATTTCCTGCATTCAGGACATGAAAATTTTTTTTCTCCTGTGTGAGTCCTCTGATGTTTGTTAAGGTCTGATTTACTAAGAAAACATTTCCCACATTCATTACATGAGAAAGGTTTCTCTCCTGTGTGAGTTCTCGAATGTATAACTAGACTTGAGTGACAGCTAAAACATTTCCCACAATCAGAACATGGGCATTTTGGGGGTTTTCCATTTATTATCCAATTTGTAGACATACAGGATTCCAAGAGGTCCCTTGATTTTTGAGAGTTAGAATCCTTGGTGCTTTTATTAAAAGATTTCTTCATAATCTTGCTTGGTGTATTTCTGTTCCTGTCACGTTCCTTCAAGATTTCTGCTGGTACTGTGATTTAAAGAAAACCTATTACTATAAATAATTTCTAGCTTACTATATTTGGAAAAACTGACACCATTTTTTTGAAAGATCTGAAATAGGACTATGAAGCTTCCTACTGATTGAGAAGGACCTTTTGCATACTTTAACTCCTTCTCTATAACAACTTAATTTCATTTGGTTTTGCAAAATGTGCTTTGGTCTATATCACCTCACTTAACTACATTTATACCTATTACCAGACAAGCTCACTAACACACACACCCACACACTACAGATAAGCACAATTGCACACATGCTCATTGAAACACACACATGTTCACTATAGAAAAACAATGGTCACGATGATGGTTGGACGTAATGTGCAATTGTTGACATGTGAGTAAAAGAAGCTTTACAAATATTTACTTAATTTTAGAGAGACCCTGTCATTCTTTTCTTCAGGTTTACTTTTCTAATGTCCCTCTATCTAATTGATTACACCCCCCTCTTTGCCACTTGTCCTCATTTATGCTCTTCTGTAAGATTGGTTTTACTTAAAGATTGTGGGTACATTTGCTAGGCAAATTAAAAAGAACCTTGTTTAAAGCTCTGCACTTAGTCAAGCTTCAACAACTTGGCTGCTATACATCATAAGCATGCACACAGGGTGTGCCAGGTGTGCCCAGGTGCTCCATAATGCACCCAATGACTACTTCTTATTGTTGCAAGGTTACCAAAGTCATATGCTGCTTAGCTTACTGTTGGTGCAATAGTACAGCAGAAGAGGCAGGTGCTGTGTCTGCCCAATACTAAAACATATAGTATTAATTTCTCAAGCAGAGTTTCTAAGTGGGCTTAAGTATGTGACATCGAATCCCTTCAACTTCCCATGAGGCTCTGCTCACTGAAAAATTCTGAGTGGGCAGAAGGAAAATAGATCCTCTGCTTCCTCTCCGCCACTTGGTAAGCAGCAGTGTTTTAAATAGACAATTAGTATTGGAAATATTCTTGCCATCTAGTCTCTTCCTTTTAAAAATAAATAAATAAATCAGGATTTCTTTTAATAAAATATTTTTGGAATTAACATCAGGCTAAATCTAGTTTTATATTTTATGTCTTAAAGGGACTTTCCAGTGCCAGGAAAACAATCCGTTTTCCTACCTCGCATGCGCATTAGAGCTCTCCATAGGAAAGCATTGAAAATGCTTTTCAATGCTTTCCTATGGGGAATTGAGCGATGCTGGAGGTCCTCACACAGCGTGAGGACGTCCAGCGACACTCTAGCACAGAAAACTTGTGCTATGAAGCAGGAAATGCCCTCTAGTGGCTGTCTAGTAGACAGCCACTAGAGGAGGAGTTAACCCTGCAAGGTAATTATTGCAGTTTATGAAAACTGCAATAATTACAGTTGCAGGGTTAAGGGTAGTGGGAGTTGGCACCCAGACCACTCCAATAGGCAGAAGTGGTCTGGGTGCCTGGAGTGTCCCTTTAAGGACACAACTTCTGGAATAAAAGGGAATCATGATGGAACAGTTCTGTCATGTCAAGTCAATATTTATATTGAATCTTTCTGATTAGTGATTTAAGTCAAATTTTCCCTGGTTAAACACCTCCACATTCTCACTCAATATTCCTTTTCATATTGTTTGTAATTGTTTTTTTTTTTTAGATACAGATTGAGAATTACATACAAGTTTATGTTAATAAGCTTGGTTACATATATTAGTCATAAATTTTATAAGCAATATATATTGAGTGTGGGAATGCATTCACCACAAACATTGATGGCTTAAAATCACTAACAGACCATAACAGCCAGGTAACTCATCACAAGAAAACAACTATCTCTCCACTTCTTTAAAAAAATTTGTACAGTTTACGATTTTATTTTAAAGATGTAAACACTTAATGCAAAGTTATTATTTTACACATGCAGCTTTTCACAAGAAATTAATTGGTCACATGGACTGGCAGCCATATCAGGCTATTTGAAAATATTTAAAGGACCACTATAGTACCAGGAAAACATACTAATTTTCCTGGCACTATAGTGCCCCGAGGGTGCCCCCACCCTCAGAGTCCCACTCCTGCCGGGCTGAAGGGGGAGGAAGGGGGTTAATCCCTTACCATTTTCAAGCGCTGGGCTCCCTCGGTGCTGGGACTTTTCTCCCTCTTCTGATGTCATTGGCCGAATGCGCATGCGCGGCAAGAGCCGCGCAAGCATTCAGCCAGTCCTATGGACGCTGGCTTCTCCTCACTGTGAAAATCACAGTGAGATGCGCGGAAGCGCCTCTAGCAGCTGTCAATGAGACAGCCACTAGGCTGGATTAACCCATAGGTAAACATAGCAGTTTCTCTGAAACTGCTATGTTTACAGGAAAAAGGGTTAAACCTAGCTGGACCTGGCACCCAGACCACTTCATTTAGCTGAAGTGGTCTGTGGTCTGGGTGCCTATAGTGGTCCTTCAAACATTGTCTTCTCTGAAATTGATGGAAGGAATGAATCGAAATTTTGCACATGTCCTTGGCAAGGTCCTCCAATATGATTGATCAAAGAGAGTTAATACCAAACTCCATTGTCATGCAATTCTTACATTTGTATTTCCACCACTATTAATCTAAGTGTGTATTAAACTCATGATTACATAACTGCACGAGTGCCAGAGGAAATGATAACAGTGTGGCAGCCATTTTGAAATTAAAAAAAAAAAGTAAAACGAATGAGACTTTAGAGTTGTACAGGTTTATGATGAGCTGGAGATTATGAACAATGCTGTTCCTTTGCCGTATGTTGTGGCAGCCATTTTGGTTTAGTGGATTATTTTTTAAATTTACAAAAACCTTCTGTGATGTTGGCTATGAAACACATGAAAATATATGTGTTGAAGTACGTTATGATTTGTATTCACATTTGCTCAAGAGAAGTCTGTCATGTAGTAGAGAACCAGGTTTGGGTGGCTAAAAATATTAAAATACACATGACAAATAACCACCAAATGCCAGTTCTTGAACATGCTACATTGTGGGGATATTTATGGGATAATAATAGTAACAGTGAGAATTGCCCACTAATTCAATTCTCAGATCCCAAAGAACGTTTATCGTGTTAAGTGGAATGTATTTCATATAATTGATATCACAATGTATAAAAATAGATTTTATTTATGATAACCAATAATTAACAAATAATATTATGTAACATGCATGACAATAATCAATGAATATTCAGTATAAATTGGTATGCAATACAAAGGAATGGGTATTACGTTTCAATGGCTAAACGGCATTTTCTGTCAAGAATTCTGACGATTTATGAGGTATCCTTACACAGATTGAAAGTGAAACTTTTCACACAGAGAACAGAATTCCTCAGAGTGCAGCGTAAGGTCGTAAAGTTTAGCCGACAGTTAGAATAACCCTTTCAATGCTGGCTAGATCTCCTAGGTAGTTAAGATCTATTCTGATGTCATTTTAAATAAAATAACATTTAATCCAGTTTAAATTCATTTTCTTAAACCATCCAATAAGAGAATCTAACATTATATAAGCAGATTTTTAATTTGTCTAAAAGATATCTATCTTAATTTAGAGCAAATCAATACACCTGGATAAAAACAGCGGTATGCTAACACGTGATAATATCACATCAATATATAATTATTCTTAATTCCACCTGCAGAATGGAATGTTTATAACTATATATTCTTAGTTAACTAAGATTGCTTAATATGGAACTCTGACCGTGCTTTATCCAGTCATATATAATGCTATTAATCCATTTAATTAATTTAATTTAATTAAATGAAACCAGTATAATTACCAGTTGAGTAGATATTTCATCCGATTGGTAGTCTCTCTGCATGGAGGTGTTGGTTAGAAAGTCAGTAAATTCTAGGTGTTAGAGTTTTAGGAGTAGAGTGTTAGTCTCAGATGTTGTCCGAGTTGGAGTCCCCAAACTTCCAATTCCTCTCTCCTCTCCTTTGCATATCTTGCATCTGCCTCCCTCTCTCGTATATCTTGTATCCTCTATCTTCCCTTTGTCCTAACTTTTAAAGGGCCAGACTCTCTGTACGTCATCAGTTGATAACCCAATAGAAGCACTAGAGGTGTGGTTATCTTCCAGATCGCAAATTAGTTATTTGGTCTGTAGAGGGCAGTCTTGTCCCACTAAACATACCTATCCAGGAAAGAGTTAACTTTTCCTGGTGGCTATTTTGACGTCATTTTGCGTTATCTTTATAGCGCCATAATTCAAAATTTCAAAGGATTTCTTAAATTTTGTCCAGACTTAGCGTCTGCAATTCCTGCCATAATTTCTGATATGACAGATCATGAACTAAGTTTACCCTTTTCCATACAATGGTACCTTATATATATAGACAGTTAAATATTAAATTATTTAATCTTCTCTGTCACAATTGTCTGGGTTTAGATTTGATTATATTCTTTTAGCATTAGACAGTCTGTCCAACCCCCTTCCTTATCACTTGTTTATACTATGCATTCCTTAGCTCTGGCAAAGAGGCCAGTCTTACAGAAAGAAATCCTGTGTCTCTTTGTTTTTTTGACTTGGAATAACAAAATGGAGTCTGGTCTGTTCAGAGTGACTCAGAATATACACTTTTAGTTTCTATCATAGCACAAAATGTCTGCCGATATAAATACTCTGACAACATGTGTATTTCCTCACCTGCTATACCCATCTTCCACCAATTGCCCAAACTTCATAAGTCCCTTGTAACGGATCACCTGGCACCCTGACTGAGTACCTTCGTTGAAGGCTGCTCCTAGCACTTCCTAAGGGGTACAAGCACTCCAGCAGACACCATAACCACCATAGACTCCTTTAGAGAGCAAAAATAGGAACAAGCTCTTACAAGAGCTTAGTAGTGATATAGCAAGAGAGTATGATTAGCATAGCAATCCCTTGTAGCAGATTACCCCAATAAGAGACAGGTCTCCAAATTGAGGGTGAAGTAGAACTGAAGTTTTAATGAAACACTCTGGTTTTATGCATGTTTTACACACATAGTACCGCACACACAGCCAATCAAACACGTAATATATAGTAAAACAAAATACCCGCCCCCCGCCTGTGATATAATTACTGTACACAATGGGTTAATGTAATTATCACAGGCAGGAAAAATATACTTTTTACACATGTAATGTAACTTTAAAACTATACATTCAATCACATTCTTACTCAGCATACTTCAAATACAAACATACCCAAAAATCATACAATTCCCTCCAGTAGATAAAAGGTTAGTCGGAAGTCCTTTGTGACCGACCGCAAGCACATTTTCATGTTCCAGAGATTCAGGCTGTGCGGCCGGTCAATTTCCCATGTTAAAGTCAGTTCAAATAGACGAATGACAACCATTCGAATTGTCTGGAGAAAAAGTCTGGAGAAGGTAAAACTTCAGCTGAATTAAAGATGGTCGCCGCCACGTGTTTGTACAAACAGTGGCCACCCAGCGGTCGGCATTTTACCTACAGCAAGCTAGCAGCCTGGGAGGTAAATTGCCCGCACACTTCCACTTCTGTGTGGTCCGCCTCTGTGATACGTGGTTTAGTAGGCCCCATTTACTGAACCAAGTGGGAGAAAGCCATGCACGAATGATTTTACAGGTTTGGGGACATCTTTGGAGTCTTAAAGGAGTATTGTCACACAAAGTCTCAATATGTCCCCAGATGGTTGTTAAAGGGCCAGCACGGCCCAATACAAGTCCATAAGCCTGAATGCAGTTCTTAAAGGGCCATACACAGTCCAATAGAAGTCCATAAGACCCAAGAGTGTTGTTAAATGGCACAATCTCCCAGGGGCCATAGTTAGAAGGTAAGAGCCGGGCAAACAGGCCCCTCCAACAACCAGTGGCAAGGTCACTTTTGCCACAGACCCATAGTTCTCTAAATGAAAAGCTGTCAGAATTAGTTTTAATTCAGAGAGACCAAACACATCGTAAATATTTTTGAGGAATTCGATATGAATAGTGACTCATTTTTTTGTAAATTAAAGAAACCGAGATCCCTTTAAAGCAAAAGATACCAAATGGGTAATCTAGTAAGGACCAAACTAACGGGATAACACACATTAAGAGAAAACAAAAAAAAAGTCAGAAGAATCGCTAATACTCCCTAATGGGAGCAAAAAGTGAGGAGTCACTACTTATATTGAAATTAAAATTAAACTTTATTAGATTGATAGTCAAACATCAACAAAAATAAAGAAGCAAGTCTGAGCAGCAGATAAATGAGGTAAACTCACTATGGAATGCATTACCTGCATATATATTGGAGATGCATAAGTGTTGAAGCAGTAATGAAGCCAAAAGTAAACTAATAAATGCCTCTCATGTCTTGAAAACAGGGGTCCATTGTTTAGGCCCAGATGACAGCAAACACTACAGCACCAAAACACACGTTGGGCAGCTTAGTCTAATGATTTTAGTTTAATGTCACCACTTATTATGTGCGGTAACTTTATTGATAGGTGGGTCTTGTAAGGGAAGTTGGAAGGAGATGGATTTATAAGATGCAAAGGAGAAACACTATATACCTAGCCTTATTCAAGGACTTTTTGACGAAGGGTCAGTAACTTTTGGACTTTACTTAAAGGGCCACCTGGTTAGATCTTCTGCTTTGAGAATGTACTTTAACCCGTTTGCTACTTAAGAGCAAATTGTCAAGTTATGTTTCCACCAATGGGTGAGATAACTAATGTATCTTAAGATCTGTTGATTTGTTTTTCAATATCATCCTTTGTATTTTTAATTTGGGACTGAATCCTGAGCTAATTACACCACATCCTTTGCAACTTCTAATTGCTCGTTACATTGTATAGCAAGTGGGTTACATTCAAAATTAGTTACTAATTTTGGTTACAGTTGAAACTATTTTTGATTTGAGTTTGTGTCTTTGCTATGGCAACTTTTTTGTTGGACCTAATTAGCCATAATTGTATTAGTATTTGAGTGCCAACTTATAAGTCTAGGCTTCTGAGAATTTAATAGACTGGCATAGCCTATTGCCCTAATATTGCTTTCTACTGATTATAGACCATCTTGTTATGAGTTAGCTGTAAGCTGATATTGTCTGGACATATATATCCATTATTGTATGTGAGTGTAGTTTATCACTTAATTCTGTTAACTTGTGTAAAGGATCCTTCTATTCATGCAGCGATGATCCTTGCAGCTT
Organism: Pelobates cultripes; assembly: GCA_933207985.1. Lineage (NCBI taxonomy): Eukaryota > Metazoa > Chordata > Amphibia > Anura > Pelobatidae > Pelobates > Pelobates cultripes. The sequence goes on from OW240925.1 coordinate 7,478,959, forward strand.
CTCCCGAAATCCAGCTGAAACGAAGTGATTATAATTCCCAATCCCCCAAACATGAGTCGAGACTTCATGAAGGGGTAAAACAATCTGATTTACTGTGGGCTACCCGCCCGGTATTTATGCAGGTCTTCCACCTGGTGGACACTCCCCTAGGGGAACAGATGGAAGACTGGGACAAAAGTATCACAGTAGCCAATCACAGTGGCTATAGCATAAGCACTCCCCTTTCCATAAATCACTCCCTCTTTTCCATCCTGGAGATAATTAACTTAAGGTAACAAAGAGAGCCTTAATTATCTCCAGGAAGAAAGAAACATGGCTTTTCTTATTTCAGCAAAACAGAATAAAAATATATAACTTTCTTTTTACACAACATAAACTTTAAGTTCCACATATCCCCAGATAGCTTGGATCTGAGTGCATATTCTAGGCGAATAGCGCTCAGATCCCACGAACACAGTTCTCAGAATCGTCGACTGAAGTTTGACTTTCACCGGCCGTTCGTGTGTTTATAACCGACTACAAGTTCCATACTATAGCTATCTGGGGTCGGTCACTTTCGCATACTTTCAGCGCACGAATGAAGTAGTATCCCCTTCATTCGTGTGTTTTTCCACCGTACGAACGAGGATGGGAGGAGGTAGCAGCGGTGTTCGACAAAATAAGTAGCCAAAATCAGTTCCAGGGAATCCTCGCCATTTACCGCTGAGAGTTCGACAATACAAAATGGCGATTGCCACGTTTTCGGTAAACGAACGCGGACCACCAGCTATTCTCCAATCAGTCTGTGGTTAACCAAAACAGTCAGGGTGGTCAATAGGCGCCACACAACCTCAGTGGGAGGTCGGTGGTTCGGTAGTTTATTCGCTTTTATGGCTATTTTCACGAAATCCCGCTGTAATCCTCCAAATAACCGAACAGGCTTGTTCGTATCGTCTGTAAATAAGGGATTTTGTTACAACTTGGTCTAAAGATTTGTTTCAACTTTTTAGAAATATTATTTCATAAGGTACATATTGCGTTAACATGGGATTACAATGGGGTCTAAATATGCCCCCTTGTATGCCAATGTTTTTATGGGTTGGTGGGAAGAGACCCAGGTCTATGAGAAGATCAACCCCTTTTGTGTCAATATTCTGTTGTATCATCATAGAAACATAGCCTGTGACGGCAGATAAGAACCATTGAGACCATCTAGTCTTCCCAATGTTCTAAATACTCTTATTAGTACCTGGCATAATCTTATAAGAGCCTTATGTCTATCCCAGACTTGCTTAAACTCCTTCTCTGTGTCAACCTCTACAACTTCAGCTGGAAGGCTATTCCATTCATCCACTACCCTCTAAGAATATAATATTCTCCTTTACTGTGTTGATTGCCTTTATGTATATAAATGTTTCTATCATATCCCCATCTCGTCTTTTCTCCAAGCTTTACATGTTAAGATCCTTTAACCTTTCCTGGTAAGTTTTATCCTGTAATCCATGAACTAGTTTAGTATCCCTTCTCTGAACTCTCTCCAAAGTATCAATATTTTTCTGGAGATGCTCCAAGTGAGATCTCACCAGTGTTCTTAACAATGGCATGAGCACTTCCCTATTTCTACTGCTAATACCTCTCCCTATACAACCAAGCATTCTGCTAGCATGTCCTGCTGCTCTATTACATTGTCTTCCTACCTTTAAGTCATCAGAAATAATCACACCTAAATCCCTTTCCCTTAGATGTTGAGGTTAGGACTGTATCAAACATTCTATACTCTGCCCTTGGGTTTTTACATCCAAGATGCATTATTTTGCACTTTTCCACATTAAATGCCAGTTGCCACAGCTCTGACCATTTTTCTAGTTTACCTCAATCATTTGCCATTTGGCTTATCCCTCTTGGAACATATCTTTGTATTATCAGCACAAAGACATACCTTACCATCAAGACCTACTGCAATATCACTAATAAAAATATTAAAAAGAATGGGTAAAAGTACAGAGCCATCAGGTACCCCGCTGGTAACAAGACCTGGTTTTGAATATACTTTATTGGCTACAACAATCTTCCCACAGCGGACCCAGTGTCTGGTGGTGTCTGTCAAAGAGCATTTTGACTGGGGCCTCCTTTCCCAAAATATGGTAGAATAAGGACTCAAGCTTCTCTGGTATAGGGATGGTGTACGGTTCGGACAGGCCACATATCCTAATATTCTGCCTCGGGCTCCGATTCTACCAGGTTCCCCTGACAGGTGGCCGTGGTCTCTGCGGCTCTATGCAGAATTGACCCAGGAAGCACCACTATTGGTTAGCTGAGGAGTGGTCACTAGTGTTCCACTAAAATGACAGTGTTTACAGTAAAATGCCTGCAGAGACTTATTATGTGCACTACTTACTATACTCACCAGAACAACTACATTAAGCTAAAGTTCTTCTGGTGCCCATGTGGCCCTTTAAGTTATTTGAAATAATTACCCCTGAATCCCTTTCCTCAGATGTTGAGGCTTAGGACTGTATCACACATTTTATATGCTGCCTTGGGATTTTACACCCACAATGCATTATCTTGCACTTCTCCATCCACATTGAATATCAGTTGACACAGCTCTGATCCTTTTTCTAGTTTACCTAAATCATTTATCATTTGCCATTTTGCTTATCCCTCCAGGTACATCAACCCTGTTGCAAATATTCCCATCATCAGCAAAAATACATACCTTACTATCAAGACCAAGTACAAATCCCTGAGATACCCCACTTGTAATAAGACCTTTCTTCAAATATAATCCATTGACTACAACCCTCTGTTGCCTGTCATTCAGCCACTGCCTAACTCAAGCATGTCAATCTCGCGGCCCACAAAGACCGTCTTTGAGGCCTGGCGAGCCGCGAGTTCATGCTGGTGTTAAAGCAGAGTAGGCACATGCTTTCCCCATATTGCAGGTGCATATAACACTTACCCGGCTGGAGAGGAAGCAGGACGCTGGTGGCCAGTGAGGGAGCTCAGTGTTCCCGCTCCTCACTGCTCCCTCGCGCACGCCGTCTGAAGTGAAGCCGAGCCCCGGAATATGACGCCATATTCCGGCACCCAGCATCACTAAACCGTGCTAGGGAGCAGTGAGGAGCAGGAACGATCCCAGGGAGATGCCCCACATCAGCTCCATAAGGTAAGGAGCAATAAAAAAAAAGTATGTGTGTGCAAGAATGTGTAAGTGTGTGTCTGTCTGTGTCAGTGTGTCTTTCTGTGAGTATTTATGTGTCTGTCTGTGTGTGAGTGTGTGTCAGTGAGTGTGTCTGTCAGTGTGTGTGTGTCAGTGTGTCTGTGAGTATGTCTGTCAGTGAGTATGTGTGTGTGTGTGTGTCTGTCTGTCTGACAGTATTTTTTTTGTGACCCACATAAACTTAAACCTTGTTTATGTGGCCCGATCCAGACTTTGAGTTTGACATGCTTGGCCTAACCCATTTAATAATATTGGAATCCAAACTTAAAGATTGCAGTTTATTGATAAGCCTTATATGTTCTGCAGTGTCAAAAGCCTTACTGAAATCTAGGTAAGCAATATCTACAGCACCACCCTGATCTATTATTTTAGTTGCCCAATCAAAAATATCAATAAGATTAGTTTGGTATGACCTCCCTGACGTAAACCCATGTTGTTTCTGATCTTGAATCTGATTTTAGATGTTTAACAATCCTATCCTTTAACATGTTTTCCATCACTTTCCCCACTACTGAAGTAAGGCTTACTGGCCTGCAGTTGCCTAACTCCTCCCTACTACCTTTCATGTGAATAGGTGCAATATTTGCTAATTCACAATCTTCTGGACTACTCCTATTAACAATGATTGGTTAAATAAATCAGTTAATGATTTTGCTAGTACACCCCTAAGCTCTTAATAGCTTTGGGTGTATTGCATCAGGTCCCATTAATGTATTTGTTTTTACTTTTGACATTCTGTAAACTCACATGTAATAAATGACTCATTTATCCTTTTTCTCAACTGAGGTCCCTTTCCTTCATTTGAGCCCATTAGAACGTTGAGGTTAACCGCAGACACCTCTTAATTGATGCCTGTAGCAGGCTGGCCGCCATTAGTATGCTGAACACGAGGTTGCGGCCATTTTAAATCCACGAACGCTCGGCGTGTTCAGCGGTAAACTCATAGAACTCAAAATGGAACACCGCTAAAGCCACCGACCTCCTTTCTCCTTCAGTAGAAAACTCCCAAAGGTCCCTGTATTCGGTATTTTGTCAGCGAATAAGCCATACCCCGTGGAGTCTATTCATATGGAGAACAGACTTTGTTAACACTTTGACTCCACGGCGATTGGACTGTGTGCATAGGATCTGAGCGCTATTCGGTACTTTTGTGCGCTATCCCAGCTATCTGGGGACACGTTGAATGCCTGTATTATGTCCAGTTATTGTTAAGTTAGATATTTTTATGCATTTTGTTATAGTCACTTAAAATGGCGTTTGGTCTTTGTCCAGGGAGATAATTGAATTACTTCACAATTATCTCCCGGGCAGAGCAGAGGGTCTTGGGTAATTAAAGGGGCATGGCTACATGTGTAACACTGTGATTGGTTGTTGTAATGTCCTTGTCACAGTCTCCCATTTGGTGTCCTAGGGGAGTTTCCACCAGGTGGGAGACCTGCATAAATACCAGGCAGGTACCCCTCAGTAAACCAGATTCCTGCTGACCGTCAATACGGCTATTTGGGAGACTTATTGGTTTGTGTGATTCCTGTAAGGCAGTTTGGAGCGCTCAGTGGCAACCTCTGCATTCGGGAAGGGAAGTCCAATACAGCTATAACCCCTACCGGGGGAGACGTAACAACCTTATTTCGAAAGAACTGAAGATGTGGGAGCAATATGTGCCCCCTCTTCCGAGGATTGTGAGGGACTTCCCCTCCCAGATTTACTAGACACCTCCCCATGTACTTTTGACCAAGTAAGCTTGGGTCAAAACTTGACCCCCTTAGAGAAGAGTGAGGCATCTCAGCTGCTTCAGGGATATCAAGGAATGTTTTCTGCCATAACAGGATATACCTCCGCTGCGGTACACCGTGTGGAAATCCAGGGAGAAACGCCACTACGGCAGCAACCATATCATATCCCTGAGGCAGTACGTGAAAATATGCTCAAGTTCGGGGTTATAGAACCCTCTCAGAGTCCTTGGGCTTTGCCAGTAGTACTAGTACCTAAGCACGATGGCACCACGCGCTTCTGTGTAGATTATCGGAGGCTCAACGATCACACCATAACTGATGCCTACCCCATGCCCAGAATAGATAAGCTATTAGACCGCATGGCTGGGGGGAATTACTTGACTACTCTGGACTTGTGCAAGGGGTATTGGCAGATCCCCTTGGAGCCTGCGGCCATCCCCAAGTTGGCATTCGTCACACCATTTGGGCTACACCAGTTTAAGGTTAAGCCCTTTGGGATGAAGAATGCCCTGGTTACCTTTCAGAGGATGGCCGATAGGCTCCTGGAGGGGTTCCAGTACTTCGCGTGTGCGTATCTAGACGATATTGCCGTCTACAGCCACACCTGGGGGAACCACCTGGGGCACTTGTTCAGGATACTCAAGTGAATTCGGCTAGCGGGCCTCACATTGAAGCCTGCAAATGCCATGTAGGCATGGCCGAGGTACAGTATCTCGGCCACAGGGTAGGTTCCGGTAGGCAGTGTCCAGCTAAAGTAGAGGCCATGGCTAATTGGCTCGAACCACGCACTAAAACCCAGGTATTAGCCTTTTTAGGGATGGCCGGCTACTACCGAACGTTTGTCCCAGAGTACAGCGCCCTGGCCAAGCCTCTCACCGACCTTGCCAAAAAGGCCCTACCTAAGCAAGTGACCTGGACCCCAGAGTGCACGGACACTTTTCAGAGACTTAAAGCTGCATTAAGTGAGGCACCTGTGTTGGCAGTGCCCAACCATATTAAACAATTTCTTGTACACACAGATGCCTCCATGTTTGGGCTGGGAGCCGTGTTGAGCCAAGGTTAATAAGGTGGAGCCTATCCCTTCAGTCATATAACTTTACTATATTTTACTGCAATACCGTCCGGGCAAACAAAACGGTAATGCGGACTGTATTTCCCGACAGAACGAACTGGACTCCTAAGTTACTTTTACCGGACATCCCCAAGCCAACCTGACAGGGTCTAGGTGGGTATGCCGACCCATGGAACTATAGGTGAGCAGTGTGAAGAAATCCCTCTTTGTGTGTTCGGTATTTCTCCCTTTTTCATTCGGTAGATGTAACTACAGAACAGAGACCATGCCTCAATTGAACCCTCTACCTGTGCGGCCGTCATTCGTATTGCCGAACGCCACGTGACTGAGAAAAGGCAGCCATCTTTTTCTGTGAGAACAAAGGCAGCAGGACTTGGTCGTCGAGTGTCTGGAACTAAAAACGGACACTCAACTTCCCGAACACTGGTCCCAACATACCAACGCTGGATCTTTATTTCGCGAACAGCTAGAAGAGCGCTGTTCACTACTTTTGTTCATTCGTATGAGGGGAACCGTTCGTGGAATTATTCATTTTTGGCAACTTTACAAACTAGACCGGACAAAAGCACCCAAACCCGTGGAACTGTTTTGGGCAGCAACCTCGCGGTTAGCCGGTCACGAAAAACTTCCATACTTTTTGAGAACCCCTGAACCGATCTGGGTGAAATTTGAATATGTTGGTCACCCAGATTGGGGCTATCAGGGGACATATTATTTGTGGGGATACCATATGTATAAAGGGGTCTTCTAAATATTGGGTAAAACAGTATTTTTTCTGCCTGGAGATAATTCCGTTATTACTTTATCAGACTTGATTATCTCCAGGACTAGGGGAGGGAATTGTATGTTTGTGCTGTGAGTGTTTTATGTTTTCCTTGTTAATGATTGGATGTACCATGTCCTTCCCTGTGGGATGTCCCCTTGCACGGGGACTTGCATAAAAGCCAGTGTATCATAATTAAAAGCCAGTTCTGTTGCACCCTTCTTCTAGACTCCGGCTGATGTTTGGGTATTTGCATGCGTTGCTAAGTGAATCGTCTGGTAAAGTTTTTGCATTCGTATGGGAATCTTTTTTATCTGCCAAACGGAGAGTTATAGTCACTGATGCTCTGGCCGTTCAAAACTACCGAATGAGTATTGGATATACTAGGTTTCCTTACAGGGGACATCAGGAAACTCCTCATGGATTTATGGCAGGTCTGGAAAAAGGACCTCCAGGTGGTCAAGTTTGAAATTGGGCTGGTGCACCGAAAAAGTGAAGGCACGAAGTCTCCAGAGACAAAATACTCCAAGACATCTACAGCCAGATAGAAGATCTTACCTCTCAGGTACAGAGGTTACCTCTCGGGTACCATTCTGTCATCAAACTAATATGGTGATCAGGTATGCCTTTTTACCCTTTGATATGGTAATTAGGTAATTCAATATTCAATATATCAATTCACCATTATAAAAATTAGCCCATGTCTGCTCACGTGTCTGGTCAGAAGCACAGCCAAGAAGGAACAGTTTTACTCAGTACACTTTGCTGAACACAAATATTAGAGTTTCAAAACAGTAAAACATATCACAGTGATGATCTTGTTGATCAGTGAAAGTTAAGTTTTTTGCATTTTTCACACACATACAGCACTTTCACTGATATTGTTGTGATACATTTTACTGTTTTGAAATACTAATATTTGTGTTCAGCGAAGTCTCCAGAGTATAACAGTACCCCCCATGTACAGGTTTTACAGTTTTTTTTCAAAGTTACAGGGTCAAATATAGGGCTTGATTTTCTGTTTTTTTCACACTGAAATTTGCCAGATTGGCTATGTTGTCTTTGAGAGCATATGGTAGCCCAGGAATGAGAATTACCCCCATGATGGCATACCATATGCAAAAGAAGACAACCCAAGGTATTGCAAATAGGGTATGTTTGGTCTTTTTTAGTAACCACTTAGTCGCAAACACTGGCCAAAGTTAGCGTTCATAATTGTTTTTTGCATTTTAAACACACAAACAAATATACATGCTATCTTTGGCCAGTGTAAGTAGCTACTAAAAAGACTGGACATACCCCATATTGAATACCCTGGGTTGTCTACTTTAAAAAACTATGTACATGTGAGGTGTGATACAGAAGTTTATGATAGATAACAGTGTTACAATGTCACTATTGATACATTTAAAAAATTTATATTTTGAAACAGCAATGTCCAACTTGTACTTATAGCCCTAACACTTTCTCCCAAAAAGCTAAGAACATGTTAACATTGGGTATTTCTAAACTCAGGACAAACATTTAGAAACTATTTAGCATGGGTATTTTTTTGGTGGTTGTAGATGCGTAACAGATTTTGAGGGGTCAAAGTTCCAATTTTCTAATAGTAAATTATATGATATGATTAAAGTAATCATATCTTTAGAAAGACCATTTAATGACGAGGAAAATAGTATATAATATGTGTGGGTACAGTAAATGAGTAACAGGAAAATTACAGCTAAACACAAACACTACAGAAATGTAAAAACAGCCCTGGTCCCAAACAGTAAGAAAATTGATAAGTGGTCTGGTCACTAAGGGATTAAATAACCTGCTGTATATCATTGGCAAAAACCCTAAACACTTCCTTTACCTCTGAAGCCTCATTGCAAGCCAAGTCATGGATCCCTACGTGGACAAGTATATCCAATTCCCCTTCCTGCTTTGCTCACTTAACAATATTACAAATACGTCTCCTGTCTCTATGAAAAGTAGCTACGGGAAGACATCTCACAAGACCACTATTGTCCACTATAAGAAAATAGTCTGCATTAGACCTGCAGATTGGATTTCATGTAATCGTCCTTAAGGCTCTCCTCATCTCCCCAAATCTTCAAAGAAACGGTGTGCTAACAATTACATTGGATTTCAACAGTTATCCCCTACTTTTCTATACTTTATAACTCTGATAAATTCTCGCTTTAATACAAAACTAAACCCACTTTTTAGTATGATGCTTGTGACCTGGCACCCCAACTGGGTACCTCCGCCAATCCCCGATTCTTAGTATCACCGAGTACCATAAGCACTGTACTGGACACTATCAGCACTGTAGAACCTTAGCTGCTGCAGCTTGACTGAGGTCCCACTGTCCTCCACCCACATTGTGCAGCACTGCCCTAGCAAACACCTCTTGAAGCCATATGAGGAGTGGCCAGTGGAAGTATCCCTAGGCGGTAATGTAAACACTGCATTTTCTCTGAAAACACAATGTTTACTACAAAAAGCCTGAAAGGACTGATTATACTCAGAAAAATGGATACAACATGCAGAAATTGTTCTGGTGACTATGGTGTCCCTTTAGTGAGGCAGCTGGGGTGTGACATCCTGTTTTATCACCCCTTTGCCCCCACCCAGTTTAAATACACCCTAGCAAAACCTCTGAACTGCTCTCTGAGAGCATTTGTTCCCTTTTGAGAAAGATGCAAACCATCGTTTTTGTACAGTTTATTTCCATTCCAAACAGAGCTACCATGAGAAATAAAGCCAAATCCTTGCTCCCAACACCATTCACTAATCCACAAGTTAAAGTCCCTAAGACACATCGGCCTGTCATTCTGAGTGTTATGCACAGGCAGAACTACAGAGAATGACTGTGTGGAAGCAACCTGCCGTATATCATTGGCAAAAACACAAACTTCCTTTACCTCTGAAACCTCATTGCAAGCCAAGTCATGTGTCCCTAGATGGACAAATACATCCATTTCCCCTTCCTGCTTTGCTCGCTTAACAATATTACAAATATGTCTCCTGTCTCTGTGAGCAATAGCTCCAGGAAGACATCTCGCAAGTCCACCATTGTCCATCTCCACACCTCTTATGATAGAACCCACAACAACAACTGCTTTCTATTAGCCCTTGTAATGGACCACCTGGCACCCCAACTGGGTACCTCAGTTGATGGATGCGCCTAGTGCTTCCTGAGGGCTCCAAGGACTCCACTTGATACCATAAGAACTGCAGACCCCATGAACTGCCGCAGCTTGGTTGGGGTCTCGCCATCCCCTACCCACCGTGGACCTACGAAAAGGCTCCAGGTTCCAGTGGTTGAACCTTTCTTTCCCCAGAGAGCGAAGCAGGAACAGGAACAAGCTCTTAGAAGAGCTTAGTGATTATAGCAAGGGACTATGAAGAGCATAGCAATCAAGAGACAGGACTCTAGATTGAGGGTGAAGTAGAACTGAAGGGTTTAGGATACAGCTGCTTCTTTTATACAGTATTTTCCCCCATAGTTACCGCCCACATGGACCTTGTGGGGCACAGGACATGAAACTCACAAACCAATACAAAACAGAGTTTTACATTTGAACAATCCCAGTTACTGTACACAAATCATACCCTCTGCCTGTGATACAATTAACAAACATAACGGACAAACTTAATTATCCACAGGCAAAAAATATAAAAAATATAAAAATATAAATTTTTACCCAAAGTCTAGTAACACTCCAAAACACAAACATATCCCCATAAATCCTGGATAGCCCTGATCTGGGTGAACAACATATCCCAAAATCACAAAATAACTATTAAAAACCCTTCTCTTCTAAATAATTATATTTAGCAAGTAGCATATATCCCAGAAAATACAGGAAAACCTCAATTCAATACAATAATGGGAGAAAATGAATAAAAGTCCAGTACTGGTGTCCCAAAGAAGTGTGTTAAGCTGTCCACTCCATCACATAGATCCAAAAAAAGGGGTATTAATATACCATGTACTTTTCATTTACCTGTCACGTATTCATAACATTTACTGTCCACACAGGAAAAGTGGTGCCGAGCAGCAACCAAATCCACAGAATGGTTAATGCTGAGCAGCAATTATGCAAATGTGAACCTGGTAACTGCTTTTGGGGTCAAAGGCCGGTTACAGTCTATCAGACCTAGAGGAGGGGTGTTACGGCTCCCCCGGTAGGAGAGGGGTTACTGCCGTAGGAGACGTTCCCTTCCCAAATGCAGAGGTAGCCACTGAGCGCTCCAAACTGCCGAACAGCAATCATAAGGATCAATTAGTTTCCCCAACAGCCGAACAGCAATCATATGAATGAAGTATTCTCCCAAACAGCCGAACAAGGGTACTCCATACGAATAATCCCCCCAATGACGAGACAAAGCTGCGTATAGAGGGTCAGCAGGAATCTGGTTTAATGAGGACTACATGCCCGGCTTTTATGCAGGTCTCCCATCTGGTGGACACTCCCCTAGGGGACCAAATGGGAGACTGTGACAAGGACATTGTAGCAGCTAATCACAGGGTACACACTTAGCCATTCCCCTTTCATTACCCAGAACCCTCTGCTCTGCCCGGGGAGATAATTGTGAAGTAATTCAATTATCTCCCAGGACAGAGCCTAAACACCATTTTAGGTGACAATAACAAAAAGGCATAAAAATACACAACTGTTACATATTACAACATATTACAGGCATTCAACAGGTCCCCAGATAGCTAGGATCTGAGTGCACCAAAGTACCGAATAGCGCTCAGATCCTTTGCACACAGTCCAATCGCCACGGGATGCCTATCTGGGGTATGGTGTATTCGTGGACAAACTATAGAATATAGGGCCGTTCGTGAATTTTCTACCGAACAAGAAGGGAGGTCAGCGGCTTCAGCGGTGTTCGTGCCAAAATGTATCCGTTTTGGGTTCCATGAGCTGGGCGTCGAACTGTGCGATCGCGTGTTAAAAATGTCCGCAACCTCATGTTCGGTATACGAATGGCGGCCACCCAACTACCGTATCAATTAAGAGGTGTCTGCAGTTAACCTCAACGTTCTAATGGGAGCAGGTGGTTAACAAGCAGCACACTTCTCTACTGGGTGATCGGTAGTTTTATTCGGTATATAGAAAGGGAATGGCATAGAGTCCACAGGAACGGAGAAACGCGAATCAAACGAATGAAGAATACGGCCATTTAAGTTCAGGACAGAGGGATCTGTCACAAGAGGTATTTAGGCCCAGTTCTCATCCTGCTCAGTGCCCTGTCATGGTTTCCCTTGTGGTTGCCTGAGAGCGCGTTATTGATTCTGGTAATTCGGGTTATTTGACTTTGGCATTGTTTTTTACTTCCCTGTTTTCTGGCATCTCTGACTCCTGGCTTTTCCTTATCATTGTGTCTCTTTCTGTTTCCCTTGACCTCGGCTATTCCTGACATTACGACATGGCCATAGATCCTGTAGAATTGTGTAAGCACATAGCTGCTTGCGAAAGGAAACTAGAGGAGAATGATCACCGCATAGATCCATTTGCCCAAGCTTTCAGTACGCCTCTTACTCGTACAGCGCAACTGCAACTGCTCCTACTGTCTCACCTCTGCCTATAGTATACAAGGTACCAACTATCTCTCTATCTCCTCCTCCGCATTTTGATGGTAATTTTCAAGAATGCCAGGGATTCCTTAACCAAATAGAGTATAATTTTGATGCCTCACCGGGATCTTTTCCCACAGACAGAGCTAAAATTGGTTACATGATGAATCAATTAAAAGGTAAAGCTTTAGCTTGGGCCAATCCATTATGGGAGAGTAATAGAAGTGTGACACACAATTACCAGGAGTTGATTACAGAATTTAAACTTACGTTTGAACCATTAGGCAGGGAGAAAGACGCCTCTACTGCCCTTATGCATATCAGACAAGGGAACCGGTCGATCTTGGAGTATGCCATAGAATTTCGTATCCTAGCTTCTGAGGTAGACTGGACTAATAGTGGGTTAATCTTTGCATTTAAAAAGGGACTATCTGAAACTATGCTACATGAGATTGCTGCCAAAGACTTACCCCAAAAACTTAATGAATTGATCACTTTTGTCATGCAAATTGATAATAGATTGAGAACCAGAGAAGCTACTAGAAACAAGACCAGACACATGAATATGCCTTTAGCACCTCACTTCTCCAAACCTATTGTCCCTGAACTTCCTGTACAGTCTGAACCCAAACCCATGCAGTTAGGGGTCACTAGACTGTTGGAAGCAGAAAGACAATATAGGAGAAAATAATTATTTGATAGACTCCAAGGCGCTAAAGTATTTACTAAGCTTGATCTTAGAAGTGCTTACAATTTAGTGAGAATCAAGGAAAACCACGAGTGGAAGACTGCATTTAATACCAGAAGTGGACACTATGAATATCTAGTGATGCCATTCGGGTTGTGCAATGCTCCAGCGGTTTTCCAAGATTTCATTAACGACGTACTCAGAGATTACATTTATTCGTTTGTCTTGGTCTATCTGGATGATATCCTTATTTATTCTCCTGACATTCAGACTTACCACGATCACGTTAGACAAGTTCTGCAGACCTTGTTAAAGAATCAACTTTATTGTAAATTAGAAAAATGCATCTTTGACCAATCTGAAGTGCAGTTTTTGGGATATAATATTTCTGCCTCAGGGTTTCAGATGGATCCTAAAAAGCTGGAATCCGTTCTACAATGGCCTTTACCCACTGGGTTGAAAGCCATTCAAAGGTTCATTGGTGGGGGGCGTGGCCAACTGCCGAAAGGAGAAGTCGCATGTAGAGACCGCTCTGTGCTCCACTAGGCCCAAAGCGACATCTTAGCCACGGTAACCCGGACACAAACGAGCAACAACAGTGGGTACAGTGCCCAAGAACGTTATGGCACCCTCCAAGCAGACAAAAATTACAGACCCGGTGAGGCAAAATAAAAAAGATAAAACGAGGCCGGCGCAAGATGGCGACGGCCATGCTGCCCGCCCGAAATCACCAGAAAGCCAAGAGGCCCTGGAATATGACCCACCAACACCTGATGAAGAACTGGTCACTAACAAGAGCCTCCATGCAATGCTGCAGGCATTAAAGGGCTCGCTCCGAGCTGACCTCCGCCAATACACCAACGAACTGAGGAAGGAGATCACTGAATTGGGAGGCCGCACTAGCCACCTAGAAACGAAAACGGAGGAGATATGTGCAGCCCACAATGATCTGGTGGACAAACTGCAAAGCTTAGAAGAGGAACAAAAGTCCCTTAAGATCAAACTGGCAGACATTGAAGACCGATCACGGTGGAATAATCTGCGCTTTAGGGGCATTAGCGACGCTGTCACCAATGAGGCTCTCCCTCTCCACCTCAAAACCCTCTGCAAACTATTGGTCCCGCAGGTGGACGATACCGTATGGGAGCTGGACCGTGTCCATAGACTCCCGAGACCAGCTCGCTTCACAGATGACACCCCTAAAGATACCATTGCCAGATTCCATTATTACACCGCCAAAGAGAAACTGTTAAACGCAGCAAGAAAACTTGCCAGATTTCCCGAACCGTATCAGAATGTCCAAATATACGCTGACCTTTCCGCAACAACGATGACGAGGAGGCGGGAATTCGTGAATGTGACCAAGACTCTCCGGAACCACAACATACCTTATCGGTGGGGATACCCCACGAAACTGCTGGTCTGGTATCGGGACAGATCCGTCACAATTCTAGAACCGGAGGCAGGTATGGAGAAGCTAAAAGAGTGGGGTCTACACCATGCGCAAGGGAGGTCCGCTTCAACCCACAACTCTCAGCAGAAGTTCCTGCCAGAGTGGAGGATGGTCGGGGCTGCTGCTGCCTCGCAAAACCGGGACTAATATGAACACTTCATTGGAGATTGTCGGCACTCCTGGCACATAAGTATTATCAAATGTTACAAGTCGCAATGTTTTATTAAGTTTCATGGGTGGGTTAACGCTAGTGTGATCAACTGGTTAGATCACAGACAGCTTATACTAAATCCCTCACTTGGTTGGGCATTAATCATTTTACTTTTGTGAGAGGGGATTCACAATTCCCCAGCATTCCCTCGTTTCCGCTGAGCGCAACAACCCACTTACCATACAACAAATATTTAGTCTTATTACCCCTATCCGTTGAACTGCCAATGTTACTATTTCATACTCCAGTCTGTAAAAGTACATCAGATCCATTCAAGACCAGGCATATACTAGACGACCAGGCATATACTAGACGGTGGGTAGGGGGGGAACATATGCTAACCATATAAGCTGTAGCACCCGGGGAACAGTGTAAGGAGCCAGATCCCTCAAGTGATGTGAGACCCTGCTGGAGCCTCGTGCACCCCAGGAAACTCCACTAGGTGTACTAGCATAACAGCTCCAAGCAAGTAATGTTAGACTCACACCCGGGTTGCAACCTCCTCCCCCCACGAGATTTACAGGCAGGGACCACAAACCACGCTTAAGCCACAAAACAGCAAATACTATGATCTGAGTAATGTTCCAATATTATCAATTCTGCATTAAAAAAGAAAAAAAAAAAAAAGAAAAATATATATCACCCCATTTGATAATATGCTTCGGTCCAACCCAGAAGAGCAAATACTGGTTACCCACAAGTTGTTCATTCTCACTAATATTCCATAGGGCCACCAACGGTGGAGACGGCTCCACGTTCCCCCTGCCGATGAAGAGTGTGACTTTCCCTCACTCGGATTCGGAGATAAACCCTGCAGGTAGCAGTGATCGTTTGTTTTTTCCCTTGGTTCCCCAATTTTTCCCTGGTTTACTTCCTTCCCACCCCCCTTTTAGACACAAACCAAAATGGGTCGTATATAGTACTCTGCTCATGAGACTAGCCCAGTGCAGTAAAACGACCAGGTCTCCCACTACTATAAATACCACCGTTTCGAGTATACTCAAAAGGCATATAGTTTTTACCATCAAATGACTCAAACCACATTTAAAATCCTCTCCTTGAACGTCAAAGGACTGAACAGCCCATACAAACGTAGTCTAGCAATTAGGGATATGCACAAATCATGCGCTGCAGTGATTTGTCTCCAAGAAACTCACCTGTGTGTTAACAACCCCCCCAAGTTCCAAACCAAGCGCTACCCCCAAGCCTTCCACGCATATTCCCCAAACAAGTCTAAGGGGGTTTCCATTCTATTCCATGCGGACTGGGCATTTCAACCATGTGACACTTATGCAGATACAGCAGGACGCCTCCAGGTATTGGTGGGCTCACTCAATGGTGTAGAAATAACCCTAGCGTCCCTTTATGCCCCTAACGACGGCCAAATCCCATTCTTACGCAATGCACTTAACAAGATAGATTCAATGAAACGAGGACAGGTCATAATCTGTGGGGACTTTAATTGTAGCCCATACCCCAATTTGGACATACAACGGGTGAATAATAAGAAAGCGTCCCCCTACGCATACCATAATGGCAAAACCTTGTCCGACACTATGTTCAAACTAGACTTATATGACGCTTGGCGTAACATTTACCCAACAGGCATTTACTCACCAATCCACTCAACCTACTCACGCATTGATCTAACACTGGTACACAAACTAACCTTAACAAACATAACTGAAGTAGATATAGGGCTGAGGACGTGGTCAGACCATGCCCCGGTAACGATTACCCTCAGCAGCCTATACCCAATCCGCGGGAGAGGAAAATGGAGACTTAACGAAAGTCTTCTGGACGATCCCACGTCGCTGCAAAAGATCCTTGAATCCGCAACCAATTATTTCAAGGAAAACATGTCCGAGGAAATCCCTATACAAACTCAATGGGCAGCTCACAAAACCGTGGTCAGGGGGGGTACTAATCCAAATCGGGTCCCGTAAAAAAAGGAAACACGAAGAGAAGTTACGGCGGGTAACCCTCGAACTGGCAGAGGCCGATAAACACAATAAACAAAACCCGTCCACTAAATTAGCTAAAACTGTAGCGCGCTTGCAGAGGAACTTAAATGCTATTTCGTTACAGACAATTGAAAGGAACATGAGAGCCCTTAGATTGCAACAGTATATACAAGGCAACAAAGCAGGTAAACTATTGGCTAATAAGTTAAAAGCCCAGCGTCTCCAGTCGAAAATCCCCTTTATCGAAATTTCTCAAGCATCCAAATTATATAACCCTAATGACATTGTAAACACGCTGGCGTCCTTCTACTCCAATCTATATAACTTAAAAGACGATCCCCTGGCACCCCAACCGACACATGCTTCCATAGATGAATTCCTCAGCCACGTCGAACTCCCTCACTTGACACAAGCAAAAAAAGAAGCACTCGACCGACCATTCACAGACGACGAGGTCGCAAAAACTATTGCATCCCTCCCGAAACATAAGGCCCCAGGTCCAGACGGATTCTCAAACTACTATTACATTAAACTAGCAAAGACCCTAACACCTTTCCTAACCATACTTTTTAATAACATTAAATCGACAGGGACCATGCCAAAAGAAATGCTTGAAGCGCATATTATCACACTTCCCAAACCGGGCAAACCGCCCACCGAGTGCGAGAATTTAAGACCAATCTCGCTCCTTAATGCGGATGCTAAGCTTTACGCTAAACTACTCGCATCCCGCATGAAACCCCTCCTCACGGACTTAGTATCAGCAGAACAAGCGGGGTTTGTTCCCGGACGACAAGTGGGAGACAACACACGACACTGTTTGAACCTGGTAAATTGGGCGGGGACAAGCAACCAACATGGGGTGATCTTGGGACTCGACGCTGAAAAGGCATTTGACCGAGTTAATTGGAAGTATCTGAAGGCTACCCTACTGAAAATGGGTTTTACAGATACCTTTCTAGGGAGTATTATGGCATTATATAGTGCACCGTCAGCTAAGGTTTTTAACACTGGTTTTTTGTCACAATCCTTCACAATCAGTAACGGAACAAGACAAGGATGTCCTCTGTCTCCCCTGCTTTTTATCCTCTGTCTAGAACCACTTATATACCGCATTAAACAACACACAGAGATCTCGGGACTTACCACACCAGCGGGTACCCAAACACTAACACTATTCGCGGATGATATCTTACTCTTCCTCACACGCCCCGATAAATCCATCCCGGCTTTGACATCCCTGCTATCTCTTTATGGAGCGGTCTCCTATTACAAGAACAATACCACCAAAACCCAGGTACTACCATTCGGCCTTTCCCCCACAACGTTAAGTAGTCTAAGGACAACATTCCCCTTTGATTGGAGGGCTACATCCCTAAAATATTTGGGGGTCAACCTAACAGTATCGCACACTAGACTCACACGCGAAAATCACATACCCCTCACACGTAAACTGCAAACAATGCTAGATAAATGGCAACACCTTGACATTTCCTGGCTAGGGAGAATCCAGACGATCAAAATGATGGCACTACCACATGTACTTTATCTGTTCCGCACCCTACCCATAGCACTACCAGATACACTCCTTAAAAAATTCCAATCCATTTTTAACTCATACATCTGGAAAAAGAAACCTCCCAGAATCACCCGTAGACTCACCTGGCTATCTCCAAACAAGGGTGGAATAGGGATCCCCGACATAAAAGGTTACTATAAGGCGTCAGTACTAGCCCAGGGATTAGAGGCCCTTACTAGGGTCAACACACCGGTGTGGCTGCATTTGGAGAACGCATGCCTGCACCCGGCCACGATAACGCAAAAATTATGGTCTCCATGTGCCTCCACGAAATCAACCTCACAGGGACTGAACACCACCAACTTTATGTTAGCTAGCTGGAGAAGATGGGCGAGAGATCTCATGGGTCAAGCCCACCCCATCTTCTTTGCCCCTATATCCTGCTTACAAGATCTAATTAGCAATCTCTCGCTGAAAACGTGGATCACACAGGGGATCACTTCGGTAGAGTCCCTGTTAACACCACAAGGCATAAAACAGTTCCCTGAACTACAAGCCGAGTATGCGTTAGCTCCCAGGGAGATATTCACATATCTGCGTATCAAGCACGCCCTATCATCATTAAACATACACCATAGTGAGATAGAACACCTCACTACATTTGGGCGACGCTGCATCTCCACCCAAACCTTGGGCAAAACCCTCTCCTTGAGCTATTCAGCAATTAATGACGTGGACAGAACCACTAAACATGGATACATGCTTAAGTGGGAACGAGATCTGAACGTCACATTCCCCCTACCGATGTGGCTACAGGTGATCCAAAACACGCGTGCCTCTTCACATAACATGTCCCATTGGGAGAGCTTTTGTAAACTATTGATGAGATGGTATCTTGTACCTTCTCGCCTAGCCCAGCTATACCCAGCTGTCCCGCGGGCATGTTGGCGCTGTGGTGACGAAGTGGGCACATTGCTTCATGTCTTCTGGGAATGTACTAAATTGATACAATTTTGGCAACAGGTCAGGTTACTGATAAAGGAGGTGACAGAACTTACCATTCCACTACGCCCGGAATGCTATCTTCTACATATTCACACCGGCACACTGGCCTCCCCCCACAAGACAGTTATATATCACATATTGTTAGCTGCAAAAACTAGCATAGCTAGCAGATGGAAAAGTTCAGATCCCCCTAGTATTCAGGAGGTGAAAAATAGAGTCCACTCGACTTATGACCACGAAAGACTAGCATTCCGATTGCAATCCAGTGAGGAAAAAACGCAAAACTATGGCTCAGCTGGAGTGCAGCACACTCAGGCAGGTAGCGAGATGAATGGTGGAGGGTGAGCCATCGCTATTGGCAGGTTGTAGATGATTATCCAACGAACGATACCCAATCTCTCTCGAGGTGATCACTCGCAGACATCTAAACTCCTCCATCAGATTACCACCCAACGCTGCAGTCTAAGGGTCCTCAAATGACTAGGGTCGTAGGGTCGCTCCACCGCATCCCATCAGTAATGCAGGTTAAACAAACGAGTATCAACAGGGCCCCCAAGACAGGTCTGATAATCTCTGATACACTTTGTCGTGCCTAGACTAACGTGGATCAAACCCAAATCAGAGTGTCACTACCTCGCTAAATATCTGCCACTATACAATGTTAGCCATACACTATATATGTATTGTAATATTTGATTGTGTCTATACAATGTTACCCCCTCCCCTTCTTCCTTTCTGTATCCCCCTACTTTGTCGCTCGGCGCGACACCACAAAAAACTAATAAAAATTAAGATATTGAAAAAAAACAAAGGTTCATTGGTTTTGCCAATTATTACAGAAGGTTTATAAAGGGATTTTCTTCAGTAATAGCCCCCATCACCAATATAACACGCAAAGGCACACCTGGTCCATGTAGGGCAGTACGATATGGAAACTCTCAAACAGCAGTTTTCCTCCGCCGACATATTGATACATCCTGACACCAGTAAACATTTCATACTGGAAGTTGATGCATCAGAGACAGGGTTAGGGGCAGTTCTCTACCAGAGGGAGAGCCAGGATACTCCATTGCATCCTTGTGGTTACTTCTCTAGAAAGTTGTCTCCTGACGAGCACAATTAGGTGCATGCGCAATTGGCAATAGGGAATTGTTGGCCATTATTCTAGCTCTCAAGGAGTGGCGACATCTTTTAGATGGTTTTCAAGGACCCCCTTTTGATCATTACTGATCACAAAAACCTGGCTTACATAGGAGATGCTTAATGATTGTCTTCTAGACAAGCTGGGTTCCTTTCTCACTTTAATTTTCTTATTACTTATAGACCTGGTTCTAAAAATGTCAAGGCTGACGCCTTATCCAGACAGTTTGATGCTGAGTCTATACAAGAGCAAGACAAGTCCCATATTATTCCCCCAGAATGTATCATTGCTTCCACTATTCTTTCATCGTCTTCTCCGCTGCTTGGCTCCATCATGGAGGCTCAGTCTCAGGTACCCTGCGGTAAACCTCAGAACAAATTGTTCGTTCCATTGGGGGTGTTAAGACACTCCCAGCTTAAATGAATGAAACTGCCGTTTAGTTGATCTTTCCCCTTTAGAGACACAGGCGCTGTTGCTGTAGACCGCCAAACTCCCGAACGAAGTATAAGGGAATGCTTCAAACTCCCGAACAAAGAATCAGCCGAACTCCTCCTCTCCTAGAACAGGCGAAATAATACTTCCAAGTAGTAATCCCCCCAAAACATGTGACCAAGCTCCGTCTTGAGGGTAAAACAGGAATCTGCTTTAATGAGGGCTACCTGCCCGGTATTTATGCAGGTCTCCCACCTGGTAGACACTCCCCTAGGGGACCAGATGGGAGACTGGGACACATAATGTACAGTAGCCAATCACAGAGGCTCGGCTATAAGCACTCCCCTTTGTACAAGTAAATCCTTCCTCTCTATCCTGGAGATAATTGAGAAGAAATCCAATTATCTCCAGGGATAGAGGCAAACCGCCATTTTACATAGTATAATAATAACCCATAAAAATCCATAACTGTAAAACAACCGAATGCTTTTAGTTCGTGTAACGTATCCCCAGATAGCCTGGGTATGAGCACACATTACTACCGAATAGCGCTCACACCCAATGCAGCAGTCGACCATTGTCTTCTGAGACCCGGTTAAGCCAGACAAGGGGATTGTGGTCTGTTATAAGGGAGAATTCCTGCCCGTATAAATAGGGGCTCAACTTCTTCAGTGCCCAGACCAGGGCTAAACACTCCTTCTCCACTGCCACATAGCTTACTTCCCGAGGTAGTAACATTCTGCTGAGATATGCGACAGGGTGCTCTCCTCCGTCTTCCCTGACCTGGCTCAGCACAGCCCCCAGTCCATACATGGAAGCACCTGTGTGGATGAGAAAGCGTTTGTTAGGGACTGGGGCAGCCAGGACTGGGGCATTCACAAGAGCCTGCTTCAGGGCCTGAAACGCGGCTTCACATGCTGGAGACCACAGGACCTGCTTAGGTAAATCCTACTTAGTCAGGGGCTTGGCAATGGTGCTGTAGTCTGGGACAAAATGTCGGTAGTACCCTGCTGTCCCCAAGAAGGCTAACACCTGGGTCTTAGTGATAGGTGTGGGCCAGTTAGCCACGGCCTCTACTTTGGCTGGCTCTGGTCTCTGGCCCCCACACCCCACTCTGTGACCCAGGTACTGCACTTCAGCCATACCTAGATGGCACTTGTCTAGTTTCAAGGTGAGGCCAGCGGCCCGAATCTTGTCCAGAATGACCCCTACATGGACCAGGTGTTCCCCCCAGGACTCACTGTAGACCGCAATGTTGTCCAGGTATGCAGAAGCAAATTCCTGAAAGCCATTGAGGAGTCTATCCACCATACGTTGAAAGGTAGCCGGAGCATTCTTCATCCCGAATGGCATGACCTTAAACTGGTACAGGCCAAATGGGGTGATGAATGCCGACTTGGGGATAGCATCCTCTGCCAGGGGGATCTGCCAATAGCCCTTACACAGGTCTATGGTGGTCAGATAGCGTCCCCTGGCAATAAGGTCTAATAATTTGTCTATCCGGGGCATTGGGTAGGCGTCAGTGGTGGTCCTCTCATTGAGCTGCCTGTAGTCCACACAGAACCGGATGGTCCCGTCTTTCTTGGGCACTAGGACTACAGGCGAGGCCCAAGGACTGTCAGATTGTTCGATGACTCCAAGCCGAGTCATCTCCTGTATCTCCTCTTCTCTGTGGGGCTTAACCGATCCCCTAACTGTACAAGACTAGTGAGGTCAGTCTGGGGGATCTCTAATAAATTGGGCAGGGGTAGATTATCTGGGTCGTCTGCAGCAGGGGCACACACTGCAGCGACATCCTCTGGTCTCTCCTGATACTCCTTCAGCATGTTCACATGAAAGGATCACTGAATCCTCTCATCCGCACAGCTGGCTATAAGGTAGGTAGTATCACACACCTGAGCTACTATCCTATACGGGCCCTGCCAAGATGCTTGCATCTTGTTCGTCTTCACAGGCTTAAGCACCAATACTTTCTGCCCAACCTGGAAGACCCGCTGCCGGGCACCCCAATCGTACCACCTCTTCTGACTCCCCTGGGCCGCCTGGAGATTCTCCCTTACCATCAGGGACAGTTTCTCCATGCGGTCCCGGATTTCCAGGACATATGGCACTATGAGGGTTCCTTCCTGCTCTGTCTCTCCCTCCCAGTGTCCTCTAATGAGATCCAGGGGTCTGTGGACCCTTCTCCCACAGAATATCTCATAAGGGAGAGCATTCAGTAGATTACTGGTGCACCTCTCTGTAGGCAAATAGCAGATGAGGCAGGAATCGTTCCCAATCTCTGCAAGTGTCAGTAAAGGTCCTCGACATCTGCTTGAGGGTGCCATTAAAGCGCTCGCAGAGACCATTAGTCTGTTGGTGATAAGGTGAACTAAGCAGCGGTTTAATGCCGCACACCTTCCACAGCTGCTGGGTGAGCACAGCGGTATACTGAGTTCCCTGGTCGGAGAGGATCTCCTTAGGGAACCCTACCCTAGTAAAAATTTTAACCAGGACATCAGCTGCCTCTATATTGGACAGCGCTACTGCCTCTGGATAACGCGTGGTATAGTCCACCACGGTGAGAATATACTTTTTACCTGATGGACTAGCCCTGGCCAGTGGACCCACAATGTCAACAGCTATGCAGGAAAAGGGTTCCTCAATGATAGGCATCGATATAAGCCTAACTTTTGGGTGATCACCCTGCTTACCTACCCATTGACATGTGATCTGATGAGTTGTGCGGCGGGACCCTAGATGTCCGGCTAACGGTACATCATGCCCAATCCGCAGAATCTCTTGCCGGTATTTCGCAGGCACCACCAGCTGCCGATTCTGCGGAGGGGTATTCTTTTTTTCTGGGAAGGTTTAGGAATCCGATACAGCCTATCCCCCACCCACTCGTAATGCTCCCCATCTACTCCCTCTTCTCCTGCATCTGCCCTAGCCCTATACTTCTCAAGGGTCAGATCCTCCCGGGTTTCCCTCCCGTACATCTCTGGGATATCCCAGCCTAAGGGGGTACAAGTCGGGGTAGAGAGTCTTACCTGGGTCTCAGCAGCAGGTGGGCTGGTCTCGGCGGCATGGGTCGTCACAGCGTTGACTTCAGAGGGACACATCGGGGCGTATGTCGAAACAAGGGAAGCCAAATCATTTCCAAGGAGGATGTCAGCTGGCAAATCCCTCATGATCCCCACATTCACGTGCCTAGCGCCCGCTCCCCAATCCAAATGTACCCGGGCAACGGGGAGGCAGAACACAGCGCCCCGGCTACTCTCACAGCCACAGTGTGTCCGATGTGCTGGTTTTCAGACACCAAGTGCTTCTGGAGCAAGGTCATGGTGGCACAGGTGTCGCGCAGACCACTGACCTCCTTCCCGTTCACTTTAAATAGTTGCCGGTGCTGCAGTCTATTGTCCCAGTGGGCAGCTTGGATGGGGTCTTCCTCGTGAAGGATGCCCCAACATTCCTCCTCCTCTATGCAGTGGGCAGCAGGCTGAGGGTTGCACTGGTTTCCGCTGGTGGGTCTCCTCCAGGACTGGGCTTGGTTAGCTGTATTCAGAGGACACTCCGGTCTTTTGTGTCCTAGCTGCTTGCATACAAAACACTGGATGGGCTGGGAGCAGTCCGCTGAGTTGAACCGGGGTAGCTGAGGATAGTAACTGGAGGGGGTGCTGGCGTGCGGTACATCGGGCTTTGGTAGACGGTAGCTGCTGGGGGTGCGGCTGGTCGGTACTCCACTCTGGCTTAGTGGTAGCATTGTCCAGTTTGCGGGCATCCATATACTCGGCTGCCAGGCGGGCTGCTTCATGCAGGGTGGAGGACCCACTCCCTGACTCCTGGAGATAAAGTTTCAAAGCAGAAACATCTGTAGCACCTCTTCCCCAGATACAGCTTGGCACCCTGCCATCCAGTGAGCTGCTGTGCGGTGGACCCTGCATGCCCATTCAACGTAGGAATCCCCGGCTAGTTTGGCAGTGTCTCTGAACCGCCTCCGGTATGCCTCCGGTGTAACGGCATACCTGGAGAGCAGAGCAACTTTTACGGCCACATAATCCCCGATCTCCTCATCAGGAATGGCCCGAAAAGCCTCACTGGCCTTGTCGGATAACTTCCAGGACAATATAGTGACCCAGTCATTGGTGGGTACCTTGTGTAGGGCACATTGCCTCTCAAAATCAGCAAGGTACCCATCAATCTCTCCTTCCGTCTCAATGAAGGGTTTAAATGCTGCAAACTGCACCTTTCTCTTTTCCACCGGGGTTGCTGGGACTTGAGCTGCTGCAGCGCCGCTTTGGCGGAGAAGGTTGGCCTCCACAGCTGCTATGACCCGGTCAATGATTTTTGTAGTCGGGTTGGGACCATAATGGGCCAGCCTGATTCTAACTGCCCAGTCAAAGCTTGCCTCTTCAGGGGTTCTGTCGGCTGTGCTGGGCCCATTGGTTCCTTCAGCCCCTGGTACTCCATCCATTTCGGTCAGGATGGCAATAATCTCCCTCTTCCTGAGGTTACTGGCTTGTCGGCCTCTTTGTTCTAGCAGCTCTTTTCAGCTTTTCATACGGTATTTACATTAATTCTGTATGTGTAGTTGTCTCTCTGGGCGATGAGGATCATCCCGTCGCTTGCCACCAGTTGTTAAGACACTCCCAGCTTAAATGAATGAAACCACCGTTTAGTTGATCTTTCCCCTTTAGAGACATAGGCGCTATAGCTGAATGCTTTTAGTTTGTGTAACGTATCCCCAGATAACACATTACTACCGAATAGTGCTCAGACCCAATGCACACAGTTCAATCACCATGTAGACAACATCTTTCACATTATTCTTTCGGTATACGATTAACTCCATGGGAAGAATATCTGGGTTAAGTCCATTCGTATAATAAAAGTCCCGAATGGACCGACGTTCACATGTCCGATGATAAGAAGGGGGGTCAGCAGTTTCAGTGGTGTTCAGTAGGAAAAGTGTGTTTCTAGCTCGACAGTTTGAGCGCTGAACACCGCTTTGCATTCGCGTGTTTAAAATGGCCGCCGCCTCGTGTTCGACATGCGAATGACGACCACCCTGCATACGGTTCTAATCAAGAGGTGTCTGCAGTTAACCACAACATTCTAATTGAGGCCAATAGGTTAACCAGCAGCACACTTCTCTTCTGGGTGGCCGTCCGTTCGGTAGTTTTATTCGGTATAACTGAAATAGACGAACAGGGACGTACGGGCAGGTAATTCCACGAAAGTATAATAAATTAGACTAACCAGCAGATAGCACTTAGACAGATGGATCTTTCACAGGGGGGAAGGGTTAATATCATGAAGGTGTTTCACGACAATGTGTTTGCAGGTCACCCAGGTATTAATAAATCCACGTCTGCTATCATGAGGTCATTCTGGTGGGATTCCCTCAGGAAGGATGTTAAGGAGTATGTGCAGGCTTGTTCTGTTTGTGCAGTTTCCAAAGTACCTCATAAACTCCCTTGTGGCTTGTTACAACCTCTTCCCGTTCCTGAGGTCCCATGGTCCCACTTGTCTATGGATTTCATTGTAGAACTTCCTAGTTCTAATGGTTATACCACTATTCTCATGGTTGTTGACCATTTTTCTAAAATGGCTCACTTCATCCCTCAAGAAATTACCGTCATCTCAAGACCTGGTACTGATCTTTCTACGTGAGATTGTCCGTCTGCATGGCATTCCTCACAATATTGTATCTGATAGAGGTTCTCAGTTTGTATCCCGGTTTTGGAGGGCTTTCAATAAGCAATTGAGGATTGAATTGTCTTTTTCATCTTCTTACCACCCCCAGACAGCTGAGAGGGCTAACTAGACTTTGGAGTTATACTTGCATTGTTTCATTAATAGCAATCAAGACAATTGGTCCGAATTATTACCATGGGCCTAGTTTGCTGACCCTCTAGGCATAGTCCATTTTTTGTTAATAATGGCCGGCATCCTACTGTCCTACCAGCTGTTTTTTCTGATACGGTTATTAAGCTTTGGATGACAGTCTGGCTTCCATCCGTGATACCTGGGTTAAAGTTCAATCTGCTTTGAGTACTGCATTTTGCTGATACACGTCGAGGTGCCAACCCTGTTTATCAAGTGGGTGAGAGGGTTTGGTTATCTTCTAGTAAGTACCTAACATGAAATTTGCTCCTAGGTTCCTTGGACCTTTTCGTGTCCTTCGTAGGATCAATCCTGTTGCGTACTCTCTGGCCCTTCCGGCGTCCTTGAAAATTCCTAATACCTTTCATGTGTCCTTGCTCAAACCTCTTGTTTGCAATAAATATACTGTCTCAAGTGTCCCTCCTCCTCCCTTAGTTGTTTCTGGACAGGAAGAGTATGAGGTCTCATCCATAATTGATTCCAAGTTTTCTCGAGGCACTTTACAGTACTTAACGATATAACAAAGTGGGGGTGCAACATACAAATAAAAAGTACAGAATATATATACTTAGTAGTAACCGTTTCTTGGGCTTAATCTGTAAAATATAAAAGTCCATACATAGTGTAAAACTGTAAATAGTAGAAGAGATAAAAACAAAGGTGATGGGTCACTCACAATAGATAGAGCCTAAAATAGCAGGCTCTGGCTTGATCGCATGTGGAAAATCAGCTTTTCCAGGCTATTCAGAATGTCCCCACGATCTTCATATGGACACTGGTGTCTGATTCCAGATGCAGTAAAGATAGATGGTAGACCAAAATACTGAAGCTTTAAAAAGTATTTACTTAGAATAAAATAACAATATAAATAAAATGTAAAAGATAATACATAAGTTTATGTATTATCTTTTACATTTTATTTATATTGTTATTTTATTCTAAGTAAATACTTTTTAAATCTATCTTTCCTGCATCTGGAATCAGACACCAGTGTCCATAGAAAGATCATGGAGACATTCTGAATAGCCTGGAAAAGCTGATTTTCAACATGCGATCAAGCCAGAGCCTGCTATTTTAGATAGCCTGCTCTATCTATTGTGAGTGACCCATCACCTTTGTTTTTATCTCTTCTACTATTTACAGTTTTACACTATGTATGGACTTTTATATTTTACAGATTAAGCCCAATTAACGGTTACTACTAAGTATATATATTCTGTACTTTTTATTTGTATGTTGCACCCCCCACTTTGTTATATCGTTTTATCACTGTTTGGTAGTGTCTTTGAGTGATTTTTAGACACTGGGGGTAGTTGCCACTTTGTGCACAGCGCCAATCCACCTGTACTTATTCCTTCCTTTTAGGGGGAATTTTGGTTGTTTGTCTATAACTTTACAGTACTTGGAAGATTGGAAAGGTTATGGACCAGCCAATCGTTCTTGGGTTCCAGCATCTGATATACATGCTGGCCGCAAGATTCACTATTTTCACACCAAATTTCCTCTCAAGCCTGGTCCTGCCCGCCAGGTGGGTGTTCTTCAGGTGGGGGGTAATGTCACATAATTATCCGCTTATAAAAATGTGGTTAATGACATTTACTGTCCACACAGGAAAAGTTGTGCCGAGCAGCAACCAAATCCCCAGAAGGGTTAATGCTGAGCTGCAATTATGCAAATGGTAACCTGGTAACTGCCTTTGGGGGCAAAGGCCGGTTACAGCCTATCAGACCTAGAGGAGAGATATTTAGGCCCAGTTCTCATTCTGCTCAGTGTCCTGTCGTGGTTTCCCTTGTGGTTGTCTGAGAGCGCATTATTTATTCTGGTTATTTGACTTGGCATTGTTTTTGACTTCACTGTTTTCTGGCATCCCTGACTCCTGGCTTTTCCTTATCGTTGTGTCTCTTTCTGTTTCACTTGACCGCGGCTATTCCTGACATTACCACACTGAAGATTGATGGTTAAAAATCAATTTTATTCTAACAATATTTAAAAAAAATATAGAAAATATAGAAAAAAAATTTCCACGTGTATGCATAATTGGTCTTTTAAAAATCACAGATTAAGCCATGAAAAAGTTCAGACCTTATTTGAAAATAATCGGGGCCCCGAAACAGCTGAATATTGGTGCTGCAGAAGTTTCAAACAATGGTCTTTACTGGAACAAAGATGATGGCTATTAGTGATAAGATTCACACTCCTCCAGATGCGTTTCTCCGCATTCGGCGGCTTTATCAATGGATGTGGTCTGTCTGCTTACTTTCGTTTATATAGCATCTGCCGGTTTTCTTTCACCCGGAGCACATTACAAATTATCAGTGAGTCTTACAATTGCAGTGTAACAACTATGTATCTGCTGACAGCTTTTATCACATAAACCATAATTCACTCTAAATTATACATTCTTACTAGCCATTCTTATCGGCACATTTTAACTTTTACTTTGTTTAGCTCTGTAACGGAGCTCTCTGTACTCCAACCGAGTACCCTCCGTTGATGGATGCTCCTAGCGCTTCCTGAGGACTCCAAACACTGCAGCAGACACCACAACCACCGCAGACTCCACAACCGCCATAGCTTAACTGGAGTCTCACCGTTTTCCTTCCACCCTGGATCAGCTTCTGTCCTCCAGAACCGTGTGGGGAAGACCTCTCCTCCAGGAGAGCGTAACAGGCACAGCTCTTAAAAGAGCTAAGTGATTACAAGCTCAGGGGAGTATGCAGAGCATAGCAATCCCCAGTGTGATATAGCAGTTCCCTCCAATAACGAGACAAGGCTACGTATTGAGGGTCAAGAAGATCTGTATTACTTGGCACCAAAGGGCCTTCTTTTATGCAGGTTTCCCCTAAATAGGACCACCCACAGGGTTTTTCAGAACAACCAATAAACACATTACAACATATACAATGCAAGTACAGCAGCCAATCAGACACAATGGGACAATATAAACACACCTATCATATTCCTCCCTTCTGCTTAGGAGATAATTGAGTCACCTACAAGCTCAGGGGAGTATGCAGAGCATAGCAATCCCCAGTGTGATATAGCAGTTCCCTCCAATAACGAGACAAGGCTACGTATTGAGGGTCAAGAAGATCTTTATTACTTGGCACCAAAGGGCCTTCTTTTATGCAGGTTTCCCCTACATAGGACCACCCACAGGGTTTTTCAGAACAACCAATAAACACATTACAACATATACAATGCAAGTACAGCAGCCAATCAGACACAATGGGACAATATAAACACACCTATCATATTCCTCCCTTCTGCTTAGGAGATAATTGAGTCAATGACTGTATCTACTCAATTATCTCCAAGCTGAAAAGTTACACGTTTTATACATTTTTATAGCTTTGTGAGTTTACATCACATATGAATAAAACTTATATTTCTGTGATCAGCATAACTTGGGGAGCAACATATGTAAAATCACATGAATCCGTCCAGGGGTTAAAAAGTTAGATTGAGGTCCCTTTATTATCAATTGCAAGCATGGCTTTTCCTTCCCAAACCAGTTCCCACTGGTCTGGCAGTGTCCCTGGGACAACTCCCTGCTGGAGAACAATGGAGCTTGGGGAGGGGAAGAGCCTCACCTTCCCAGGGATTCAAAGGGGAAGAAAAAGTGTCCAAAAAGTTTCCATGTGTCCATACACTGTTTTTAAAAGGGCCAGCACTGTACAATAAAAGTCCATAAGCCCAAATCAGTTCTTAAAGGGCAATACATCCCAGAGCCATAGTTGCAGGGCAGGAGGCTAGCAATCAGTCCTCTACAATGCCCAGTGGCAAATGGCAGTTTGTCACAAGCTCCGTTGCTATAGTAACACCCGCTTGAATGTAACTGCTGTTTATTTAACAATCTATTTAGACAGAGTAAGATAAAGGTGGAAATAGAGGAAGTTTTATGGACAAATTCCTTGCATTAATCTTATTGTAATATATAATAGCTAAAAGAAAAGATGGTTCCTAAATTGCAACCAAAGAGATAAATGAATCAATCTAAATGGTTGTTCCCTAAGGTTAATTAACTCCTTATTATGAGTGAGCTAATATATAATGAGAAAAAAAAAATAAATAAATAAAATTAACCATTTCATTATAGCATAAGAGTGATCTTTCTTTAAAAGGGACCCTACCTGCATTCCTAAGGGTATAGCCTATTACTAATATGTAGAATAAAATGAAGACCATACCATCAGAAATGGACACTCTCCTTAAAAATTCCAGAAGAAATAAAACATATACAGTTGCAAGAAAAAGTATGTGAACCCTTTGCAATGATATGCATTTCTGCAAAAATTAATATCACACAAAGAATGAAATGTTGCCATGTTTTTATTGAACACACCATGTAAACTTATTCACAGTGCAAGTGGAAAAAGTATGTGAGCCCTTGGATTTAATAACTGGTTGAACCTCCTTTGGCAACAATAACTTCAAACAAATGTTTCCTGTAGTTGCAGATCATACGTGCACAACGGTTAGGAGTAATTCTTGACCATTCCTCTTTACAGAACTGTTTCAGTTCTGCAATATTCTTGCGATTTCTGGTCTGAATCACTTTCATGAGGTCATGCCACAGCATCTAAGTCAGGTTGAGGTCAGGACTCTGACTGGGCCACTTCAGAAAGCGTATTTTCTTCTTTTTAAGCCATTCTGTTGTTGATTTACTTCTATGCTTTGGGTCATTGGGTCCTGTTGCAACATCTGGAAAACTGGAATGCGCACCACCAAATAAGGTCTTTTAACCCCCAGAGAACCAGACACACCTATACATGGATGGTATCCATGTACTCAGGAGATGATGCTGAACACATATTGGGGTGTCCTTTGGCAGTAACCCATAAAGTTCTCAGTACATATATTGTTAAATTGCTATGTGTCTCAAAATAAATCACCTATTATTATTAGGGCTGCATGAAAAGATTAAAAATACCCTAGGTTTAATACCTTAAGTTGTCTTCTTTTAAAAAATATATACAGTTGCAAGAAAAAGTATGTGAACCCTTTGGAATGATATGGATTTCTGCACAAATTGGTCATAAAATGTGATCTGATCATCATCTAAGTCACAACAATAGACAATCACATTCTGCTTAAACTAATAACACACACAGAATGAAATGTTGCCATGTTTTTATTGAACACAGTATGTGAACCCTTGGATTTAATAACTGGTTGAATCTCCTTTGGCAGCAATAACTTCAACCAAACGTTTCCTGTAGTTGCAGATCAGACGTAATTCTTGACCATTCCTCTTTACAGAACTGTTTCAGTTCAGCAATATTCTTGGGATGTCTGGTGTGAATCGCTTACTTGAGGTCAAGCCACAGCATCTCAATCGGGTTGAGGACTCTGACTGTGCCACTTCAGAAGGCGTATTTTCTTCTGTTTAAGCCATTCTGTTGTTGATTTACTTGTATGCTTTGTGTCATTGTCCTGTTGCAACACCCATCTTCTGTTGAGCTTCAGCTGGTAGACAGATGGCCTTAAGTTTTCCTGCAAAATTTCTTGATAAACTTTGGAATTCGTTTTTCCTTTGATGATAGCAATCTGTCCAGGCTGTGATGCAGCAAAGCAGACCCAAACCATAATGCCCCCACCATCATACTTCACAGTTGGGATGAGGTTTTGATATTGGTGTGCTGTGTCTTTTTCGCCACACATAGTGTTGTGTGTTTCTTCCAAACAACTCAACTTTGGTTTCATCTGTCCACAGAATATTTTGCCAGTACTGCTGTAGAACATCCAGGTGCTCTTGTGCAAACTGTAAACGTGCAGCAATGTTTTGTTTGGTCAGCAGTGGCTTCCTCTGTGGTATCCTCCCATGAAATCCATTCTTGTTTAGTGTTTTACGTATTGTAGATTCGCTGACAGGGATGTTAGCATTTGCCAGTGACGTTTGTAAGTCTTTAGCTAACACTCTAGGATTCTTCTTCACCTCATTGAGCAGTTTGGGCTGTGCTCTTGCAGTCATCTTTACAGGAATGGCCACTCCTAGGGAGAGTAGCAGCAGTACTGAACTTTCTCCATTTATAGACAATTTATCTTACCGTGGACTGATGAACAGCAAGGCTTTTGGAAATACCTTTATAACCCTTTCCAGCTTTATGCAAGTCAACAATTCTTAATCGTAGGTCTTCTGAGAGCTCTTTTGTGCGAGGCATCATTCACATCAGGCAATGCTTCTTGTGAAGAGCAAACCCAGAACTGGTGTGTAACGAACACCTCCAATCTCATCTCATTGATTGGACTCCAGCTGGCTGACATCTCACTCCAATTATCTCTTGGAGATGTCATTAGTCTAGGGGTTCACATACTTTTTCCACCTGTACTGTGAATGTTTACATGGTGTGTTCAATAAAAACATTTCATTCTTTGTGTGTTATTAGTTTAAGCAGACTGTGATTGTCTGTTGTTGTGACTTAGATGATGATCAGATCAAATTTTATGACCAGTTTGTGCAGGAATCCATATCATTCCAAAGGGTTCACATACTTTTTCTTGCAACTGTATATATATATATATAAAAAAAAAAAAGTAAAGATGAGTTAGATAAAATGAGTATCCAATAAGAGAAAATTATAAATAAAAATCCTGCTCAAAGTCAGATTAGGCATACTTCTTTTTTTCTTCTCTTATTTTCTTAAAGGGCCAGGCACAACCTTTGAGTTAAAGAAGATGTATTCAAAAATACATGCAGCGTGTCTAGATTGTATATCCATTTCATCTCGGTGATACCCAATTGTTTATTATGATCACATCCTCTGCAGTTTTTATTTACTTTGCATATTCCTTTAAAGTTCAAGAGGCTCATATCTGAATTGTGATGTTGTTTGAAATGGGCCTGCACTGAATGTTGCATATAGCCTTTCCTTATGTTTAGCATGTGTTCTCTGACTCTAACGTACAGTTGCCTCTTGGTTCTTCCAACGTACTGTAGCGCACTCCAGTAGATAGATCACGTTAGTACTATGATATGTTATGTGCTCTTTTATTTTAAAAGATTCTGTCGCCTTATTAGAGTTCCCTTTCAGGACTTCAAATACTCCTTTCATTTGCTTGTTCCTACTGGTTTTACATGTGATGCAGTCTAGACAATAAAAGAAGCCATTCTTTTTTATTATTTTAGTTTCTTCTTTCCTTCCTCTTAGTTGTTTGTTTGTCATTTTCCTTCTTAGATTTGGTGCTCCCCTGAAAATAATTATAGGTCTCTCCGGTAGGCTGTTAGCAAGTATTGTATCTTTTTTCAGTAGGTACCAATGTTTTGTGAGTATTCTCTTTAATTGAGCGTTCTCTTTATTGTAGTTTAAGATAATCGCTGGGAATGCTTCTCCTGGTCTAGTTGCTTGTTGTTTATCTTTTTTCTTCAGGAGATTAGTGCAATCCAAATCTTCTACTCTGTGTAGTGCATCCTCTATTTCTTTCTGTTCATAATTTTTTGACAGAAATTTCTCCTTTACTATCTCCGCCTGTTCCCTGTAGACTTCAAGGTCTGTACAGTTGTGTCTAAGGCGCCTGAATTTGTTATATGGTACGTTCTTGAGCCATGCAGGTAAATGACAAGTCTCTTTACGGATTAAACTATTAACGTCTACTTCTTTAAAGTGCGTTTTTGTTTTGACTGTTGCAGAATCTATATAATTCGTTAAATCAAGAAATTCCACCTTTGTTCTACTGAAGGTGGTGTACAATTTGACTCCCCAGGTGTTCTTGTTGACATACTCTAAGAACTCTTTCAGGTCTCCCATCTCGCCTTCCCATATAAAGAAGACATCATCAATGTATCTTTTATATCTATGGATATTCGTGTTCCAGGGATGCGCATTCCAAATATAGTTGTCTTTTTTCTATCTTTTACATATATATGGATCTATGTTATGGAGTGGACAGCTTAACACATTTCTTTGGGACACCAGTACTGGACTTTTATTAAGTTTCTCCCATTATTGTATTGAATTGAGGTTTACTGTATTTTCTGGGATATATGCTACTTGCTAAATAGAATTATTTAGAAGAGAAGGGTTTTTAATAGTTATTTTGTGTATTATTGCATAGGTTGTTAGGTTTCCTATTTTCTATACCCTATTCTCATCTATTTTTTACAATCAGCGCTCCACTATCAGGACTTTTTCTATATCCAAAAATCACCCAGATCAGAGCAGGGGTTCAAAAGTTTTATGGAAGTCACATTTGACCGACGGCAAGCATGGCTTACATTCCCAAAAAAGTTCCATAGATTTAGGTTGTGCGGCCGGTCTATCTTCTCCTCTATCCTGGAGATAATTGGCTTAATTGGCTGTGGTAACTTAATTATCTCCAGTTACAGGAAATATCTCTAAGTCAAAAACTGTTACCAAAATCGTATACAAATACATAACTCTTATAATACAATGTTAAGAAAACAAAGAGGCACATTTTCTCATGGATTTAAAGGGGCATAAAAAGTGTTTTAAAATCCAATATGCCCAAATATTGCTTTTAAAGGGCAATACATCCCAGGGGCCATAGTCACAGGGCAAAAGGCTGGCAAGTAGTCCCCTTCAAAAACGTGTGACAAATTCAGCTAAAAGGGGGAGTTTGACAGAGGCCTCACCATAGTGCCTGAGCCTGTCTCCACAACACCACTACTCTCAGTGCCTGAGACTGTTTCCACAACACCACTACCCTCAGTGCCTGAGCCTGTTTCCACAACACCACTACCCTCAGTGCCTGAGTCTGTCTCCACAACACCACTACCCTCAGTGCCTGCGCCTGTCTCCACAACACCACTGCCCTCAGTGCCTGCGCCTGTCTCCACAACACCACTGCCCTCAGTGCCTGCGCCTGTCTCCACAACACCACTGCCCTCAGTGCCTGAGCCTGTCTCCACAACACCACTGCCCTCAGTGCCTGAGCCTGTTTGCACAACACCACTGCCCTCAGTGCCTGAGCCTGTCTCCACAACACCACTGCCCTCAGTGCCTGAGCTTGTTTCCACAACACCACTGCCCCCAGTGCCTGAGCCTGTTTCCACAACACCACTGCCCTCAGTGCCTGAGCCTGTTTCCACAACACCACTGCCCTCAGTGCCTGAGCCTGTCTCCACAACACCACTGCCCTCAGTGCCTGAGCCTGTCTCCACAACACCACTGCCCTCAGTGCCTGAGCCTGTCTCCACAACACCACTGCCCTCAGTGCCTGAGCCTGTCTCCACAACACCACTGCCCTCAGTGCCTGAGCCTGTCTCCACAACACCACTGCCCTCAGTGCCTGCGCCTGTCTCCACAACACCACTGCCCTCAGTGCCTGAGCCTGTCTCCACAACACCACTGCCCTCAGTGCCTGAGCCTGTCTCCACAACACCACTGCCCTCAGTGCCTGAGCCTGTTTCCACAACACCACTGCCCTCAGTGCATGAGCCTGTTTCCACAACACCACTGCCCTCAGTGCCTGAGCCTGCTTCCACAACACCACTGCCCTCAGTGCCTGAGCCTGTCTCCACAACACCACTACCCTCAGTGCCTGAGCCTGTCTCCACAACACCACTACCCTCAGTGCCTGAGCCTGTCTCCACAATACCACTACACTCCGTGCCTGAGCCTGTCTCCACAATACCACTACACTCCGTGCCTGAACCTGTCTCCATAACACCACTACACTCGGTGACCAGAGCCTGTCTCCATAACACCATTACACTCTTAAAGTGCTGAAAATTAATTATGCAGAGCAACAGATTGTGCAATATGCCTTTTATCCAGAACTCTAAGTCTACCA
>OW240925.1:7519064-7552148 GCA_933207985.1 Pelobates cultripes
TGTTGTCAGGTATTGTTTAGTGCCTTGCATATGCCATACCTGCATAGTCGCCGCCACAAATGGGTTGGTAATGTGTTTGATCCTTTATGCTGCCTTGGTGATCCATGGTAGGGTTCTGAGGTCGCAGCCAGTTATGTCTGTTTCTAGGTGTGTCCATGATTTGGTGCCACTGGCCGTCGACCAGCTGATGACTCTGGTGATGTGTGCGGCATGGTAATATTTTTCAAAGTCTGGGAGCGCTAGGCCCCCCAGAGCTTGGGCAGGGTCAGTTGCCCTTCCAGCTGAAAGTGCGAACCCCTGTCTTGAGCGTCGAGAAGAATTTGTGGGTACTACTGGCTGTATAGTAGTCACATTTACAGATTCCCCCACTACCCTTTCAGCAATATGGTACAATAACCCCTTTTCCCAGGTATACCGCTCCCCCTCTAATCCGGCCTTGTGGGAGATCACCCTATCCCTGTACACTTTTAACGTAGGGTCTATCTTAACCTCTAGATATACATACAGTATTAGGGGGAGTATATAACTAGGAGTTCTTCCAAATGTAATTTTCAACAGGATAATATTCTTTAACAATTCCCTAAATATGAACACAAATAGGGAAAAAGAATAGTGCAATATTGCCAATACACAATATATAATTGTAGTATGTAGGTAATGGAGCACTCACAAACATAGAGCCACTAGGTAGGCTCAGAGGTTGAAGCACTGTGGGTACTTAAGGGACCCACTCCCTTCTTTCTATGGTCTGGGATATTCCAATAACAGGAACTCTTTTCAAGAAATTGTAAATCAATAAAGTGCTTTATTCAATAAAGTGCACAAAAATTTCCATAAAATTTTTAAAAGTTAATAAAAAACCTTACAGTCTGAAGGTAGTCCTTATAGTGGTTTGCAAAACGCGTTTCGCCTCAAAATGAGGCTTCCTCAGTTGCTAGTTGTGGTTTCCTAATAGTCCATTTAAATACCCTTCCTTTTGGCGTTTTTTCCGGCGTCCTTAGTGGTTCGGAATCCATTTTCACTTCCTCTTCCGGTATTTGCGTTCCATTTGTGGTACGCACGTATCACGTGGTGCGTTCCACGGCGTCATTTTCTTTAATTTTACATCCTCTTCCGGTATTCGGCATTTGTGTTCCAACTGTGGAACGCAAAATTCACGTGACGCGCTTCGTACGACGCGGCCATCACGTGGCTTATGCAAAATTCAATGTACAACAACTCGATCAAAGCACAATCAACGTAATTAGTTCATATACACAGCCTCCCTATTTTGATTACTTATCACATATAGTGGCCTGCAATGAGGTTTATAGCAGTAACCTCCTACTTGAAGTACATAGGGGACATGCATAAAAACAAGAATAAAAAGGAATATGTATATAAAAATGTCTTCCTCTATTTTTGCTCCCCACATTGGCAGAGTTATCCAAAGATATATTTTACATGTATTCTTCCCATATAACATATACAAATTTAGAGAATATAATGTGAATGAACATACAGTTTTAAAACTAGTTTATAAACTTGTAGAAAAGAAGAAAACAAGGAGGGATTCTTAAAAGATAAATATAATAAAAGGGCCAATAGTTTAAAATATGCTAATAATATGAAAAAAAAAAAAAAAAAATTCTTCTTTTCCTAAAGTTTTAATGTAGTTTCCCCCTCTCCAATCTCTTTTTACTTCTTTTATTGCACAAAAGAACTAATTTTCAGGGTTTTGTTTGTTTACCTGTTTAAAGTGTAGTGATACATTATGGGTCTCTAAGCCATTTCGTATATTTCTAATATGTTCTGCTATTCTCACTTTTAGGTCTAATTGTTCTGCAAATATATAAAAGATTACATGGGCATTTCAACATGTATATTATTCCTCTCGAGTGACAAGTGAGATGATCCTTTATAATATAAGGCTGTTGAATAATCGTTTCTATATCTTGTAAATGTCTTTTTTTACTCTTAGTTATTTTGCAGGGAAGACATGACCCACAACCATAAAACTCCTTTAAATCTAAAATGTGGTTATTCCGTTTTTTGGGGGATAGGTGACTCTTTACTAAAAAGCTTTTAAAATGTCTTGCTCCCCTATATATTATCTTGGGGTATGTAGGCAAAATTTGGTTTAAAATTGGGTCTTTTCTCAATAAATGCCAATGTTTATTATTTTCCGTATTTGTCTATTTCGTCCATTATAGTTACAAATAAAGGGAGCTTCGTCATTTTGATTTGTTTTAATTTTTTGTTTATATTTCAAAAGTGATTTTCTTGGTAGTTGTCTAATTTCCTCCATTTCCTTCTCTAAATTTCCTTCACTATACCCCTTTTCCATAAATTGTTTCTTGATGTAATTCGATTGTTGTAAATAGTCCGAATCTCGTGTACAATTCCGTCTAATTCTTAAAAATTGACTTCGAGGTGCATTATTTAAACATGGATTGTGATGGCAGCTAGTTTTTTCAATATAACTGTTTGCATCCACGGGTTTAAAATAATTTTTCGTAACCATTTTTGATTCTTGAATGTCAATTTGTATATCTAGAAACTCTATTTGTTTTGTACTGTGGCAACTAGTTAGGTTTATTTCAAAATCGTTGACATTTAGATATAAAATAAAATTCTCTAGTTCTTCCGTAGTATCCGTCCATATAAAAAAAATATAATTTATAAACTGGCAATAGGACACCAAATTTGCCCCACATTTGTTCCCCTGAAGGACAAAGGATTCTTCCCAAAATGCCATAAAAAGGTTTGCGTAACTTGGGGCAAATTTGGTGCCCATTGCCGTACCGCAAATTTGAAGATAAAAGTTGTTGTCAAACCAAAAGTAATTATTGGTTAAAATCAATAAAATCCCCTCTATCTTAACCTCTGTCTCAAATTCAGTCGGGGTATCCCAGGTAACACGTGTCGTAGGAGTGTCACTGCCTCTTACCTGAGCCTCAGAGTGTGCGGATGGACCCGTGGTGCGAGCCTGTTGCCTTGTGGTTATTGGGTGGGCCTCTTGGAGTGGAGCTTGAGGTATAAAGGCGGAAGTCCTTTGGCCCAGGTCATTCCCCAATACGACATCTGCCGGCAGCTTCTGCATCAGGCCCAACTCTACCATCCCTTGCCCAACACCCCAATTTAACCCCTTAAGGACACATGACGGAAATATTCTGTCATGATTCCATTTTATTCCAGAAGTTGTGTCCTTAAGGGGTTAAATGTACTTTTGCGGTTGGTAATCTGTATATCGCTCCCCCTGCTACTCACACTGCTACGGATCTGCCGGTGTGTGCTGAGCTCGGAACCAAATGAGGTGCTACCAGAGTCAGAGTGGCACCCGGAGCCCTTGGACCTCTTTCCCTTCCAGGGTTACTAATTGGCGATGGTGTTGCCTGCTGTCTGTGGCTTGTACCGACATCACATCGTGTAGTATTCCCAGGGGCTCTTCTGTCTGATTAAAGAGTATCTCCTGGGTTGCTGGCTCCGCTTGGTAGTGTTGGGCGGCTGCTCTTGGTGTTGGGTTCGGCCATACTTGGTTCCATGCTTGACGGCTCCGGTTGTGGGTACACTCTCTTGCCATGTGGCCCCATTGCTTACACGTATGGCACTGGATATTAGCTCTGCCATTATATCTGGATGGTGGAGTGTGTCCCCCCCGGGGTTGGCCGGGATGGGGTTGCTGTGGATGCAGTAGGGGTAGCTGTAGGAGGTTGAGCGGTGGGTCGAGGGTACCCTCGGTTGAGGTTACCGTGATGCCTCCTGGCGTCATAGTGCTGGTCTGCTAGTCGTGCAGCTTCTGTTAGGGCGAGGGGTTTTCTATCTCTCACCCATTCCTGTGCCTCTGGGGACTGTGGGCATATTTATGGGAAGATAATATTAAACAGTCGAGAATTGCCCACTATTTCAATTCTCTTAGATCTTAGAGATCGTTTATCATGTAAGTGAAATGTATTCCATACAAATAAAATCACAATGTGTTATAAAAATAGATTTAATTTATTGTGACCAATAAAATAACAATAATATTAGGCAGCATGCATGATAATAATCAATGAGTATTTAGTATAACATAAGTATGCAATACAATGGAATGGCTATACACGTTCCAATGGCTAACAGCATCATCTGTCACTTAAGATTTATGAGGGTACTTCATGGACAAAAGTAATGCTTCACACAGCAAAAAGCCATAAAACCTTGGCTAACAGTTACATCAATTGAGTAACCCTTTCAATGCTGGCTAGATCCTCCTTGGCATATAGTATCCTATTCTCATGTGATTTTCAATTAAAATAACATTCAAACCAGCTCATTAGTCATTTCCTGGAACCATCCAATAAGAATAATCTACCAGATTTTTTACAAAAGCCGAATTTTTATTTGCCTAAAAGGATATCTTATCTTATTTTAGAGCTAATCAATACACCTAGATAAAAACAGCGGTATGCTAACACGTGATGATATCACATTAATATATAATTATTCTTAATTCCACCGGCAGAATGGAATATTTATAACTATATATTCTTTAGTTAACTAAGATTTCTAAATATTGAAATCTGACAGTGATTTATCCAGTCATATATCATGCTATTAGTAAATTTTTATTAATTTACATTAATTAAATAAAACCAGCATAATTACCAGTTATGTAGATATTCTCATCAGATGAGTAGGTAGTCCCAGGAACTCGATTGGTTGTATGGAGGTGTGTGAGTGATAGAGAAAAGAGTCGTGTTGGTTAGAAAGTCAGAGTAAAATTCTAAGTGTCAAAGAGTTTAAGAGTAGAGTGTTAGTCCCAGAGAGTGTTTCTTGAGTCTCTCTCTCTCTCTGCATGTCCGAATCTGATTGCCCAAACTCCAACTCGTCTCTCTACCAACTAACCTTCTCTCTTCCCTTTGTCCTAACTTTTAAAGGGCCAGACTCTCTGTACGTTTGTAACGGAGCTCCCTGTACTCCGATTGAGTACCCTCCGTTGACGGATGCTCCTAGCGCTTCCTGAGGACTCAAAGCGCTGCAGCAGACACCACAACCACCGCAGACTCCGCAGCCACCGTATCTTGACTGGAGTCTCGCCGTCTTCCTTCCACCCTGGATCAGCTTCTGTCCTCCAGGACTGTGTGGGAAAGAACTCTTCCTTCCACCCTGTATGAACCTCCAGCATCCAGGACAGTGTGGTGAAGACCCCTCCTCCAAGGAGAGCGTGTCAGGAACAAGCTCTTAAAAGAGCTAAGTGACTCAAGCTCAGGGGAGCATGCAGAGCATAGCAATCCCCAGTGTGATTATAACAGCTCCCTCCAATAACGAGACAAGGCTACGTTTAGAGGGATCAAGAAGAACTGTCAAAACCTTTATTCCCTTGGGACCAGCCAATACAGTCACCACAATAACATTGTTGTGAAACCTCAATAAAATCACAAACAGTCAAACCATATCAAGAAACACACAGTGACTTATCACAACACAATGGCACATTTTTAAAGGGGTGGGGGGAGACAATATTTAACAGTAAATATCTCACCTGCCTGCAGAATTAGCAATATGCAAATCTACCCGAATATGCAAATGAACCAGTCTTGCAATTCAGGTAGTGCATATTGCTGTTGCTACCAACAGAGGGCACTAGACAAGCTCCATAGCCAAACCCACCTAGTTGGTAGCAAACCTCAGCAATACAAGAGAGCAGGCAATACATTACACAGTACATACACACACACTATAAACAATTACATTACACACACCCTGCACCTATAATGGGTACAGGGTGACTAAAACATAAGATAAATAAAGCAGCCTACATAAATAGTCTGTCTGAAGGTAGACTAGGGGCTTTAAAGCCAAATACATCAAAGAGTCATAGTCACAGGGGAGGAGGCTGGCAAGCAGGCCTCTCCAGTACCAAGTGGCGGAGGGCACTTCGTCACAACGTTATTAGTGGATAATCCAATAGGAAGCTGAAGGTGGGTTCAATCGATGGATCGCAATTTAGGTATTTGGTCCATAGAGGGCAGTCTTGCCTAACTAAACCTTCTTATCCAGGAAAGAGTTAACTTTTCCTGATGACGATTTTGACGTAATTTGGCTTATCTAAAATAACTACAATAGCTTAGATTTGCTGTCAGTTCAAAGCGTTTGTCTCCGTCTTTGTGGCAACTACTTTGATCGTAATTTCTAAAATTGACAGTTCTAAACTCAATTTCACCCCTTACTTACAATGGAACCTTGTAAAATTCAGAAAGTAAAATTAATTACTTAGTCTTCTCTGTCACTAGTGTCTGTGTTTATATAATGCATTCCTTAGCTCAAGCTCAGTGGTTATTGAAATCAAGGAAATTATGTGTTTTTGTTATCCTGAAGATAGCAAAATGGAGTCTGCTCTGTTCTGAGTGACTCTGGCAATATACACTTTTAATTTCTTTCTTAGCACAAATATCTGCCGATATAAATATTCTGACAGGACAGGCCATTGAAAAACTATTCTAACTTCCGTAACTCCTCCATAGTGGTTACTTGACTGGCTTGTATCCACCCCTGGGAGGTTTGGTCCAGTTTGTGTGCCCACTCTGCGTGGGAGTCTCTCTGGTTTGCGCAATCCTCGAAACTTGAGCCAGTATGCCTCCGGGGTAATGGCGTATCTTTTTAGTACAGCCTGGTTTACCCTGGCATAATCTTTGCTGTCCTCCCTGGGTACAGCCCGATAGGCTTCTGCTGCCCGACTTGACAGTTTGCCTGCCAGTAACGGTACCCACACTGCCTGCTCCAAATTATGCAAGTCACATAGCCTCTCAAAGTCTTGTAGATACCCATCAATCTCGTCGTTATCTTTGCAATACATTTTAAAAGCATGGGATGGGTTCTTAGGCTTTACCTGGCTGATGACTGAAGCAGTAGTAGATTCTGCTCTGGAAGGTGAATCCTGCGGTCTGTGTGCCATCACATACTCCTGCACATCCGCCATCAGTACTGTCAGTATTTCCAATGGTACTGGCATGGGTTAAAATTCCATCCTGGCCCTCATTTCCTTTTGGAAGGGAGTTTCTTCCACGGCTGGTGTGGATGTAACGCTGCGAGCTCTGTCTCCCTCCATCAATTCAGCAATCAGCACAGCTTTTGGTTTATTGCTTTTTATCTTACCCCTGGCTTCCAGTAGTTCCTTTAACGTGTGCCGTTTCAGTAGTTAAAATTACCCGAACACCGCTTTTCGGCTGTAAGGTTGGATCCCGTCGCTTGCCA
The DNA here is from genome assembly GCA_933207985.1 of Pelobates cultripes. Lineage (NCBI taxonomy): Eukaryota > Metazoa > Chordata > Amphibia > Anura > Pelobatidae > Pelobates > Pelobates cultripes. Next base: position 7,526,280 of record OW240925.1, read on the forward strand.
CCAATTGTAGCGGAGCTGCAATATTAAATCCCAAGATCTCCGCTGGTATAGAAAGTAATCCAAAGTAAAGTGCTGGAAAAGAAGGCAATATCCCAAATCCCCCACAACTCCAGTATTTATGTGATTCCCCATGCAAGGGGTTTCCTTAGTCACTTTACAGGGGTATTACAGTAGAGGACTACATGGGGAACTGAATATACAGAGCATTTTTCCCACCATGCACTGCTCTACGTGAGGGATACTCCCACTATAATATCATGTTAAGTGGATTATCCCTCCGTACAGCAGAACTGGGTTTTAACACAAAATTCTATAACTTTAATATTATTCGTGTGATTCCCTTAAATGACCGTTCAGTAGATAGCTGGGGTTTGAGCACACACTTCGTGAAAGTACCGCCCAGATCCCAGCATAAATAACTGAACGCCGCACGAAACACACTTTTATATCACATTCTCCTAAAAGTACAGAATACCTATTGGGGAACAAAATACCGGAAGACATGTGTTCCCATACGGCCTGGAAGTCCAACGGTGTTTGCGCTGTCGAGTAGCCAATTTTAGTTCCAGGCGTTAAACGACCAAACACCGCTGGGCTAACAAAGGGTCCAAGATGGCCGACCGCCGCGTGGTCGGTAGCCGAACGACGGCCACCCAGGAAAGCACTTAACTAGCGATAGCTACAATGTTGCAATCGGTTAATGGGAGCCACACAACCCTCTGTGTGTGGGCTCCCATTCGGTTCTTTATTCGTTTCACAAACAGTGTCTAAAGACACTGTTCGTGAAACTACTAAATGAATGCTAGCGGCCCTTGGCCGTTGGCATACGAATACTCTTTATTGCAAACCCACACGAATACATCCTTATATACAATAAAAGCAGACAACCTTCTGATGTTATACAGTAAGTCTTACAGTGGCTAGGTTTGCCACAGTAATCAATACTTTGGATACATAAATTAACAACATGACCGCGAGGCACTCGAATCGTGCTAGGTATGTTGGTGAAAATAAGTATAGATAGACGTATGAGTGTGTCTATAATACGCTCTTGAGTATGGTGTATGGTGAGACATCCTAGGCGTGACTAGGGCAGGGTTATGTGAGTAAATAGACACAAGAAACCTGTCTGAGGGTCTGGCGTTAGGCCGAATAGCTGGCCAAGTGTACCTGAATATGATGTGCTCTCAGAAGCAGAATAAATCCAAAAGAGAGTCTACCATATGGGATGAGAATCAACGAGCTGGAAAACAGAAACCTAATAGGCACGCTTAGGGGAGCCCCAGGTAATAACATGTTGAGAACATAACCATGACCACAACTTCCCTGAATACCTGGTAGAAAGCAGTATATTGAGAGCGATCGTAAGATCGTTTTAAGCCCGGAGGAGGGTTGAAGCCACTGAAAAACCAAAATGTGAGCCATACTATGAACATAGGTACTACCGGCAAATTCAACAACAAAAATGTACAGAGGTTTTGTACATGTAAGTAACCTCTAATGAGGCCTAGCAGTTAGTAACATTTTAGAACAGCATGACTATTACATAGGTAATTTGAGTACCCACATTTTATGTAATTGGGCGGTAAAGAGTAATACAGATATATTCCATATGTCCTTGCTGCTCCTCCAATACGCGTTTCACCCTCTCCTAGGGCTTTATCAATCGGCATATTCTGCTTGCATGCAGTTTCCCTTCAAATAGGGCTTCCTCCTCCCCCATTTTTCAATTAGTCCGATTTTCATCCAGTTAGGTTCATGGATTTTTGAGGTATATACCTCTCCCAGCTGATGTAGGTTTGGGCTTTATTTCTCCCAAGATTGACGTCATCCTGCAACCCCCTTTGAAACTGCCATATCTCGTCCTCCTATTGCAAACCGTCATCTAAAGCACACGTCACTTCCTCCCAGTCCCATCCCTATATCGCCATATTTAGTCAGGGATAAACAACTTAACTTACAGGAAAGAAACAGAGCTCAATGTGTTCTTTTGGCTATTTGGTGGGGGGAATATCGACATCGGTACCGCTCAAGCATTAGCAGCTAGATCGTACATAAATAACCTATCATACACAGTATCTCATAAGGGAAAACATAGAGGGGAGGAAAAGGTAAGAAAAGAAGAGAAAAGAAAAGGGAGTAATATATAAACCATGGGTCGTCTACCTGGTCCCTACTGCCCACTAGTGGGCGTTTCAGGACTCCAAGTGGGCGGTAGGGATTTCGGCGGCTAAATCCTCTTTGAGAGAGTGGGTGGCTGGGCCGGACACAGCAAGCTGGGGCTGGGCTGACAGTCCTAATGATTATTATGATTAATCCTCCCCTCTGACTTTGCCAGCCTGTCAGTCTGAGGGGAGGGAGGAACTGGAAGCTGATGTGGCTGCCAGCAGCCACAGGGAGACCTCTCAGTCTCCCTGCACACTCTAAAATCATTTTGGCCGCATGCCCCGCCTCCTAACAGAAGCTCCACCTCCCGTAAACAAGCCCCGCCCACACGTTTCTGGAGAGCTGCCACCAGACCAAGAGGAATTAAAAGGTATTTACCTTTTTACAACCCCCTTCCCACCATTACCCACTATACTGCTCCACTACCCACTATACAGCCCCCTTATTCACCTCACAGTCCCCCTACCTACTATACAGTCCCTGCACCCACCTCACAGTCTCCGCACCCACCTTACAGCCCCCCTACCCACTATACGGTCCCCATACCAACTCACAGTCCCCCTACCCAGATTACAGAACACCCCCCATCCACTTTACGAAAATCTAACCAGATAATATTTAGTCTCGCAGCATCAACCTCAAGGACCTCATTAATCACTAGTAAAGGTAATTTCAATTTACTTTGATTTCTCATTAAACTTTATAAAGTTAAAAACTTTGTAAACATGGATAAAGTAGAAATAAAAAGATAAATGTACGTACATTTCTTTTATTTTTAAAAACACACTCCTTTCTAAAATATATTCCGCACCATGAAAACTGGTGGGTGGTTAGGAAATGTTTTCATAAAGAAAGATGCATTAGTGGGCGGTAGGTAGAAAAAGGTTGACTACCACTGATATAAAAAAACAAACAAATTTAGTATTTCAGTCTACACAACACCTCTCCCCATAATAAACCTTTATGCACCCATAAAATAATAGACACTCAATATGTGGTGATCAATAAAATATAAAGGCCAGATGTAGATTAAAAACACTTACTTTTCTCCAGTGCTGGGCTCCCTCGGCGCTGGGGAACTCTAATCCTCTTGCCAACGTCAGCGCTGAATGCGCCTCTAGCGGCTGTCAGTGAGACAGCCACTAGAGGCTGGATTAACCCTAATGTAAACATAGCAGTTTAACACTAGATGGACCTGGCACACAGATCCACTTCATTGAGCTGAAGTGGTCTGGATGGCTATAGTGGTCCTTTAAAGCGGTCCCTGTTTATATATTTGAGGATATAATTAAAGACCTGGATATAACATCCAGGCCAAATAAAAGTATTAAGGCTAGAGATTTATTTCTGGGGAATAGATTTAAAAAGATCGATCAACTCAATCAAGAATTTCATGTCCCTATAAACAAATATTTAAATCTATATAGAATTCCACACTGTGGTAAGATGTACAAGTAAAAATGGTAACGAGGAATACGTTCTGCAAATTGAGAAAATATTCAGCAATGATTCCCAGCTGGGACTTCTGAAAAGACGATATCAAATTGTTGAAAGTTTGGTTCCAGTTAGGTTTCCCCGAGCTTGGATCAGATGGTCATTAGAGCTAGGGATAGGACAGGATTGGAAATTATGGTATAAAATTGGAGCTTTACTAAAAGATCCACACACTGTGTTAAAATACAGGAACTCCAATTTAAAATTGTTTAGATGGCAAAATGTCCCTCAAATTACTAAAAGTTTGACTCTTTGTCCTCTAAGTTAAAATTCAGATCAACCAGTTAGCTCTGATGGAAGACTTTTTGTTTTATTGCTCAGGCTAATGATGGAGGCATTCTATAAGATATGGCAGCCCTGGATAGATAAATTCCTTTAAAAAAACATAGAGGAAAGGACATAGTAATACAAAAATTTAGATATTTTTGTTGAATGCTACTTAATGGATCGAGGTCACAATTCCAGGTGGTGGGTGTTTGTCTTGGAGGGGTTTTGAGGCTTTGTCTCGTTTTTTTTTTTATTTAAGCAGGGATATTAGCTTTTTGATAGAATGTTTGATATAATAAATATGCAGTAATATGCTGACATACCAGAGCTCAGAGAATATGAGTACACTTCTCAGAACAGTATTCTAATCCCTGAGGTACCCCACTGGTAACAAGACCTTGCTTTATGAATATACTCCATTGACTACAACCCTCTGTTGCCTATCATTCAGCCACTGCCTAACCCATTCAACGACATTGGAATCCAAACTTTAAGATTGCAGTTTATTGATAAGACTTCTATGTGCAACAGTGTCAAAAGCCTTACTGAAATCTAGGTAAGCAATGTCTACTGCACCACCCTGATCTATAATTTTAGTTACCCAATCAAAAAAATCAATAAGATTAGTTTGGCATGATCTCCCTGAAGTAAACCCATGTTGTCTCTGATCTTGAAATCCATGTGTTTTTAGATGTTCAACAATCCTATCCTTTAACATGGTTTCCATCACTTTCCCCACTACTGAAGTAAGGCTTACTGGCCTATAGTTGCCCGACTCCTCCCTATTACCTTTCTTGTAAATGGGCACAACATTCGCTAACTTCCAATCTTCTGGGACTACTCCTGTTAACAATGATTGGTTAAATAAATCTGTTAATGGTTTTGTGAGTACACCACTAGGCTCTTTTATTAACTTTGTGAGTATTCTATCAGGCCCCATCGACTTATTTGTTTTTACTTCAAACAATTGAAATAGAACCTCTTCCTCTGTAAACTCACTTGTAGCAAGTGCTTCATTTGTCCTTTTTTCTAACTGAGGTCCCTTTCCTTAATTTTCATCTGTAAATACTGAAAAAAAAATATTAATTGATTCAGTCAGCTAGATCTTTATTTTCTATTACATACCTTCCTTCTTCTGTTTTTACTCTAACTAATCCTTGTGTTATATTCCTCATCTAGGTGTCGATTCATATGTTTTTGCTCTGTGAATTATTTGTTGGCATAAAGAGGACTCACCGAGGGAGCAGCAAGTAACTGAGGACAAAGTATGTTTAAACCATTATTCCTTCACACTTTTACTACAATAATGAGGGGTACAAAGTTTTTGGCTTATGCGTTTTGTTAAGTATTTTTTACCCATTTGACCTCAAAGTGGAGGAGCTAAATTATTGACAAACTCTCCGTACAGCACAGCGTGATGAGTTTGCAGTGTTTAGATGATCATTATGCCTAAGCCCAACTACAGAGAGACCAGTTGAGTCTTCTCCCTAAGCTAGAGACAAACTGAGTCTCTTGTAGTGCAAGCAGATCCATGGCCCCATTTATAAAATTGATTGCGCTTGCTGTAATGTGCAAATATTGGTGTGTCTGTTTACCATCCCCCAAGACATTGATTTCATAGAGGAATCCGAACGACCTCCTTCCCTGAGAAACACAGCAAGATTTCTTGTACAGCGCGCACACCCAGTACAGCTGCTAAGTGATTCCTGTGCTCTCCCTTTTAACTCACTAAGTAGTTCTGCATATGTACAGCTTCAATTAACTTCCTTCATAAAAATGCAAACTGTGCTTGTATTGAATATAACATGCCTGTTGGTGGCTGTTAGCTTGCACATTCATTTTATTATTCATGAATGAATCTTCGTGCAGGTGGGTTTGCCATACAATGTAAACCTTGCAGTAGATGCACACTGCTTCACTGCACATTCCAATAACCCATTTGTTGCATGATTTATGGAACATACTTGCTTCTCCAGTCCCTGGGGATTTACAGCGACAAAAACTTTATTGATTCAATTATCAATTACAACATCTATCACATAACTACAGACATGCATAAAAGTTTGTAAAAAAAAGAATGTAATCAAATAAGTTAAAATATATTATTATAATATACTCACTCACTCTGCCGCCAATCACCCCCTCCCTCATTCTGCCACCAGTCACCCCCTCCCTCATTCTGCCAACAGTCATCCTCACTCTGCCATTAGTCACCCCCTTCCCTCCCTCACTCTGCCATTAGTCACCCCCTTCCCTCCCTCACTCTGCCATTAGTCACCCCCTCCCACATTCTGCCACCAGTCACCTCCTCCCTCGCTCTACCACCAGTCACCCCTTCCATCCTTCCCTCTGTCACCCCGTCCCTCCCTCACCCTTCCTCCTTCACTCTGCCACCAGTCACCCCCTCCCTCCCGCACTTTGTCATCCGCCCCGTCCCTCACTCGGTCACCCTGCCATCTGTCACCCCCTCCCTCCTACCTCACACTATGTGCCCTACCCACACTACATCCCTATCCCACCCCACACTATGTGCCCTACCAACATCACATTCATATCCCTCCCCACACTATGTGTCCTACACACTCTACATAACCTACAAACATACACACTACATCCCTATCCCACACTATAGTGTGTTCCTTACATCCATATCCTGCACTACACCATGTTCCGTACACACTGCATTGCCTACACACTACATGGATGTAAGTAATGAGAGAGAGAATTAGAGAGAGTTAGATGTGTCCAGCTTTTGGTTAATGATCAAAGACCTCTTGTCTTTGGCTCTCTCTTCAATTTTTAAGGAAGAGCTTCCCTTAACTTTCTTTACATTACTAATTTTAAGTCACCAATGGAGCCAGGTGCGTGTACCTTCTCTTTTGATTGCCACATAGACTTTGATCTATAGGTGGCATTGTAACACCACAAGATACTCTCATCCAGAATTTCCAACTACCACTTCGTATTGATACCGTTCATCAAATATATGTCAGTCTTCAAAGAGATTTTCTTGGGCCATAAAGTATGATTTTGACGCATTTAGTCTCTGTTTCAACTTTCTATTACAATGGAATCTTGTAGTAATCCATTTAATTTAAAAAGTAAAATTAATTACTTTAGTATTATCTCTTCTGGTAATCCTGTGTCTGTTTTTTAGTTACGGTCTCATTGTGTCAAATTTATGGGTATTATTGTTACGGCCCCCGGCTTGCATCCACACGTGGTCGCACCCGATTGGTGCGACCACACAGGTAGGCATCAGGGCTTACTTGTAGAGCAGCAAGCCAGGAGCTGACCTGCTGGGGTGTCTTGTCCCAGTACGCACAAAGTTCAAAATGGTGCCAGCTGCCGCGAGGTCGCGTCCATCTGTAGCCCCACCTCCGACAGAGTCAAAGGTCTTGCAAATGTTCATGTGAAGTCACAACATCAAAGCTCTGACCAGTCACAGTCTAAGGAGGGATAGTTAAACCCCAGGTTACCTTAGTTTATTGCCCTGTCGTGGTTTCTGTTCCTGGTTATCCGAGAGTGCGTTTACTGTTATAATATTGATATTCCTGGTATTTCACCTAGGCTATTCCTGACTGTAACTGATTGCCTGGCACCCCAAATGGGTACCTCAGTTTGACGGTTGCTCCTAGTGCTTCCCGAGGGCTCCAAGCACTCCACTGGATACCATAACCACCGCAGACCCTGTGAACCGTCGAATCCTCCAAACATGAGCCAAGACTTCATGAAGGGTAGAACATGTCTGAAGCTTTTTTGGTACAGGTTTGCTTATATACAATTCCTCAGGCCAGAGGCACCTCCCCCTGGACCTGATGGAACACAGGCACACAAAAGACACAAACGAATCAGAACAATACAAGAATGTCTGACACCCCCACTTACAGCAAACAATTCCTCCCCTCTGCCTGTGATACACTTAACAAAGACAATGGGCTAACTCAATTAACTCTAAACAGAAAAAAACATAAATTTTTACAAACCCCAAAATACAACATATCCCCACATCACATCCTCTGATAGCCTCGATCTGGGTGAACAACATATCCAAAAATCACCCAGATGGGTTCAGAGGTTCAAGAATTTCCTGGAAGTCTTATTTTTGCACCACCTTGCACATGGTCCCATGCCCAAAACAGTTCCATACACTCGACGACAAAACACCACTGGACAATTTAAGATGGCCGCCACTACATGTTTGAATCCGTTCCAGTTAAAAGTCCAAGGGGCAGAAACCGTATTTTTTAACATGGTTTATCACAGGGCCCATACTCCCAGGGTAGGAGGCTGGCAAACAGGCCCCTCCAAAAACCAGTGGCAAAGTGGATTTAGTCACTGACTATTCTATTTTCCGGTTTCCCTGATTGGCTTGTACTTATCGATCTTGTGTATTTCTGGCTACGTTGACCTCAGCTTTCCCTTGACTATTCTCTATTATTCTAGGGACCGGTTTACAATCTGTCTGTTTTCTGTTCTATGTAGATGTTATACAGTTCCGCGTGTTGGATCCTATAGTTGCCGTGACCATTATTAGTAACATGACAGCATGTGATGTATACATATCTTTTACACACATTCAGCTATTAGTTTAATAATAACATTCATTGGGACTCTTTCTATGAATATTCAATATTATTAACATAGTGTGACAAATGCCTCTGTCCACAGACATTTGCCACGGACTCTTGGAGGAGTATGGAAGCTGGCCTCCTGCCCACTGACTATGGGCCAGGTCAGCAACTATAATGACCTATATTTTATTCCCCCTGGTTTGGCACCTCCCATTCATGCGCATAGAACCAAATGCTATCTCCCTGGCGGCAAATAGACTTAAGGGTGACTTAGCCGCGAATGCCTTGGAGCTATTTTCGACTATGGGACCATGCGTGCGGTACATCAAATAAATGATTTTCAGGATTTTCCTGAACCCCTGAACTGATCTAGATGATTTGTGGAAATGTTGGTCACCCAGATCAGGGCTATGAGGGGATATAATGTTTGTGGGGGGTTTATTATTTTTGGGGTACTTTTTGGGTGTTTGGGAAAAAATGTGTTTTTTCTGTACTTAGAGATAATTTGATTAGATTAGTACAGTTCCTGATCAATTATCTCCCCTAGGTTATAATCTTTTAAGAGCAGCCTGCTACACTCTCTGGAGTAGGAGAGGTCTACCCACAGGAAGCTGGAGCCTTGCCTTAGGTACAGGTTAGAGGACGGCGAGACTCCAGCCAAGCTGCGGCGGTTAGGGGTCTACGTTTCTGATGTTGTCTGGTGGAGTGTTTGGAGTACTCGGTGAGCACTAGGGAGCAGCGATTGGCGGAGGCATCCGGTCGGGATTCCTGGGGGTCCGTCACATTTGGTGCAGTGGTGGGATTGCTTCCTAGTGAGTATAGAAGCATACTGGAGATACCAGAATCGTTATGGAGTTATAATTGAGGGCAACGCTAGCATGTTGGGAAAGGAGTTCCAGAGGAGTGTGTCGCAGAGATTGGGTTTCTTCGAGTTGCAATCCATAAGCAGTTGTGCCCACGGACTTGGAGCAGGCAAGCATGGCATCCTGTGACTCTTACTCAGAGTTTTTGTTTGAGGTGCGGCAGCAACTGGCCTAGTATGGCTCTAATGTTTTGATGGAGACCTTCCAGGTGACCATCGATATACAAGCCAAGAGAGACCATGATTTCCTAATGGCTAAAACGACGGGAGGAGGTCTCCAGCGAAAAGCAGTTTATAGCTGCCCTTCGACAGAGATGATGCAACTGGTCTAGGAGGATGTGCCCACAGATTTAATTGACTTTACATCAGAGGATGATAGCCTCAATCTCCAGCGGCAGCCCAAGGTACCAGAGTTAGGGCCCTGATTAACCCCTGTGGGACCGTCTCTGCCCTGGCCCTGCAGGGATGCTGGGCAGCCGGCTCAGATCTCCAACTACAGTCGGAGTTACCAGGAGTAGGGGCAGTCGGTCCTACTCCCCAGCAGCAGTGTACCATAATGGAAGAGGAGACAACCGGTCTCTCTCCCCTGCAGCAGCCGGAGATACTGGAATAGGAGACAGCTGGTCCCTCTTCCCAATTGCAAGATAACCTAATAGACTGGTCCTGGGAGGACCCCCAGTCGGCAAGTGGAGATGGGACCGAGGTCTCTCCACCAGCCCTAAAGGGATGCTAGGCTGCCAGCCCAGGTCCCCAACTGCACCTAAAAGTACCGGGAGTATGGACAGTCGGTCCTACTCCCCAGCAGCAGTGTATAATGCAGAGAGGGGAGATAGTCGGTCTTTCGCTGGAGAGACCAGAAGAGGAGAGCGCTGGTCCCTCTTCCCAATTAGCGCGGGACCTTACAGACTGGTCCTGTGAGGAACCCTAAATGGCAGGTGGAGATGGCACTGAGTCTCTCCACCAGCCCCACAGGGATGCTGGGCAGCTGGCCCAGATCCCCAACTACAGCTGACATTACTGGAGGGGTGGAACCAGTCCCCCTTCCCACCCCCAGCTGGAAGTACCAAGAGGGAGGACAGTCGGTCCTACTCCTCAGCGGCAGCATACCGTACAGGATAAGCCTCTCCTCCCCAGCGGCAGATGCCCATCCCAGCTCTGGAGGTAGTGGATGGGACGGAGGTGTATAATAAACCCTTCACAGTGGAAGAGCTGGCATCAAGGGAGAGTCCAGCTAGCCTCTGCCCTACCAGTCCCAGTGTTGCAGCGTTGTACTGTCTGCAGGTCCCCACAGCAGAAGCGCTGGCATCCGGCTGTCCTCTGCCCTCCCCTTTCCCATTGTCCACGGCCTGAATACCCGCAGGCCACCACAGCAGAAGTGCTGGCTATGGAACAGACCGCCACTGGCCTCTGCCAACTAAGCCCAGACTGCACGGAGACTTGGAGCAAAAGAGACCAGGGGCAGCCTACCCCCACACAGCAACCTGGGGCAGACAGGACAGAGCTTGGCACTGGAGGCTACCCAGCAAACTAATTGTTTTTGGGTTGGTTGCCCGACTAACTCGGGTACCGACCGGCAGCAGGTCAGGTACATGGTTAGTCTCCCCTTGGGAGGCAAGATATGTGACATATGCCACAGACTCTTGGTGGAGTGTGGAGACTGGCCTCCTGCCCACAGACTATGGGCCAGGTCAGCGACTATAAAGACCAATATTGTATTCCACCTGGTTTGGCACTTCCCATTCTTGCGCATAGAACTAAACGCTATATCCCTGGCGGCCGTTCGCATCGACCAAAACCGCGAATAGACTTCAGCGGGAATAAGTCACGAATGCCCTGGATCTATTTTCTGCTATGGGACCATGAGTGCGGTCGGTCATATAAATGATTTTCAGGAAATTCCTGAACCCCAGAACTGATCTAGATGATTTGTGGATATGTTGGTCACCCAGATCAGGGCTATGAGGGGATATAATTTTTGTGGGGGGTTTATTATTTTTGGGGTACTTTTTGGGTGTTTGGGAAAAAGTGTGTTTTTTTTCTGTACTTGGAGATAATTGGATTAGATTAGTACAGTTCCTGATCCAATTATCTCCCAGGCAGAGGGGAGGGATTGTATAATATGTATGGGAGTATCATGTATTATAACTCTGTCACTGGTCTGTGACTTTGTAATAGTCTTCCATCAGGTCCAGGTGGGAGTACTCATTGCATTGGGACTGACATAAAAGACCAAGTGTGGTCCCATTAATATCAGTTACTCTTTACTCTCAACATAGAGCCTCGTCTCAAGTATGGAGCGGACAGCTGTATCTACCCTGGGGTTTGCTTAATCGTGATACTCCCCTGGGTTAAAATCACTTGCTTTTTTTAAGAGCAGCCTGCTACACTCTCTGGAGTAGGAGAGGTCTACCCACAGGAAGCTGTATCCTTGTCTAAGGTCCAGGGTGGGTAGAGGACGGCAAGACTCCAGCCAAGCAGCGGCGGCTACAATTCTATGGTGCTGATGGAGTCTGGTGGAGTACTCGGTGAGCCGTAGGGAGCAGCGATTGGCGGAGCCACCTGGTCGGTGTGCCAGACGGTCCATCAGCTTCCTAGATGGAGCAGAGGACAAACCACCGCACTTCTGCCCACAGTCGCCGTTTGCTGGACTAGGGCCCTGGAACCGCTCCTTCCTTTAGCCGAATAGGGAATTGGCTTTAGTCCTTACAAGGACTTTCCTTGTTGAATCTCCTGTAAGCTGGAACAGCAGACACAGGAACAAATCTTCTTTCCTCCAATAACAGGACGACACACAGTTTTGGAGTACAAGCAGGAACAGGTTTAATGAGCACACAGGCATTTCTTTTATAAAGATTTTCAGGCCAGAGGCACACTGTAACAGATCCCCCTGTTTTTCGTTGGATCTGTAATTTTGTGAACAAGCCATTCGTTTAAAACTTTTGTCTAAATTGACTGTAATGGATCCTATAGTAAAAGGCTGTTCAAATCACAAATTTTTTACCGAACGCCCGACCACCCAGGACAGAAGTGTGTCACTCATTTATCTCCCTAATGCAAGAAACACCTCGAAAAGGTGTTTAGTCGAAAGCACTCAGCAGTGTTTGGTCGTCGACCGCGTGGAACTATTTTCGGCTTCCTTTTCCACGAACACCGCTGAAACTTCTACCTTCCATGCGTTCGGCTAAACCCATGCTAACAGAGCACTATTTCTATGGAATAAACTCACGAACAAGCCGAATCTAAAGAGAGTAAGCACAAACTAATCCATTCGTGCAGTTTGAACTTTATGTGAATGGAAAGATAGACCGACCGCACAGCCTGAATCTGTGGAACTGTTTTGGGCATATAAACAGGCGTGCATCGGTCCAAAGAGACTTTCACCTATCCCCTGAATCCCTGGACGGATTCATGTGATTTTTACATATGTTGCACCCCAAGTTATGCTGATATAGTTTTATTCGTATATGTTACAGTTGCCTCCAGGCTGGCTGGAAGTTGGATCGTAGAAAGGATGCTCCTTCCGCTCACCAAAGGACCATCAGCACCATAAACACTGTGTAGACACCATAGGTACTGCAGACTCCATGAACCACCGCTGCTGGGCTGGTATCTCTGTCTTTCCACCCTGGATCTACGTGGGTGGGTCCAGTGGGTGATCTCTCTTCTTTCTGCAGAGCGAAGCAGGATCAGGAACCTAGAGCTCTTACAAGAGCTCAGTAGTGATTAGCCAAGGCAGCATGCAGAGCATGTCAATCCCTGTAGTGATTATGGCTGTCCCCTACAAACATGAGTCGAGGCTGCAAGTTACAGGGACAAGTCATTCTGTTTAATTGGCACCAAAGGGCCTTCTTTTATGCAGGTTTTCCTTACATAGAACCACCCAAAGGGTTTTACAGAACAGCCAATAACACACGTACATTACAGAAAAAACTCTCAGCAATTACAAACAAAATCCTCCCCTCTGCCTGTGATATAATTATGGTACACAATGGTTAACATAATTATCACAGGCAGGAAAAATACAGTTTTTACACACATGCTGTAACTTCAAAAATATACATCCAGTCTTCATAAAAAATACATATTCGAACTCAGAACACTTAAAATACAAACATATCCAAAAATCGAACAATTTAAACCACCCTCCAGTGGTTTAAAAGTTAGGTAGAAATCCTTTGTGACCAACTGAAGCATAGCTTTCCAGCCCAAACCAGTTCCATAGAGTCCTCTATCCTGGATATAATTGGGTTAACTGGGTGTGGCAAGCCAACTATCTCCAGGTACAGAAAATATTTCCATTTACAACAACAGCAAAAATACATAACTCCTATCATACTCAACAGAACCCCCATATTCAACCTATCTCCAGATGGCTTGGATCTGAGCACTCAATATATCCAAATAGCGTTTAGATCCCACAAACACAGTCAAATCGCCATACACACTAGGTCCATAGTCATGGGGCAGAAGGCTGGCAATTAGGCTTCTCCATAACACAGGGAAGTAGGGTAATTTGTCAAATAAAATAACAGTTATAAATGACAGTCTGTAACAGTATACAATGTAAAATCAGGAAGTTATATAAATGTCTAAAAAGTATGATTTTTTTCAGCTTGGAGATAATTGAGTAGAGACAGTAAGTAACTCCATTATCTCCCAAGCAGAGGGGAGGGAATATGTGGGATGTAACCGTTGTTTGATTGGCAAATGTATAATTGTCTGTGGGTGTCTCCCTTGCATGGGAAGACTGCATAAAAGAGTATTTGCCATTAAACCTTCAGTACTTCTTCACCCTCAATCTAGAGTTTTCTCTTATTGGGGGTAACAGCCATACAGCTATCACGCTAGCTCTTATAAGAGCTTATTCACTTGGATCACTACTGGATGCTGAGAATCCTCCTCACTGATCGGGAAAAGGACACCCTCCAGCGGTGGAAACTGCTACACACACTCCCTGGACCCGATGGTAAATTGGAACAAAAGGAACACAAACCAATAGGAACAGTAATTAACACAATAACACTCCCACATGCAGTCAGCAATCCCTCCATTCTGCCTGTGATATAATTAAGCTAGCTAATGGAATAACCTAATTATCCACAGGCAGAAAATGTACATTTTACCCCAAAGTCCAGAAACACCCCAAAACACAAACATTTCCCCATATACATCCCTGGATAGCTCTGATCTGGGTGAACAACATATCCAAAAATCACCCAGATCAGAGCAGGGGTTCCCGAATTCTATGAAAGTCACATTTGACCAACCGCAAGCATGGTTTTCATGCCCCAAATAGTTCCACAGATTTAGGCTGTACAGCCAGTCTATCTTCTCCTTAATATTAGGTACAAATTGTGCAAACGAATCCGTTCGTGAATACTGTCATTAGATGCGTCTTGTTCGGGAGTTTACTTTCACTAAAAAGCGCTCTGTTCGTATGGATTTAGCCGAACGCACGTAAGGTAGAAGTCCCAGCGGTGTTCGTGCTTTTGAGTGTCCAATTTCAGTTCCAGGCACTCAACGGCAAAATACCGCTGAGCGCTTTCGACTAAACAAAATGGTCACTGCCACGTGTTCGTTCATACGAATGCCAACCACCCAGCCGTTTGCCAATTAAGCTGCGGTTAACCACAGCTTCTGCAGGGTGGTCTGTCTTTCACAAGTGCCTCAAAACCCAATAAGTCACAGGGGCCATAATCACAGGGCAGGAATCTGGCAAGCAGGCCTCTCCAAAACCCAGTGGTGAGGTACCTTTCGCCACACATAGGTATTATAATATATATATATATATATATATATATATATATATATATATATATATATATATATAATTTATTATAACATTATTAGTTAATCTATATAGATATGTGTATTGGCTGGCCTCTTTTTATCCCCCTTGTTGCAGGCATAAATTCTTGTTTTAAAAAAAAAAAAAAAAGGAACTCTGCATTGTTTACTTAACCCACATTTGTTTAGTCACTGAATAGAGTTTGAGAGATCGAGAGAAACAAAAATGATTGAGCGTTGCATTTTGTTACAAACTGGAGTCACATCTGCTAAGTGGTGACTTACATTATACATTTTTAATTTCTATCTTATCTGTCAGTATAAGTATCTGACACAATCAAAAAGATACTTCATAGTCATAGTTCTGATTGAGTTTACCATACTTAGATAAACTAAAGAAAATCTGTTGCTATAAGTTATTTAATTCCCAGTGCATTTCTTTCAGATTTTTCCAGCAGTAAAAGTTATCAAGAAGGACCTGAGAAGAACAGAAATATAGTAAGCAAGACTATGCAGAAATCTTTCAATACAAGGACCAAAAATTCCAACTCTAAAAACTCAAGAAATCTTTTACAATCGTATATGTCTACAAATGAAATAGTAAACAGAAAATCAAAGCTTTTCCCCTGTTCTGAATGTGAGAAATGTTTTAACAATCACTCAAGTCTTGTTGCACACAAGCGAACTCACACAGGAGAGAAACCGTTTTCATGTTCGGAATGTGGAAAATGTTTTAACCGTTAATCACATCTTGTTAGACACAAGAGAACTCGCACAGGAGAGAAATCTTTCTCATGTTCTGAATGTGAAAAATGTTTTAGCTATAGCGCCGCTCTTGTTGTCCATCAGAGAACTCACACAGGAGAGAAACCATTCTCATGTTCAGAATGTGGGAAATGTTTTGTTCATAAAGTAGAGTTTAACAACCATCAGAGAACTCACACAGGAGAGAAACCGTTCTCATGTACGGAATGTGCAAAATGTTTTATCCGTAAATCACAACTTGTAAGCCACAACAGAACTCACACAGGAGAGAAACCTTTCTCATGTTCTGAATGTGGGGAATGTTTTATCCGTAAAGCAAGTCTTGTTGAACACCAGAGCATTCACACAGGAGAGAAACCTTTCTCATGTTCTGAATGTGGGGAATGTTTTATCCGTAAAGCAAGTCTTGTTGAACACCAGAAAATTCACACAGGAGAGAAACCTTTCTCATGTTCTGAATGTGGGAAATGTTTCATCCGTAAATCACATCTTGTAAACCACAACAGAACTCACACCGGAGAGAAACCCTTCTCATGTACGGAATGTGGAAAATGTTTTATCCGTAAATCACATCTTGTAAGCCACAACAGAACTCACACCGGAGAGAAACCCTTCTCATGTACGGAATGTGGAAAATGTTTTATCCGTAAATCACATCTTGTAAGCCACAACAGAACTCACACAAGAGAGTAACCGTTCTCGTGTTCACACTGAGCAGACGTGACCGAGTCTGGAGACGCCATGGAGAACATTCTGCTGCTTACAACATTCTCCAGCATGACCGGTTTGGCAGTGGGTCAGTGTGACGAGACCAATCTCGCCACATTGCATTGGAGAAGCCTGGTTGCTCGTCTGCTGCCTTTGGACTATGGCCCCCTGTTAAAAGACATCTTTTTTACCTGCAGAAAAGCTTCATTCGTGCTTTTCTGCCTGGGGTTCGGTAGATTTGTTTGAATGTGTTATACCCCAGATAGGAATCCCATGGAGCCCATTCGTATGAAACTGACTGTAAAGACTTTGGCTCCATGGCGATTAAACTGTATTCGTGTGGTCTGAGCGCCATTCACTTAATAATGTGCGCTCAGACCTGAGCTATCTGGGGATATGTTAAATGTCTGTGTGTTATGTGTAAAAGGTGACTTTATGTATTTTAAAGTGTTTTACTGTCTTTGTGTCACCATGTGCAGAATGGAGTCTTGTCCCTGTCCTGGGAGATAATTGAATTACTTCTCACTTATCTCCAGGGCAGAGGAGAGGAAGCCAGGATGCATTGTGGTAAAAGGTATGTGTATTGGGTTACCTCTCAGGATAAGGGGGAGGGAATCTGTGGGTTGTAACTAATATGTTACTGGATATTTTATACCTCCCTGTGGGTGGTCCTGTATTTGCAAGACTGTAATAAAAACCAGGCTGGGTGTGCCAGCACCTCAGACCACTGCTTGACCCTCAACACGGAGCCTTGTCTCGTTCTTGGGGGGATTCACTGTATGCTGTTAGAGACTGATTGCCAGGAGTGTAAGCTGATTGTCTGCTTTTCCTGTTCGTCTGCTAGCAGCTATTTGGGAAGTTCCAGTTCGGGAGTTGGAGTGCTATTTTGTATCCAGTTTGGGAGTTTGGTGTTCTGCAGTAGCTGTGCCTGTATCTCTGGAAAGGGGGCCGATCGCCTAAGCGTTTTTTTCCCCTTTTTTACAAAACGGTCCGTTACAGTCAGTAATGGTGTGGGGTGGCATTTCTTTAGGGGGCCGCACAGCCCTGCATGTGCTCACCAGAGGTAGCCTGACTGCCATTAGGTGCCAAGATGGGATCCTCAGACCCCTTGTGAGACCATATGCTGTGCAGTATGCCCCTAGGTTCCTCTTAATGCAAGCCAATGCTAGACCTCACGTGGCTGGAGTGTGTCAGCAGTTCCTGCAAGACAAAGGCATTGATGCTATGGACTGGCCCACCCATTCCCCAGACCTGAATCCAATTGAGCACATCTGGGACATCATGTCTCTCGCCATCCACCGTCACGTTGCACCACAGACTGTCCAGGAGTTGGCAGATGCTTTAGTCCAGGTCTGGGAGGAGATCCACAACCTCATCAGGAGCATGCACAGGCATTGTAGGGAGGTCATACAGGCAAATGGAAGCCACACACATTACTGAGCCTCATTTTGACTTGTTTTAAGGACATTACATCAAAGTTGTATCAGCCTGTAGTGTGTTTTTCCACTTTAATTTTGAGTGTGACTCCAAATCCACATCTCCATGGGTTGAAAAATTTGATTTCCATTTTTAAATTTTTGTGTGGTTTTGTTGTCAGCACATTCAACTATGTAAAGAACAAAGTATTTCATAAGAATATTTAATTCATTCAGATCTAGGATGTGTTATTTTAGTGTCCCCTTTATTTTTTTGAGCAGTGTATAATATATAATTTCTACTACTAATTTCTTTGTTTAAGGTTACACCTATTTCTACATATTTAAATATCTACTTCTACTGATTTAGCTCCTGGATATTTACACTCTATGGTGCATTCTTTTAACTATTTATACGATATGGAGCTAATGGATTTATTGTTCTTATTCCCTCTAATCCTTCCGCTGTATTCACTGTTGTGGACACTGGAATTCTGTACTTACTGTATACTAAACATCTGCTTTTAAAACATTTAATAAAGTGTAATTTTTTATTATTTTGAAAAGAGGATTACATCATTTTTCCATAGGGGGACTAACATCCAAGAGCACTTTCCAATAATTTATAGATCCTAATACCTTGATTTGTATTTTATCTGTCTTCCAGTATATACATTTATTTCTTCTTCTATTCATGAGCCCGTCAGGCTTCTATTATATAGATCTAATGGGGGGAGGAGACTATCTGAGCACACCTTGCACACCAAGGGTGGAACGCATAACAGCCACCAAGTGGAATGCGAGGTGAACAAGGAAGAACAGAAATAAGAAAATATTGATGAGAATAGATGGGGAACAGCTGGGCATGTGAGAAAACACTGGCTCGTCATACTGCAGGAAAGGTGGTGATTCAGCCCCCCATTTACATCCGGTTATGCACTCTAAGGCCATATACCATTCTCCATCCTGTGAGTGCAACCCTATTAGTGCAATTTATATAAAAGGAATTTATTCTGGGATATTCCTGGAGGAAGCTGTCACCACTATCCATTTAGACAAGTGTATTTTTCATCACACTAATTAATTTTGGGTGTAGATAAAATTATTCTAACATTCTTTAATATTAACCCACAGATTAACCCCTTAAGAACACATGACATGTGTGACATGTCATGGTTCCCTTTTATTCCAGAAGTTTGGTCCTTAAGGGGTTAATATTCATGTCTTCTTTTTGTGCACATTCAGAATGGGGAAAGCACACCCTAAATAAAAAGGGAAAAAATATGATTAATGCAAGCTGTTTGGAAGGAAATATGAAGTCATAGGAGGTGTGACATATCTATGGACTTGTTAATTTGAAGATAAAAATAATTGATGCATGAATTATTACTGTAACAAGCACAAGAGAAAATAAAATGAAATTTTTCAATTTGGATTGGTGTTGGTCTGAAACACGAGGGGGTAGCCAATTATTGTTTCCTTCACCTATACCAATTCTGGGCCAGTTTGGAAATTTGAGCTGAATATAGGAGGTATAAATCTTATGATGGCCAAATGTCTAGTGTGCATACTAGGAGCTAAAATCTAACTCTGAGTAAGTCTTTTATGGGTATTTGCAGATATGACAGGATTTTAGATTGGATATTGTATTTCTTAATCTGTTATGTTATGTATAACAAATATTACTAAACATATTCTAGCTAAACAATTTTAATACTAACTAGACAATTAACTTTGCAGTAGTAATCATATATTTACCACGATTGCAGTAAAGTAATATCAAAGGATATCCAATTTAAATCTAAGCAGTCTTAGAAAACAAATAGTAAAACTGCCTGTGCCCTTGTACTGATATCCCTAAAGCACTCCAAAAATCAACTGTCCAAACCTCCACAAAACAGCTTCACAATAACCATAGTAACATGTCCCTCCTCTCAGCCTATTCCCTGTCCGTTAATCTGACTCTGAATTGGTTAAACTGGTTTGCTAATTAACCTTTTTAGTCCATAGAACTGGCATTTATGCATTGAATATCTGTTAAATTGTGAACTAATAACTTTGGGAGTTATGGGTATAAAAGCACAAATGTTGTGTTAACATGTTTGTCAATTTACCAATTGATTTGTCTCCTTGGACCTTCTTTTTATCTCGCACAATGGAGGGACTTTCCAAACATAACTAAAAACGTTCCAATTTAATCACATTAGCAGCTTGCAGAGTCGTTGCATCAGGTTGGCTCAAAAGGGATCTCTTAAGATTACAGATGTTGTGACGAGAGCAATCTCGCCACATTGCATTGGAGAAGCCTGGTTGCTCGCCTGTTGCCTTTGGATTATGGCCCCATGTTAAAAGGCTTGATTTTTTCCCCTGCAAAGACAAGAAAGCCAGGTCATTTGGTGCTTGCCCTGTTTGAGCAGTGATACCCCAGATAGCTATGCCATGGAGCCCATTCGTATAATGAAAGACTATGGGAAAGACTTTGGCTCCATGGCAATTGAACTGTATGTGTGTGCTCTGAGCGCCATTCAGTAATAATGTGCGCTCAGACCTAAGCTATCTGGGCATATGTTGCATGTCTGTATTTTATGTCATAAATGTAACCTTGTGTATTTTATTGTATTTTACTGTCTTTTTGCTGCCATGTGTTCAATGGAGTTTTGCCTCTGTCTTTGGAGATAATTGGATTACTTCTAATTATCTCCAGGATAGAAGACTCTGTGGAACTGGTTTTGGGCAGAAAAGCCATGCTTCCTGTGGTCACAAAGGACTACGATCTATCTTTTGAACCACTGGACCAATTTGTATGATTTTGACGTATGTTTGTATTTGGAGTATGCTGATTCTGAAAATGTGAATGTGATGCATACTTTTCAAGTTATGAATAATGTGGAAAATTTGTATTTCTCTGCTTGTGCTAAATTACATTAGCCATTGTGTAAGGTAATTGAATCAAAAGCAGAGGGGAGGAATTTGTGTGGGAGTGTCTGAGTGTATTGTATGTGTTTATTGGTTGTGTTCCAAAACCCTGTGGGTGGTACTAATGTGTAAGAATGTGTAGATAAGCACAATAAACCCACAGCTCTGGCTGTTAACTGCTTGACCGTCAACACGGAGCTTTGTCTCGTTCTTGGGGGGATTTATTGTATGCTGTTCCAGTTTGACTGCTAGGAGTGTAAACCTATTCGTATGGTTTTTCCTATTCGGCAGTTTACAGCATTCATATGGTTTCCTGTTTGGCGGATTGGTGTTCTGCAGTAGCTGTGCCTACATCTCTGGAAGGGGATGATCGCCTAAACGGTTTTAACCCCTTGTGTGCTGAAACGGTCCGTTACAATTGGTGGCAAGCGGTGGGATCATTCCCACAGACAACAGGACAGCTACAGGCAACGCCATTCTGTGGATTTACAATTTGAGGGCAACGCATGTCCCAGTACAGCGACCGTGACAGCACCGAGATGGAACCAGCAGTCTTATACGAGGAGGAGTACCTGGATGGCCGGGATTCATTAAGGAAAGGCATCAGGTACCAGGCCCTGGATAATATACAATACCAGCAGGGTGAGAGTCTCCCCAGTGAAGAGCAGCGGTTGCAGAAGCAAGTGGCCCTGCGGATGCCTTTCCTGGGAGAGCAGCCCCTGGAGGAATGGGTGAAGGAATTGGAGCTCCGGGTATGGCAGAAGATTTGGCTGGAAGATGCCTACCAGGAGCTCTGGTGGTGTGGGGCACAGTACCTGCCCTGGACAGCCGAGCATGACAAGCCAGAGGGAGAGGAGTTTGATGGTCCTGGCTTGTTATGGGAGGCTTTTTCAGAGCCTGAGTTTGGGAGCCCTACACAAGCCCGGTTCAGTGAGGGAGAGCAGGTATGACTGTGGCGACACTCGTGAGATTGAGCAAGACCTGGCTCACCTAGCAACCTTGGAGTGGGAACTAGAGCAGGACTACCGAGATCTCTTCCACTCCGTTGAGAAGATTCAGCAGGACAGCAAGGTGACAGATCCAGTTCCAGACCCATTCAGCTGGGAAGACATTGTTGATATTTACTGGGAAGAACCCCAGGTGGAGACGATATTGCAGGGAATTGGGAGCCCAAGCTCCATTCCCCAGCGGCAGGCTGAGTTACAGGGGGCAGAGATAGTTGCTCCTGTCCCCCAGCAGCAGTGTGAATTGCAGGGAATTGGGAGCCCAGTCTCCATTCCCCAGCGGTAGTATAAGTTATTGGGAATTGGGAGCCCAGTCTCCATTCCCCAGCGGGAGATACAGCAGGGAATTGGGAGCCCAGTCTCTGTCTGAAAATATAAGTTTTATGTGAATGTGATGCATACTTTTAAAGTTATGAATAATGTGGAAAAATTGTATTCATCTGCTTGTTATAATTACATTACCCATTGTGTAAGGTAATTGAATCACAGGCAGAGGGAAGCATTTTGTGTGGGGGTGACTGAGTGTATTGTATGTGTTTTATTGGTTGTGTTCCAAAACCCTGTGGATGGTACTAATGTGTAAGAATGTGTACATAAGCACAATAAACCCACAGCTCTGGCTGTTCACTGCTTGACCCTCAACACGGAGCTTTGTCTCGTTCTTGGGGGGATGTATTGTATGCTGTTCCAGTTCGACTGCTAGGAGTGTAAACCTATTCATATGTTTCCGGTTTGGCTGTTTACAGCATTCATATGCTTTTCCTGTTCGGCGGATTGGTGTTGTGCAGTAGCTGTGCCTGTGTTTTTGGAAGGGAAGATCTACTAAACGGCGGTTTGACCCTTTTATTCTGAGGGTGCCGTTCTGGAAAACAAGAGGATTCCTCACAGCAACTGGCACACCGGTCACACACCGCACGGCTATCAAGGACCTGATGGATGCCCTACTACTCCATGAAGAAGTGGCCATACTGGAGGTAAAAGCCCAGTGGAGACTGAATTCGGATGAAGCACAAGGCAACCATGTAGCTGATCAAGCCGCGTGTGAACCACGGGAAGCGGACAGAAGAGTGTCCGCCGGAGAAACCCCCATATTCACCATGCAGACCTTGCCAACAGACCTAAAGCTCTTGAAAGAACTACAAGCAGCCGCTGATCCCGTAGAAATAAAAAGCTGGAAACAGAAAGGAGCAACCCTTAAAGAAGGGTTGTACTCCAAAAACCTCAGGTTCTGCTTACCCAAGAGTATGTACCCAGCAGTGGTCCAGTGGGCACATGGAACATCACACCTGTCCAAGACCCTCATGAACTCCCTGATCAACAAATACTACAAAGCACCAGGGATTACTTCCTTAACAAACAGCTACTGCAGATCCTGCACCATCTGTGCCAAATGTAACCTAGGCAGGATGGAAAAAGCCACCCAGAAGCATCTAGCCTAACCCCTCTGTCATTTCCAAAGAATCCAGATTGATCATATTCAAATGCCAAAGAGTGGCCGGTTTCAATACACACTACTCATAGTAGACATGTTCTCAAGGTGGCCAGAGGCCTACCCAGTCACCAACATGACAGCCAAGACCACAGCCAAACGCCTGCTCACCAAAGTAATATGCAGATATGGGGTCCCAGAGGTCATAGAAAGTGACCAGGGACCAGCCTTCACTGCATTGGTAACCAAAGAAATCTGGGCAGCACTAGGGGTTACCCTTGCATTCCACACACCTTATCACCCCCAGAGTAGTGGTAAGGTAGAGCGCATGAATGGTACCCTAAGAGCTAGAATGCTGAAAATGGCCAAAGAAACCAGTCTACCATGGCCAGAGAGCCTCCCCATTGCTCTGTTTAGTGTTGCTTTGTCTCCCTATGAGATCCTGTTCGGATCAGCACCCAGACTCAGATGCTATTACCCCCCACAACTCTGACTCCACTCAGATGTATTGGTTGATTATGTAGTTGCTCTCTCTCGTGTGTTAACCAAAATCCATGCTTGGTATTTCCTAAGGCAGGAGATGGCTATCTGTAACACAACCCCCTCCTGCCTGGGACTAAGGGAAGTGTATTGTGTGGAATGCAGACCCCCTGCGGAGGTCTGTGCTTAAAGGAAGCTGTAATCATTTGTTGTGCCTAATCATTAAATTCATGAAGCACCAATATCCAAAAAGCAATAATCAATTACCTAATAAGGTTTATAACGATATTGTCGGGCACACAACCCAGTTCGAGATGAGTGTCTTGGGCTATAGGAAAAAGAAACCACACAGAGACCAAGTTGCAGATAAGAATTTACACCACAATTTATTGTCCACAAGGGGACCCAATACAGAGTAAGCTTAATTTTCATTAAGCAGTTGCATGCATTCACTTCAAAACAGCTTAGCATCCGGATATATCAGCTTAAGTATACATCACCGTTAGAGGGGCTTGTGTCCTCTGCACTTGACTGGGGAGAACTCTGGCAGTCGGCATGGAAGGACCCTCTCTGGGAACAGCAGAGACCAGCAACACGCATCCGCATTACAGGTGGGTAGTTCTCCAAGTGAGTGCCAAGTTTCTCCGTCTTTTATACCTTTTAGCAAGTTTGTAACGTTTCCATGATTTCTTATCACTGCAGCCCAGCATGTATCTTGTCATGCGCATTAAGTAATCAGTATGGTTGATCAGGCCAGTCGTGACCACCCAAGGCTCATGCCAGACATGTGCGGTATCTTATTCTATCTATGTCCCTACTCTTATCTTTCCATACATTTGTTGGCACCAATTCCCTCTGTTCAGCACGTGGGCCTTTTTGGATATTGGCCAGACATGCTATGGAATATTCCAGGCAATGTTGAATTTCTGTGCGACACAGTTTAAGCATTTTATGCAATGTCATCATAGCTGAATTTCTTAGTGCGACACAAGTTGAATTTCTTAGTGCGACACAGTTTAAGCCAAGTGCCATCTTAACTATCTATGATAGATTAATTTGCTCATTAGTGATCAATCAATCATTCTTAATTAGTTAATTGGATTTTATCACAATTATCACATCATTAAAGAGCTATGTGTCGTCTAGTTCTTGGGAGAAAAGGAATGTAACTACACTACCTGCATTTTTACATACATTTTACCTGCTTCATCCTGTCTACCAGCGGAGATACTGTCACAATTTGGGGAACCCAACACGCTGGAACACACAAACACACACACACACAGAAAAGGTGCCGTACCGGACCTTAGAGTGGCCGGGTTAAGCACACACAGAATAGTCAGGAGACAAGCCGAGTAAGGGGAACCAGAAGACAGAATAACTGAAACAAGCCGAGGTCAAAGGGTAGGAGAAAGTCACAGAGTCAGATAAACAAGCCAGAGAGTACGTAACCAGAATCACAAGTTAAGTAGCAATACTAGTAAGCAAAGACCACAACAGGGCAGGGAGGAACAGGAAAGGTAAGTATTTAAACCATAAGGTTAATTCTGATTGGATAATTTCCAATCAGAATTAACAATCACACGTGGGAGATATCTAAACCTCCCACTGTGATTGAGGCACTGTGCCTTTAACGCCGGGTCAGGTGACTGACCCCGGCATGTAATAATTTGGGCGGTCTCCCAGCGTGCAGCTTCATGCATGCTGCTGCTGGGGGACGTGGAGGAAAACGCGGGCGGCATCCGAGGCTGGAAGGATGCCGCTCGCCGAGCCCACGAGGAGGAGGGGACCGCGGACGGCTGGAGGGTGAGTACCGCGAGCGGAGTGCAGCCTCCCCTCGCAGCCGCCCGCGGGATCCCGACATTACCCCCCCCCCCTCGAAGACTGCCCGGAGGGCGGGAAGCAGAAGGCTTCAAAGGAAACCGGGCATGAAAGGAGCAGACCAGAGAGGGAGCGTGCATATCAGAGCTCAAAACTCAAGACCGCTCCTCAGGGCCGTACC
>OW240925.1:7571379-7591287 GCA_933207985.1 Pelobates cultripes
TGCTCACTGTAAAAAAAATAAAAACCTTTTGGCTGCCACCCATAAACGGCAGATGGGAGCCCTAAAGTAATATAGGGGGGGACCTATTGTCCTCCCCACTGGCCCCCACCCCTGAGTGGTGGGTGGGGGCCATAATGGACAATTAGGGACAATTAGGGAGGGGGGGACCTACTGTTCTCCCGCCCAGTCCCCACCCCTGAGCGGTGGGTGGGGGCCATAAAGATGAGGGGGGTGGGACCTACTGTCCTCTGGCCCACACCCCTGCACAGTGGGTGGGGGCCATAAAGATAATGAGGGGGGACCTACTGTCCTTCCCCATCGCCCCCCACCCTTGAGCGTTGGGTGGGGGCCATAAAGATAATGAGGGGGGGACCTACTGTCCTCCCCCCCTGGCCCTCACCCCTGGGCGGCAGGTGTGGGCCATGAAGATAATGAGAGGGGGAACATACTGTCCTCCCCCAACCCCAACCCTGGGCGGCGGGTGGGGCCCTAAAACAAATTCCCCCCATCAAAGGTGACTAGGGGTCCCCAAGCCCCTAGTAACCCACCCCCCCACCCAAATAAAAAGTTACCCTAAAAAATAGTGAGGGGGGAATAAAATAACTAACCTGTAAAGAAAAATTAAACTTACCATTCAACGTCTTCTTTTTTCTAAAATCTTCATTTTTCAGCCCCCAAAAAGGCCAAATAAAAAGCCATCATACCCGTCAAATTTAAAATAAAATAAAAAACCTGAGCGTAAATAAAAAACGACGAAAAAGAAAAAGAAAAATTGTAACTATACAGGATCTTGATAACTTTTAAACTGAAATTAAGAAATACTTATTTAAATAAAATGTGGCTTGAAATCCATCCAATCACAGTGCTCTTTGTCATTTTACACAGTGTGGGAAAGTTCCCCCCTCATTATCTTTATAGCCCTCTCCCACCACTCA
Organism: Pelobates cultripes; assembly: GCA_933207985.1. Taxonomy (NCBI): domain Eukaryota; kingdom Metazoa; phylum Chordata; class Amphibia; order Anura; family Pelobatidae; genus Pelobates; species Pelobates cultripes. Next base: position 7,572,315 of record OW240925.1, read on the forward strand.
GGGGTGGGGGCCCGGTGGATGACAATAGGTCGTCCCCCTATTGTTATTTAGGTCGCCCACACGCCGCGCAGGGGTGGCGGCAGGATAGTAGGATTTTTTTTAAACAGTCAGCAGCCACAGGCTTCGTGGTATAGCGAATAGGGGCATTCGGGAGACTTTAATCTCCCTTATGCTATTATGGGGGTCATATTGACCCCCATAGAGTGAGGGAGGACATGGGGGGCTTAGAAAAGAGCACTGCCACTTCTATCTTTACATATTACAAGGAGGTAGCTTGTAGCCTGCCGGTAGCTCCCTCCTTGTAATAAACTGAACGAACAAACAAACATTGATACACAGTGTTTGTTTGTTCATCTGATTTTTCTATTCATTCATCTTTCTGACGAATGAATGAATAGATGAAATTCCCATTTGCATGCCCAAGGGTTTCACTGGGCATGTGCGGGAATCTCAGTGCTATCTAGTGTGGGCAGATGACGTGTCCCACAGGGACTTCATCTACTAACACAAAGATGGCGGCGCCCTGAAAATAGATCAGGGCAGAAAATAAAGATTAAAAATAGGTAATATGGGGGGCCTAGGGGCATTTGGGGTGACTAAGGGGTCCATTAGATGTAGTGGAGTCGGGAGGGGGGTTAAAAAAAATGGGATGACAGTGCCGCTTTAAGTTCAGGTGCCAGGTATATTGTAATTAGCATACAATGCTGAAATTGTGGATCTTAATTAATATCATAAGAGAGGAAATATACATATTTGGTAAACTCCCTGATATGCCTAATACACCAGCACAGCATGGTCCATTAGTTCCAGGACAGTGGATTGCAGACAGGGGGATATGTTCTCTTTGTAGCTGCTTAGTATGCATGCGCAGGAAAAAGATTAATGCAAAATATTGTCAAAAGAAAAGAGATAAGACAGAGCAATGGAATTTGAAGTCTAATTTCAAGAATGCAAAGAAAACTGCATCATGGCTTAATGAAAACCTTCATGCAACAGAGAGACAGGATTTTTAATTATTGCATTACTGCGTTCTGGATTCTAATGTCCACTATACATGAAAAGTTTTATAAAACAGTGATAATTTCCATATTGTCAGTTACACTTGCTGTTGATTATAAACTCAGCATTAGTGATGTCGCGAACACAAAATTTTCGGTTCGCGAACGGCGAACGTGACCTTCCGCAAATGTTCGCGAACCAGCAAACCGGGCGAACCGCCATAGACTTCAATAGGCAGGCAAATTTTAAAACACACAGGGACTCTTTCTGGCCACAATAGTGATGGAAAAGATGTTTCAAGGGGACTAACACCTGGACTGTGGCATGCCGGAGGGGGATCCATGGCAAAACTCCCATGGAAAATTACACAGTTGATGCAGAGTCTGGTCTTAATCCATAAAGGGCATAAATCACCTAACATTCCTAAATCACAATGGATATGGATTGACATATGACATATTGACACATTGACATATGGATTCACACCTGTCCTCAGAGACCCTGATACACACTGACACAGAGCAGAATAGGGACTGTTCCCCCTACATAGGGTCACTTGGCAGATATGGATTGACACCTATCCTAAGGATACCTGATACACAATGACACAGAGCAGAATAGGGATTGTTCCCCCTACATAGGGTCACTTGGCAGGTATGGATTGACACTTATCCTAAGGATCCCTGATATACACTGACACAGAGCAGAATAGGGACTGTTCCCCCTACATAGGGTCACTTGGCAGATATGGATTGACACCTATCCTCAGGATCCTTGATACACACTGACACAGAGCAGAATAGGGACTGTTCCCCCTACATAGGGTCACTTGGCAGATATGGATTGACACCTATCCTCAGGATCCCTGATACACACTGACACAGAGCAGAATAGGGACTGTTCCCCCTACATAGGGTCACTTGGCAGATATGGATTGACACCTATCCTAATGAGCCCTGATACACACTGACACAGAGCAGAATAGGGACTGTTCCCCCTACATAGGGCCACTTGGCAGATATGGATTGACACCTATCCTCAGGATCCCTGATACACACTGACACAGAGCAGAATAGGGACTGTTCCCCCTACATAGGGTAACTTGGCAGATATGGATTGACACCTATCCTAAGGATCCCTGATAAACACTGACACAGAGCAGAATAGGGACTGTTCCCCTACATAGGGTCACTTGGCAGATATGGATTGACACCTATCCTCAGGATCCCTGATACACACTGACACAGAGCAGAATAGGGACTGTTCCCCCTACATAGGGTCACTTGGCAGGTATGGATTGACACCTATCCTAAGGATCCCTGATACACACTGACACAGAGCAGAATAGGGAATATTCACTGAATGCCAAACATTGTTATACAGGAGAATATTCAGTAAATAAGGATAAGAGGGGACCTACTGTCCTCCCCCCGGCCCCCACCCCTGCACGGTGGGTGGTGGCCATAAATCTCAATGGGGGGGGACAAGGGGGGAGAAGAGAGTGACAAGGGAAGGAGGGAGAAGAGATTGACAAGGGAGAGGGGAGAGATTGACATCCATCTCACACACACACACACACAATCACACACAATGCACCCTTTACACACAAAGACAATGCACCCCTTGCACACAGAAAAACACACTATGCATTACAAACACAGACACACACACACACAAGCAATGCAACCCTTACACGCAATGCATCCCTTACACACACAATGCATTCTTTACACACACTCAATGCACCCCTTACAGACGCACACACTGCATCCTGTACATACACAGAAACACACCTTGCAGCCCTTACACATACAAACACAGATTCATACAATGCATTCCTTACACACATATCAGGACATCCCCTACACACTCCACCCCCTGTGAACAAACTCATTGGTGGAACATGAAGGTGGACCCTGGGACCCAGACCTTGAGCTGTGTAAAGGGCCCCCAGAAAATGGAGCTGCTTCCTGTTCTCCCAGAACATTGATTTTTGTGACCACAGTTACAAACAGCCTCCAGAGAGCCTGTTCTACACCATACCAGTGGAGCCAGACTGCAGCTAGAGCCCATCATCATCCTCATCTGGTTGTAAGTAGGCAATCTAGTATATTATTCATGGCACTAATCTCTAATTTACCTCACATTAAAGAAACACTATAGTCCACAGAACCACTGCAGCTTAATGTAGTGGTTCTCGTGTCTATGGCCTGTCCCTGTAATGTAAACACGGCGGCACTGCAGCACTGGCGTTAGTTAACATGGCAGATCATATGGGTGGGGCATTGTGATGTCACAGGGGGAGGGGGGCGGCAAACTTTACTTTTGCCTAGGGCGGCAAAAATCCTTGCACCGGCCCTGCCTATGCACACTAAAAGTTGTCTTACTTTAAAATTCTGTTGTTATTACAGGAAGCAAAGTCATTTAAAGAAAGTATATTGAAAGTATATTAATTGAAAGGATTTCATTTATATATCTTGGTCCAGAGTTCACTCTCTCGAATCTCAGTCTGGTGTTCAAACAGATTTTCTTGCTTTGTGGAAACAAATTGAAAGCCAAGCATTGTAATACGTGTATGGACATGCTTATAATAAAGCTTGGTCCCACTCCTCATATGGTTGGTCGTTTGATGCAATGTGTCTACCAACGCTTTAAACATACCCTCTCAGTCATGATGCAGAGTTTATGCTTGCAAGGATAACAGACCTAAACCACCTGGTAACCGCATAAAAATTCCTATCGTTTAGAGGGGTTAATTACATAATAACCATTGAAGGTAATATATTGGTTGTTCTTCCTTTAGAGGAAAGATGGACTTGCCCTAAAAGCTTTTTCATGGCTAGGACAAGCTCTTATAGAGAGAGGTAATGAACTTCTGACTCCTGGAAAAGAAATATTGGTGGTCCAATATGGGAAATACTGTAATTCATGTGTTTAGTAATCATAAGAATTTGCTTATTGCCACATTACTGATGTACTGTTTATTGAAATATTAATATCTAACGTACTTTCTGAATTACTATATATTGGAAGTTTGCCAACATCTCATGGTTATAAATGTTTTTGTATGTGTTGATGCATGTACCAGGTTTACTTGGATATATCCTGTGCGAAGTGCAACCACTGATACCACATTTGCTAGTCTCACTTCCTTAGTATGCATTTGATAATCCCAGGACCATCCATTTGGATGGTGGTCCTGCAGTTACTGAAAAGGAAACCTAAAACTGGGCAACCACATTTATTTATTATTTATTTATAAAATATTTTACCAGGAAAGATACATTGAGATTTCTCTCGTTTTCAAGTATATTTGGGTTAGTTTGGGATTCCAGTGTGCCAACCACCCCCAAAGAAGTGGGGTTGTGGTCTGGGAAAATGCTGAGGTTAAATGACTATTAACCAAGTTACTAGTTGCTTGCCCCACACAGTGGTATCTATTTATTCCTATGGTACAGATGAGCATTCACAACATACCAAATGTTTCAAATGGTGAGACACCATATGGAATGTTACACATTTTTTCGCTGACAATCATATTTCTGCATCAGGGAGAGTTTAGAACCATTGGTTCTGTTAGAGAAATTTAGGGAATTTTATTTCCAGCCCACCTCACCATGCACCACCAATTTTTTTACTGTTGGCCAGCTTGTCCTGGAGAGGGTGACTCCTTGAACTTTTACTACAGAGAACAATCAGAGCCAATAGAGAACAGTAAGTTTTGATATTTTACAACTTGCTAAATACTTCCAGGATGTTCACAGAACCACTGACTGACACAATGGATGCTGTTAAAGATGGCAAGATAAAACAAACAGAGGATGGCAGAAAGGCCACCAGAACACAGCCACCAGAATCATAGCCATGGAAAAGACTGAATCATGATCTGACATCTGAACCTGCAAATGTGAAGGAAAAAGATGAACAGACAGACATGATACATTCACAGTTAACATGGAATATATGAAAAATAAATCATCAACATCATTATCAGAAAGACTCTGGAGAAAACAGACTGTACCTGAATTATCTTATACAGTACGAAAGAAACATAGAAACATAGGATGTGACGGCAGATAAGAACCATTCAGCCCATCTAGTCTGCCCAATTTTCTAAATACTTTCATTAGTCCCTAGCCTTATCTTATAGTTAGGATAGCCTTATGCCTATCCCATGCATGCTTAAACTCCTTTACTGTGTTAACCTACCACTTCAGCTGGAAGCCTATTCCATGCATCCACTACCCTCTCAGTAAAGTAATACTTCCTGATATTATTTTTAAACCTTTGTCCCTCTAATTTAAGACTATGTCCTCTTGTTGTGGTAGTTTTTCTTCTTTTAAATATAGTCTCCTCCTTTACTGTGTTGATTACCTTTATATAGTTAAATGTTTCTATCATATCCCCCCTGTCTCGTCTTTCCTCCAAGCTATACATGTTAAGATCCTTTAACCTTTCCTGGTAAGTTTTATCCCACAATCCATGAACCAGTCTAGTAGCCCTTCTCTGAACCCTCTCTAAGGTATCAATATCCTTCTGATGATGCGGTCTCCAGTACTGTATACAATACTCCAATAGTGATGCACCGAACGGTTCGCTGGCGAACAGTTCCTGGCGAACATAGCGTGTTCGCGTCCGCCGCGGACAGCGAACACATGCGCGGTTCGATCCGCCCTCTAATCGTCATCATTGAGTAAACTTTGACCCTGTACCTCACAGTCAGCAGACACATTCCAGCCAATTAGCAGCACACCCTCCCTAGCAGACCCTCCCACCTACTGGACAGCATCCATTTTAGATTCATTCTCAAGCTGCATGCTTAGTGAGAGGAGGGAAAGTGTAGCTGCTGTTGATTAGATAGGGAAATGCATAGCTAGGTTAGGGTATACAGTGTCCACTACAGTCCTGAAGGACTCATCTGATCTCTGCTGTAAGGACAGCACCCCAAAAAGCCCTTTTTAGGGCTAGAACATCAGTCTGCTTTTTTTTTCTGTGTAATGTAATTGCAGTTAGTTGTCTGCCACTGCTGCCAGCTTCTGTGTCAGGCTCACAGTGGATACTGTGCCCATTTGCCCAGTGCCACCACTCACTCATATCTGGTGTCACAATAGCTTGCATTTAAAAACAAAAAACTTTTTTCACTGTTATAGATTGAATAGCAGTTAGTTGTCTGCCACTGCTGCCAGCTTCTGTGTCAGGCTCACAGTGGATATTGTGCCCATTTGCCCAGTCAGTGCCACCACTCATATCTGGTGTCACAATAGCTTGCATTTAAAAACAAAAAACTTTTTTCACTGTTATAGATTGAATAGCAGTCAGTGTCCTTAAAGCGGGTGTGTCAGGCTCACAGTGGATACTGTGCCCAATGCCACCACTCACTCACTGGTGTCACAATAGCTTGCATTTAAAAACAAAAAACTTTTTTCACTGTTATAGATTGAATAGCAGTCAGTGTCCTTAAAGCGGGTGTGTCAGGCTCACAGTGGATACTGTGCCCAGTGCCACCACTCACTCACTGGTGTCACAATAGCTTGCATTTAAAAACAAAAAACTTTTTTCACTGTTATAGATTGAATAGCAGTTAGTTGTCTCAAAGCTGGTGTGTCAGGCTCACAGTGGATACTGTGCCCAGTGCCACCACTCACTCACTGGTGTCACAATAGCTTGCATTTAAAAACAAAAAACTTTTTTCACTGTTATAGATTGAATATAAAAGTGGCCTCTTTGAGAGAAATATTTCCCACAATCAGAACAAAAATAAGGTTTCTCTCCTGTATGGCTCCTCAAATGATGCTTAAGATTAGAAGCGGCTGAAAAGCATTTCTCACACTCAGAGCAAAAATATTTTTTTTTTTACATCTCTCCACTTTGAACGAAATTACGTTTGGGAAGAGATTTTGTATGAGTAGGTTTTTCATGTACGATATGGGAACATGATTTAGATCCTTGGTAAGTTTTGCGAGATCCAATAGTGTGTATGTAGGGGGAACAGTCAATCCATATCTGCCAAGTGACCCTATGTAGGAGGAACAGTCTCTATTCTGCTCTGTGTCAGTGTGTATCATGTTCTCTGAGGACAGGTGTCAATCCATATCTGCCAAGTGACCCTATGTAGGGGGAACAGTCTCTATTCTGCCCTGATGTCAGCTCTTGTGCTGGGATAGCCGGCAGAATGTCAAGCTCTGTACAAGGGTCGGCAGAGGCCAACTGCACTCTGCCCAGCTGTCAGCTCTTCCGCTGGTATAGGCTGCAGGACATCAGGCTCTGGACAAGGGACACAGGGAGGGCAGAGGCCGACTGCACTCTGCCCAGCTGTCAGCTCTTCTGCTGGGGTGCTGGGAACATAGTCCGGCTCAGTAGCCAGGGGAACATGGGAGTCAGTGGGGGTTAACATCTCCTCTGTTAACCCTGGGGCCAAGTTAGGAGTTAGCTGGGGAGGGGAATTCGTACTTACCCCCTCCTCCTGTTGTCCCTGTGAGGGTAGTTGGGGATCTGGACAGGCTGTTCAGCCTCCCTGTAGGTCGGGCATGGAGACCATGGTCCCCTCTGCGCCATCTGGGAGATTGGTGTCTCCCCTTGCTCCTCTCCCTGAAACACAGTCTGCCGCTGGAGAGGGAGACCGCCTGTCTCCACTCCCATAACATTGTCCTGCTGCTGGAGAGAGAGACCAACTGTCTCTGCTCCCGGTAGGACACACTGCTGCTGGGGGGAAGGACGACACCTTTGGCCCCCTGGAATTCACACTGTCGCTGGGGAGGAAGGGTGACACCTTCGGCTCCCTGTAATTCACACTGCCGCTGTGGAGGAAGGACGACACCTTCGGCTCCCTGTAACTTGCACTGCCGCTGGGGAGAGAGACCGGTTGTCTCTTCTCCCTTGTCAACACACTGCCGCTGGGGAGTCAGACCGACTGTCTCAACTCCCAGTGATGATGGTTGCTGCAGGGACGAGGGACCGACAATCTCCTCTCCCTGGGATGCTGTCTGCCGCTGGGGAGAGAGACCGGTTGTCTCTTCTCCCTTGACAATATCCTGCCGCTGGGGAGTCAGAGCTACTGTCTCAACTCCCAGTGATGATGGTTGTTGCAGGGACGAGGGATCGACAATCTCCTCTCTCTGGGATGCTGTCTGCCGCTGGGGAGAGAGATCAATTGGCCACAGCCCCAATCTCCGCAATCGGAGCTCAAATTCCCATGCCGCTCAATTCTCCTCATCCAACTTGCGCATGGTTGCCAGGATCGTCTCTAACGAGGGATCCGGGCCATACCTGGTTAACCGCCTCTTTGCCTCCTCCCTGTAAGCGGCACCCTCAAAGCGATAGGTCATGTTTGCTGTGACCAGGGGCGCTGTATGAATACTAGCGTTGCCCTCAAATTGTAATTCCAAACGTTACCGGTGCCTCTGCGCTGCTTCTCCTCGCACTAGGACGCCATCCCACCGCTGCCACCACTGTGACAGAACCGCTGGCACCCCGACCGGGTACCTTCCGCCGACGGATGCTCCTAGTGCTTTCCGAGGACTCCAAGCACTCTGCCCGACACCATAACCACTGCAGACCCCACAAACCGCCGCAGCTTGGTTGGGGTCTCGACGTCTCCACCCACTCTGGACCCAAGACCAGGGTCCAGCTTCCAGTAGGTCGACCTCTCCAAATTCCAGAGAGCAGGAACAAGCTCTTAGCAGAGCTTAGTGATTATACCCTGAGGAGTATAGTGATTATAGCAATCCCCAGAGTGTAGTTTCTCCAATCCCCCAAACATGAGCCGAAACTGCATGAAGGTACAAGATGATCTGAACTTTTAATGGCACATACTCTGCTTTTATGCAATTCTCCCCTGCAAGGGAGACGCCCACAGACAATTATACATTACCCAATCACACAATGGTTACATCCACACATCTCCTCCCCTTAGCCTGAGAAGTAACCCAATTATCAATACATTTTAAAACACACTTTTTACCCAACTTTCATAACTCTAAAACCATACATCCAATATTAATAAAAGTCACATATTATTAATCAGCACATCCCAAATACAAACATACCCAAAAATCATGCAAATCCTTCCATTAGTTCAAAAGTTAGTTAGAAGTCCTTTGTGACCAAAGGAAGCATGGATTTTCCAGCCCAAACCAGTTCCCACTGATCTGGCAGTGTCCCTGGGACAACTCCCTGCTGGAGAACAATAGACAGGAAACGGGGGAGGGGAAGAAACACACCTTCCCATGGATTCCAATGGGAAGAAACTGTCTTTAGAAGCCAATAAGCCCCAAATAGTCTTTTTAAATGGCAATACACCCCAGGGCCATAGTCATGAGGAAGGAGGCTGGCAATCAGGCTCCTCCAAAAGCCGGGGGCAAAGGGCAGCTTGTCACCTAACAATCCAGGGACAAAGGGCATTTCGTCACAAGGGGCTCTGAGGACAGGTGACAATCCATATCTGCGAAGTGACCCTATTTAGGAGGAACAGTCTCTATTCTGCTCTGTGTCAGTGTGTATCAGGGGCTCTGAGGACAGGTGTCAATCCATATCTGCCAAGTGACCCTATGTAGGAGGAACAGTCTCTATTCTGCTCTGTGTCAGTGTGTATCATGTTCTCTGAGGACAGGTGTCAATCCATATCTGCCAAGTGACCCTATGTAGGAGGAACAGTCTCTATTCTGCTCTGTGTCAGTGTGTATCATGGTCTCTGAGGACAGGTGTCAATCCATATCTGCCAATTGACCCTATGTAGGGGAACAGTCTCTATTCTGCTCTGTGTCAGTGTGTATCATGTTCTCTGAGGACAGGTGTCAATCCATATCTGCCAAGTGACCCTATGTAGGAGGAACAGTCTCTATTCTGCTCTGTGTCAGTGTGTATCAGGGGCTCTGAGGATAGGTGTCAATCCATATCTGCCAAGTGACCCTCTGTAGGGGAACAGTCCCTATTCTGCTCTGTGTCAGTGTGTATCAGGGATCCTTAGGATAGGTGTCAATCCATACCTGCCAAGTGGCCCTATGTAGGGGGAACAGTCCCTATTCTGCTCTGTGTCAGTGTGTATCAGGGGCTCTGAGGACAGTTGTCAATCCATATCTGCCAAGTGACCCTATGTAGGAGGAACAGTCTCTATTCTGCTCTGTGTCAGTGTGTATCATGGTCTCTGAGGACAGGTGTCAATCCATATCTGCCAAGTGACCCTATGTAGGAGGAACAGACTCTATTCTGCTCTGTGTCAGTGTGTATCATGGTCTCTGAGGACAGGTGTCAATCCATATCTGCCAAGTGACCCTATGTAGGAGGAACAGTCTCTATTCTGCTCTGTGTCAGGTGTGTATCAGGGGCTCTGAGGACAGGTGTCAATCCATATGTCAAGGTGTCAATATGTCATATGTCAGGTGTCAATCCATATCCATTGTGATTTAGGAATGTTAGGTGATTTATGCCCTTTATGGATTAAGAGCAGACTCTGCATCAACTGTGTAATTTTCCATGGGAGTTTTGCCATGGATCCCCCTCCGGCATGCCACAGTCCAGGTGTTAGTCCCCTTGAAACAAATTTTCCATCACTATTGTGGCCAGAAAGAGTCCATGTGTGTTTTAAAATTCGCCTGCCCATTGAAGTCTATGGCGGTTAGCCCGGTTCGCCGGTTCGCGAACATTTGCGGAAGTTCGCGTTCGCCGTTCGCGAACCGAGAATTTTGTGTTCGCGACATCACTATACTCCAAGTGAGGTCTCACCAGTGTTCTGTACAATGGCATGAGCACTTCCCTCTTTCTACTGCTAATACCTCTCCCTATACAACCAAGTATTCTGCTAGCATTTCCTGCTGCTCTATTACATTGTCTGCCTACCTTTAAATCATCAGAAATAATCACCCCTAAATCCCTTTCCTCATATGTTGAGGTTAGGACTCTATCAAATATTCTGAACTCTGCCCTTGGGTTTTTACGTCCAAGATGCATTATCTTGCACTTATCCACATTAAATGTCAGTTGCCACAATTCTGACCATTTTTCTGTTTTACCTAAATCATTTGTCATTTGGCTTATCCCTCCTGGAACATCAACCCTGTTACATATCTTAGTATCATCAGCAAAAAGACATACCTTACCATCTGCAATATCACTAATAAAAATAGTAAAGAGAATGGGTCCAAGTACAGATCCCTGAGGTACCCCACTGGTGACAAGTCCAAGTTTCGAATATATTCCATTAACTACAACCCTCTGTTGCCTGTCACTCAGCCACTGCCTTACCCATTCAACAATATTGGAATCCAAACTTAAAGATTGCAGTTTATTAATAAGCCTTCTATGTGCAACAGTGTCAAAAGCCTTACTGAAATCTAGGTAAGCAATGTCTACTGCATTACCCTGATCTATAATTTTAGTTACCCAATCAAAAAAATCACTAAGATTAGTTTGGCATGATCTCCCTGAAGTAAACCCATGTTGTCTCTGATCTTGAAATCCATGTGTTTTTAGATGTTCATCAATCCTATCCTTTAACATGGTTTCCATCACTTTCCCCACTACTGAAGTAAGGCTTACTGGCCTATAGTTGCCCGACTCCTCCCTATTACCTTTCTTGTAAATGGGCACAACATTCGCTAACTTCCAATCTTCTGGGACTACTCCTCTTAACAATGATTGGTTAAATAAATCTGTTAATGGTTTTGCTAGTACACCACTAAGCTCTTTTAATAGCTTTTGGTGTATTCCATCAGGTCCCATTGACTTATTTGTCTTTACTTTTGACAGTTGAAATAGAACCTCTTCCTCTGTAAACTCACATGTAATAAATGACTCATTTATCCTTTTTCTCAACTGAGGTCCCTTTCCTTCATTTTCATCTGTAAATACAGAACAAAAATATTCATTGAGGCAGTCAGCTAGACCTTTATCCTCTTCTACATACCTTCCTTCTTTTGTTTTTAATCTAACTAATCCTTGTTTTACTTTTCTTTTCTCATTTATGTATCTAAAAAATTTTTTATCCCCCTTTTTTACTGACTGTGCTATTTTCTCTTCTGTGTGTGATTTGGAAGCTCTTATAACTTGCTTAGCCTCTTTCTGCCTAATCTTATAGATCATTTTGTCTCCCTCACTCTGGTTTTTTTTTATAATTCCTAATACGCATCTGCCTGTTGTTCTGAGTGTTATGCACAGGCATAACTTCAGAGAATGACAGTGTGGAAGCAACCTGCCGTAAATCATTGGCAAAAACACTAAAAACTTCCTTAACCTCTGAAACCTCATTGTAAGCCAAGTTATTTGTCCCTAGATGGACAAGTACATCCAATTCCCCTTCCTGCTTTGCTTGCTTAACAATATTACAGATACGTCTCCTGTCTCTGTGAGCAGTAGCTCCGGGAAGACACCTCACAAGACCACCATTGTCCATCTCCACACCTCTTATAATGGAATCCCCCAACAACAACTGCTTTCTATTAGGCCTCACCATAGTCTCCAAGCCGGTCTCCACAACACCACTAGTCTCAGTGCCTCTCTCCACAGCACCACTAGCCTCAGTGCCTCTCTCCACAATACCACTAGTCTTAGTGCCTCTCTCCACAACACCACTAGCCTCAGTGCCTCTCTCCACAACACCATTACACTCTGAAATTGCAGAAAATGAATTATGTAGAGCAACAGACTGTGCAAAATGTCTTTTATCCACAACTCTAAGTCTACCAGATCCTACAGTAATCCATCTGCCATTCCTAGTATGTCTCTGCGGCAGTGGCAGTGGAAAGAAATGCAAAGATCCAAGCAAAAGAATGCTAGAAAATTGGTTATGGTGTCTCCTTCTTACAATCTGCAGTATTTTCATATCAACCCTAGCTGTCGTTTTAAAACTGCATTAGTATTATGTTAACAAGCAGGAAGCACCTGAACTGAATTGGACTGCACATAATACAGGTTCTTTGATCGTGAGGATTACCTCCAAGAACCATCTCGAAAAGGAGAGACACAGCTCACAGTGAAATGATTGCTAATGTGACCTACACTGGTATTTCACAACGAATCTATTGAAGGTCTTTCCATAGACCGATTATACATGGCAAAGATGTGATTGGACTATTTCAAATCCTAATAATGGACTCAACGATGATGGAAAAGCATGCTGAAATCAGAAAAAGACGGGACAGATGCTTGTGAAAGACTTTGGATGCACCTATTAAGGTGATGCAAAAAAAAGACTTTGCCATATAGTTTATCATTGAATGACTACCGCAAACAGCTTTCTTATGCTGAAAAGATGTGCTATGCTAATTCTGGACATTGCTATTAAGTTTCCAGACAGAAGATGACCGGAAAAAGAAATAAAGGCTGATAACTGTCAACACCCAGCTGTTTCTCAAGATGGAACATGGTATTGAGAAGACCTGATTGACTATCAAAGCACCACACAGTATAAGACACAGATTGTTACCTACAACTCAAATAAAGGGGTTAATAGGCAGGAGCAGAAGAAGAGGAATATAGATTTCCTACTGGAGTGAAAAAAAAAAAGTAATTAAAGTGTATAAAATGCAATAAAGATAAGTATAAAATTGGTCCTAGTATAAAAGGTAACCAAAAAAAACTTATATTGATTTAAAATACACTTATTAAAACCATTTCCGCGTTTCACCTATGAGGTTTTTTCAAAATGGTAAGAGAAAGAGCTCTTTGACAAAATGGTAAGAGAAAGAGCTCTTTGATTTTGGTTTTTAGTTCGGTACCCCGTTCGACCTTTTACAAACAAAGGAGACCATCCTGTTCACAGTCAATTAAGCTGCTGTTAACCACAGACCGCAGCTCCTGGTTGGTTGATTGTAGGCACACTCCTCAGGTAGGGCAGTCACCGTTCGTATAGTCAAACACGTGGCGGCGGCCATCTTGTTTAGTTGAACACGGTCAGCGGTATTTTGCCGTCAAGTTCATGGAACTCAAATCAGACACGCGATGGCATGAACACTGCTGAATTTTACCTTCTTTGAAACTTCGAAGTTTCGGCGGGAGTCGAACGGTGTTCGACAATTTGAGCGGACTTTAACATTGGATATTTACGAATGGCTTCCGTTCATGCATTCAAACTGCATTTGAACTATGTGAACTAGACCTGCCACACAGCCTAAATCCATGAAACTATTTTGGGCATGGAAGCCATGCTGGTGGTCTGTCACATATGACTTCCAGGAATTTCCTGAACCCCTGCTATGATATAGGTGATTTTTGGATATGTTGTTTACTCAGATCAGGGCTATTTATGGATGTATTTATGGGGATATGTGGTGTTTTGGGGTGTTTTCTGTATTTTGTGAAAAATGTGTTTTTTCTGCATTATCTGGGAGTGTCTAAATGTACATCTGCACAGCTGGCAATGACATACTTAGTGTCACGGAGTTGGGCCACTACTTTATATGGGCCCTGCTAAGATGCCTGCAGTTTGTCTGTTTTCACAGGTTTAAGCACTAGGACCTTTTGCTCAACCTGGAAGGTGCGTTGTCTGGCAACCCGATCATACCATCTTTTCTGTCTCCCCTGGGCCGCCTGGAGATTCTCTCGTACCATCAAAGACAATTGCTCCATGTGGTCCCGGAGTTCTAGAAGGTATGGTACTTTGGAAGTCCAATCCTGTTCTGTCTCTCCTTCCCAGTGTCTTCTAATGAGATCCAGGGGCCCGCGGACTGGAGAGAACCTTGTATATTCCTGGGGTACCTCTCTCTATGCAAATAACAGGTGAGGTAGGAATCTCTCCCAGTCTCTGCAGACGTCAGTAAAGGTACTCAGCATTTGCTTGTGGGTTCCATTAAAGCACTCGCAGAGACCGTTAGTCGGTGGGTGGTAAGGTGAACGCAACAGGGGCTTAATGTTGCACACCTTCCACAACTGCTGGGTGAGAACAGCAGTAAACTGGGTCCCCTGATCCGATAGGATCTTCCTAGGGAAGCCCACTCGGGTAAATATTTTAACCAGGGCATCGGCTACAGTCTCTGCCTCGATATTGGACATATGGCAGCTGCTTCTAAGTGCTGCTACAAAGTGTGTGTTTTGAGAGTTTTCTTTTTTACTGTTACAGGCAGGGCCGTCTTTAATAACGAATGGACCCTGGGCAAGTGTTTGCTTGGGCCCCCTGTGCCCTGCCGCTCTCGCCCCTCACTCCCTGGTATGCAATCACGGCATCCATCCCAACGCAGTGGCGGTACTAAAGTAGAATGAATTTTATTGGGACCCCCAATTGCAAGGTTGGACTAAAGGTAGAACCCCATCTGTCGTGCAACTCCAACAATGCTTTGACAGCTGGGACTCTACCAATTTCCCATGCTTGCAGGGTTGTATTTAGCACTGAGCCATGTTAGTATGTTTGAATGTAAGCATGTGTTTGTATGGAGTATGTTTGTGTGAATGTGTTTGTATGTGGTACTGGAGTTTGAATGCAAGTGTGCATTTATGTGTAGTGTTTGTTTTTGAATGTAGGAGTGTGCTTGTATGTAGTGTTGACGTTTCAATGCAGGAGTGTGTTTTATATGTAGTGTTGAAGTTTGAATGGAGGGGTGTATTTGTATTTAAAGTTGCGGCTCAGATGCACAGGTACACACTCTGACGCACAAGCAGATACACAGATACATACACTGACTACATACAGATAAACAGGCACATACACTGACAGACACACTGACACAGGTACATATATTGACACACACACAGACACATACACTGGTAGACGTACTGACAGACATACTGACACAGGCACATATACAGACATACTGACACACAGACACATATACCGACATACTGACACACACACACAGACACATACACTGATCAACATACTGACACACATACACTGACAGAAATACTGACACCCACACACTGACACTGACAGAAATACTGACACACACACACACTGGCACACAGACAGATATACTGACACATGCATACACACACACAGACATACTGATATACTGACACACACACACAGACATACTGACACACACATACACTAACACACACATACACCAACACAAACACTAACACACACATACACACAACACATACACTAACACACACACTACACACACACACACAACACACAAACACACACACAAACACACACACTAACACACAACACATACACTAACACACACACACATACACACACACACACTAACACACAAACACACACACAACACACAAACACACACACTAACACACAAACACACACACACACAAACACACACACACACACACTAACACACAAACACATACACTACACACACACACATTAACACACAAACACACATTTTTATGTAATCCCCCAGCCTCCTTACCTTTGCGGCTGGGGATTCCCTGGGGTCCAGTGGTGCTGCTGCTGGGCTCCTGGGTGGGAGCGGTCCGGCAGGGCGGGCTGCGAGGGAGCACTCAGTGCCAGCTCCCCGCCACCGCGTAGGGATGCCGGCGCCGGAAGATGACGTCATCTTCCGGCTCCGGCATCAGTGCGGTGCGCGAGGGAGCTGAAGAGGAAGCACTGATTGCACCCTCGCGCGCCCACCTTCCTGCCCGACCGGCCACCCGCCCGCCCGCCGGGGTCAGCGGGGCCCACGGGGCAGGTGCCTCGGGCCCCCCAAGAGAAACTGGGCCCGGGGCAGCTGCCCCGTTTGCCCCGCGTTAAAGACGGCCCTGGTTACAGGTAAGATTCATCTGTAGGAAAAGGTTACTGATTGCACAAGGTTTGCTTTCCTGTTGGTAATTATAAGACATTTGATTTGATTAGTTATCTACTTGCTATTGATTGCTGGTTAATTAGATATTGTTTGTAAATAAGCATAGGCCTACCCAGGTGTTAAACATTCCTAGTGGGTGGTGATTTTAGGAGTTATATAAGGGCTGTAGTCATTAGCTTGGCTAATATAGCTTGGTTGCTTCATCTAAGTGCTGCTTCTAACTGTGTGGTTGGAGATATTCTGGAGAGAAACTGGAGGTAATCTGAGGTATTCAGGAGGACAAAAATGTAAGATTTGTTTGATTTAAATCATTCACCTTATTGAAATGGCTGACTTAGTTCATTGTAATAGTTGTTATGCATTTGTTTCACGTTCCATTTTTTGGAGACTTGGATGCTGTCTAATCTGTAGTCAGGTCTCTATATTGCGGCAGGAGATTGTATTTTTGAAGTCTGAGATTTGTACATTATCTGGTAAACAAACAAATAAGGCTGGGACTGCTGCAAAGCCACTGCCACAGAGACATACTAGGAATGGCAGATGGATTACTGTAGAATCTGGTAGACTTAGAGTTGTGGATAAAAGGCATATTGCACAGTCTGTTGCTCTACATAATTCATTTTCCGCACTTTCAGAGTATAATGGTGTTATGGAGACAGGCTCAGGCACCAGTTGTAGTGGTGTTATGGAGACAGGCACTGAGGGTAGTGGTGTTGTGGATACAGGCTCAGGTGCAGAAGGTAGTGGTGTTGTGGAGACAGGCTCAGGCACTGAGGGTAGTAGTGTTGTGGAGACAGGCTTGGAGACTGTGTTGAGGCCTAATAGAAAGCAGTTGTTGTTGGCGGATTCCATCATAAGAGGTGTGGAGATGGACAATGGTGGTTTTGTGAGATGTCTTCCCGGAGCTACTGCTCACAGAGACAGGAGACGTATTTGTAATATTTTTAAGTGAGCAAAGCAGGAAGGGGAATTGGATGTACTTGTCCATCTAGGGACAAATGACTTGGCTTGCAATGAGGTTTCAGAGGTTAAGAAAGTTTTTAGTGTTTTTGCCAATGATTTACGGCAGGTTGCTTCCACACTGTCATTCTCTGAAGTTCTGCCTGTGCATAACACTTAGAAAGACAGGCGGATGCGTATTAGGGACTAACTTGTGACTTGGTGAATGTTGTCGGGAGCAAGGATTTGGCTTCATTTCTCATGGAATGGAAATAAACTGTACAAAAAAGATGGTTTGCATCTTTCTCAAAAGGGAACAAATGTTCTCAATGAGAAGTTCAGAGGTTTTGCTAGGATGTATTTAAACTAGGAGAGGGGGCAAAAGGATGATAAAACATCAATCCAATTGCCCCCCAAAACAAGGACAGAATGTGCCTGTAGCAAGTGTGTTAAAAAATTATACACTTAGAGTCACGTCTACAAACACTCGCAGTTTAGGTAATAAGATCCATGAACTTGTGGCAATAATGGCAACTGATAATGTAGATTTAGTCACTGTTACTGAGACATGGTATAATGAGAAAAATGACTGGGACATAGCAGTACCAGGGTACTCTTTTGAAGAAAAGAGAGGGAAGGCAAGAAAGGGGGAGAGGTGGCCCTGTATGTGAAGGACAGTGTAAAATCTAGCCTAATATAAGTTAGTGAAGAGAAAATAGAGTCCATTTGGGTTACTCCCTACTGGGATTATTGCTAAAACAAGTCGTTGAGGAGCCAACTCGTAAAGAGGCCATACTAGATTTAGTGTTAACAAATGGAGATTTGGTATCAGATATTACTATAGGTGAAAGTTTAATATAAGAACAGTGACAGAGTCACACCACACAAACACAATAGCTTTAGACTGTTAAAAAACAGACTTTTCTAAAATTAGAATATGTGTAAAGGCTTTATTATCAGACTGGAGCAATTTAAATGGAGTCCAAGAAAAATGGGATAATTTAAAAGTTGCACTGCTGAAGGCAACAGAAAATTGCATTAGGCTTGTCAGTAAAAGCAAAAAATTCAAGAAACCACTGTGGTACTCCACAGATGTGGCCAAAATAGTAAAAAACAAAAAGTTAGCATTTAGTAATTATAAAAAAAAACAGAGTGAGGAAGACAGAATGATCTATTAGATTAGGCAGAAAGAGGCTAAGCAAGTTATAAGAGCTTCCAAATCACACAGAGTCAGTAACAAAAGGGGGCAAGATATTTTTTAGATACATAAATGAGAAAAGGAAAGTAAAACAAGGATTAGTTAGATTAAAAACCAAAGAAGGAAGGTATGTAGAAGAGGA
>OW240925.1:7591387-7601626 GCA_933207985.1 Pelobates cultripes
TAAAGGTCTAGCTGACTGCCTCAATGAATATTTTTGTTCAGTATTTACAGATGAAAATGAAGGAAAGGGACCTCAGTTGAGAAAAAGGATAAATGAGTCATTTATTACATGACGTGAGTTTACAGAGGAAGAGGTTCTATTTTAACTGTCAAAAGAAAAGACAAATAAGTCAATGGGACCTGATAGAATACACCCAAAGTTATTAAAAGAGCTTAGTGGTGTACTAGCAAAACCATTAACAGATTTATTTAAACAATCATTGTTAAGAGGAGTAGTCCCAGAAGATTGGAAGTTAGCGAATGTTGTGCCCATGCACAAGAAAGGTAGTAGGGAGGAGTCAGGCAACTATAGACCAGTAAGCCTTACTTCAGTAGTGGGGAAAGTAATGGAAACCAAGTTAAAGGACAGGATTGTTGAACATCTAAAAACACATGGATTTCAAGATCAGAGACAACATGGGATTACTTCAGGGAGATCTTGCCAAACTAATCTTGTTGATTTTTTTGATTGGGTAACTAAATTAATAGACCAGGGTGGTGCAGTAGACATTGCTTACCTTGATTGCAGTAAGGCTTTTGACACTGTTGCACATAGAAGGCTTATCAATAAATTGTAATCGTTGAGTTTGGATTCCAATGTTGTTGAATGGGTAAGGCAGTGGCTGAGTGACAGGCAACAGAGGTTTGTAGTCAATGGAGTATATTCGAAACTTGGGCTTGTCACCAGTGGGGTACCTCATGGATCTCTACTTGGACCCATTCTCTTTACTATTTTTATTAGTGATATTGCAGAAGGTCTTGATGGTAAGGTATGTTTTTTTGCTGATGATACTAAGATATGTAACAGGGTTGATGTTCCAGGAAGCGTAAGCCAAATGGCAAATGATTTAGGCAAACTAGAAAAATGGTCAGAGTTGCGGAAACTGACATTTAATGTGGATAAGTGCAAGATAATGCATCTTGGACGTAAAAACCCAAGGGCAGAATACAGAATATTTGATAGAGTCTGTGGCGAAACCGACCTCGCCACTGGGCATTGGAGAAGACTGATTGCCAGCCTCCTGCCGTGTGACTATGGCCCCTGGGATGTATTGCCCTTTAAAGACATGATTTGGGCATAAGGGATTTGTGTTGTGCTGCTGCTGGCCCTTTAAGAACCATCTGGGGACATACTGTGGAGTTACTGGGTGGCCACTGTAACGGACCGTTTATCTCACAAGAGGATAAAAACCGTTTAGGCGATAATCCCCTTTCCCATAGACCAGCAGCTACTGCAATCACCAATCTCCCGAACTCCAAACTGTACGAATCCCCAACTCCCGAACAGGAAACACATGAACCCTGGAAGCAGCCGAACAGGAAAAGCCCTAAGAACAGCTTACACTCCTGGCAATCGGCATACAGTCAAATTCCCCCCAAGAATGAGACGACACTTCACTTGGAGGGTTAAACAGGAACAACACTGCTGGCACACCCAGCCTGGTTTTTATTACAGTCTTGCACATACAGGACCGCCCACAGGGAGGTATAAAATAACCAATCAAGTAACAGTTACAACCCACAATGCATCACAATCCCTCCTCCCTGGCCTGGAGATAATTGGGGAAGGAATCTAATTATCTCCCAGGACAGAGGCAAAACTCCATTACCCACATGGCAGACAAAAGACAGTAAAAGACATAAAATTACATACTGATACATTTAGTACATAAAACACACATTTCTACATATCCCCAGATAGCTTTGATCTGAGCGCACATTATTAGATGAATGGCACTCAGATCACACGAATAAGCCTTTCTGCAGGGAAAATAAATGGTTTAACCTGCAGGGCCATAGTCCAAAGGGAGCAGGCGAGCAACCAGGATTCTCCAGTTCACAGTGGCGAGGTTGGTTTCGCCACACTTCTCCCCTTTACCAACTAGACTAACAGGGTATCTGACCTCCTGCCAGTCAGTGCCCTGGTTAGGCCAGCAACCCACCCACAAAACAGAAACAGCAGTACAGCCCACCCACCATAACTGGTTACTACAACTGGGTAGAGGAGAGCTTTGTCCATGTCCAGGTGCCTCAACGACTGTGTGGGGAACTGTTAGGCTGCCTTGGTGGGTTGCTGAGTGGGCAGAGACTAGCGGTACTCTGCCCTGGTGCCAGTACTACCGCGGAAGTAGCCTGGTTGGAGCCTGGTTGTGGGAGGGAGAGACCGACTGTCTCCCCTCTGGATATACCGCTCTGTGGACCGACCGTCCTTACCCCTTGTGCTGCAAGTACAGAGACTATGGTCCCATCTGCACCGTTGGGGGGTGTAACATCTCCCCTTGGTGGGTTAGGCTGCCGCTGGAGAGGGGGTGTAACAAGCTCCTCTCTCTGGACTGTAAACTGCCGCTGGGGAGAGGGGGTAGCAGGCTCCTCTCCCTGACACTCTCTCTGCTGGTGGTGAGGGGGACCAGCTGTCTCCCCTTTCAATATTTTGTCCTGCTGCTGGGGTGCGAGACTGACGGTCTCTGCTCCCTGCAGGACACTCTGCCGCTGGGGAGGAAGGACGATACCTTCAGCTCCCTGGGATACAATCTGCCGCTGGGGAGGAAGGATGACACCTTCAGCTCCCTGGGACTCACTTGACCGCTGGGGAGAGGGACCAACTGTCTCCTCTCCTAAGAACACAAACTGCCGCTGGGAAGGAAGGACGACACCTTCAGCTCCTTGGGATACACACTGCCGCTGGGGAGGAAGGACTGCACCTTCAGCTCCCTGGGATAGACACTGCTGCTGGGGAGGAAGGACTGCACCTTCAGCTCCCTGGGATACACACTGCCGCTGGGGAGGAAGGACTGCACCTTCAGCTCCCTGGGATACACACTGCCGCTGGGGAGGAAGGACTGCACCTTCAGCTCCCTGGGATACACACTATCGCTGGGGAGGAAGGACTGCACCTTCAGCTCCCTGGGATACACACTGCCGCTGGGGAGGAAGGACTGCACCTTCAGCTCCCTGGGACTTACTCTGCCGCTGGGGAGGAAGGACAACACCTTCAGCTCCCTGGGGTACACCTTTGAGTCCCCGTAACGCACTCTGCCACCGGATAGGGCGGCCGATACCTTTGGCTGGATCTGCCATGAACTGCAGGTACTTGTCTACCTGGCTCCTTACGAACTGCACGTATTTCTCCGGGGGGTTGGGTCCAAAGAAAGCCAGCCGCATGGTAAACTCTCTGTCATACTGCTCCCGAGTGTAGCTGGGTGCCATGCTTGCGCTGCTGAAGCTGGTTCTTTTGTAGATAGGGTCGCTGTACGGGTACTGGCGTTGCCCTCAATTTGTAATCCAGGAACTGGTGTTGTATTATAGCTGTCCTTCTGGGCTGTGGAAATGATCCCGTCGCTTGCCACCAATTGTAACGGACCGTTTATCTCACAAGAGGATAAAAACCGTTTAGGCGATAATCCCCTTTCCCATAGACCAGCAGCTACTGCAATCACCAATCTCCCAAACTCCAAACTGTATGAATCCCCAACTCCCGAACAGGAAACACACGAACCCTGGAAGTAGCCAAACAGGAAAAGCCCTAAGAACAGCTTACACTCCTGGCAATCGGCATACAGTCAAATTCCCCCCAAGAATGAGACGACACTTCACTTGGAGGGTTAAACAGGAACAACACTGCTGGCACACCCAGCCTGGTTTTTATTACAGTCTTGCACATACAGGACCGCCCACAGGGAGGTATAAAATAACCAATCAAATAACAGTTACAACCCACAATGCATCACAATCCTTCCTCCCGGGCCTGGAGATAATTGGAGAAGTAATCCAATTATCTCCCAGGACAGAGGCAAACTCCATTACACACATGGCAGACAAAAGACAGTAAAATACAATAAAATACACAAGGTTACATTTATACATAAAATACAGACATTCTACCTATCCCCAGATAGCTTGATCTGAGCCATTAATATTAGATGAATGGCACTCAGATCACACGACAGTTTCTGCAGGAAAATAAATGGTTTAACCTGCAGGGCCATAGTCCAAAGGGAGCAGGCGAGCAACCAGGCTTCTCCAGTTCACTGTGGCGAGGTTGGTTTCGCCACAGCCACCATTTCCTGTATCAGAGGCACATGGTGAGAACAATGGATGGCGGCCATTTTAACTCACAGACACTGTTTGGACTTTTCAACACGGTGCCATCTCACCAGTATTTGGTGCACAGAGACATCGTGCAGTGGTTTTGGACTATACAGCAGGGGACACATATACAGTGATTGTTTTTCATTTAGTCTGTATATGTTCTGCAGAATCTGCATTAAACTGTATCTTCCAAAGTACTGAACGGATCTGGATATACTTTTTATGGGGTTATTGCATGTTTTGGGGTCCCTGTGATGTGTTTTAAGAAACTGTATTTCCCTGTCTGTGATAATTAGATTACCCATTGTGTAAGGAAATTTTATCACAGGCAGAGGGGAGGATTTTGTGTGGGAGTGTCTTTCTGTAATGTACGTGTGTTATTGGTTGTTCTGTAAAACCCTGTGGGCAGTACTAAGTTTGTGGATTGGGAATAAAAGAGGCTGTATGTGCCAGTCCAGTCAGTTCCTGCTTAATCCTCAAAGTGAAGTGTCGTCTCATTATTGGGGGAGGATTTATTGTATGCTGTTCCAGTTTGACTGCTAGGAGTGTAAACCTATTTGCATGGTTTTTCCTATTCGGCTGTATACAACATTCATATGCTTGAGAGCATTCACATGCTCCTACGGTTCGGTGGTTTTGGTGTCTGCTGCAGTGCTTGGAGTCCTCAGGAAGTGCTAGGAGCATCCTTTAATGGAGGTACCCAGTCGGTGTGCCAGGTGATCCGTTACAGAGTCCTAACCTCAACATCTGAGGAAAGGGATTTAGGGGTGATTACTTCTGATGACTTAAAGGTAGTCAGACAATGTAATAGAGCAGCAGAGAATGCTAGCAGAAAGCTTGGTTGTATAGTGAGAGGCATTAGCAGTAGAAAGAGGGAAGTGCTCATGCCATTGTACAGAACACTGGAGAGACCTCACTTGGAGTATTGTACGCATTGGCGGATCCGGGGGGGCGCAACGGGGCAATTGCCCCCCCCGAGAAATCCGCCGGTCTCCCTGCCCTGCCAGCCGTGCAATGTGCCTGCGGACCGGGGAGGAAGATCAGAGATCTCCCTCCCCGGTCCGCAGGCACCGTGCTGACAGCCGGCGGCGGAGGGAGGGAGTGAGAGAGGACCCGGAGCTCAGGCTGCAGCTCCTCCGGGTCCTCCTCTCCTGAGATTTGAAGCGTTGCCGCGGTTACCACGGCAACACTCCAAATCTCGCGAGAGTGAACTCTAGCCCGGGAGCGCGGGCTAGAGTTCACTGTCCACACTGGACCACCAGGGAATCACCACTGGGACCACCAGGGATCGAAGTATGTCCCCCCTCCTCCCCAGTAAAGGTAAGAAGGGAGGGGGGACATAGGATATTTATTTTATTAAATAATAATAAAAAAAATATTATTTAAAAGCCTCCTTCCCCCCCCATTACACACACTGCCCCCCTACATACACACTGCCCCCATACCACACACACTGCCCCCCATACCACACACTGCCCCCATATCACACACTGCCCCCCATTACACACACACTGCCCCTCATACACACACTGCCCCCATACACACACTTCCCCCATTACACACACACACTGCCCCCCCATACACACACTGCCTCCCCATACACACACTGCCCCCATTACACACACACTGCCCCCCATTATACACACCGCGCCCCCATACCACACACACTGCCCCCCATTACACACACTGCGCCCCTATTACACACACTGGCCCCCATACCACACACACTGCCCCCCATACCACACACACTGCCCCCATTACACACACACTGCCCCCCATACACACACACTGCCCCCATACACACACTTCCCCCATTACACACACACTGCCCCATACACACACTTCCATACACACACACTGCCCCCATACACACACTGCCCCCCATTACACACACACTGCCCCCCCATTACACACACTGCCCCCCCCATTACACACACTGCGTCCCCATAAAGAACAAATAATAGTCTAACACTGTATACAAATATGTAAGCGCGTAATGAGTAAAACTCACAGGATGGATGAAAATAACTCGCCCAAGGGTGCCTCCCCCTATACATCTATAAGTCTACAACTGTTTTGCAGTTGGGCCCAGGTCCAAAAGCTATGAGGTATATCCTTTCCTGATGGGCATATTTTTCTCTTTCTTTATCTGGTGGAGCAATCCTTTTAAAATCAGTCATAGTACCCAGGCTTCTATATGCCCAACAGGCCCTGTCCATAATACTTTCATTCTTTCACACTTAGATGAGATAACTCTTAACACTCTTTTCTCTGAATTACTCTGTCAACATAAACACCCAAGAATTGCAATGCATAAACTATCTCAACCCAGATTTACTCCAGGTCTCGATATTGCCCCCATACAAACACACTGCCCCACAAACATTGTCCCCATACACACACTGCCCCCCCATACACACACTGCCCCACAAACACGGTCCCCCATACACACACTGTCCCCATACACACACTGCCCCACAAACACTATCCCCATACACACACTGCCCCACAAACACTATCCCCATACACACACTGCCCCCATATGCACACACTGCCCCACAAACACTGTCCCCATACACACACTGCCCCACAAACACTGTCCCAATACACACACTGCCCCCATGCGCACACACTGCCCCACAAACACTGTCCCCATACACACACTGCCCCACAAACACTGTCCCTGACATACACTGCCGCACTCACACACTTCACCCTTAACACACACCACTGCTCCTGTACCCTATTTTCCAGCAGACCCCAGGTAAGTTGCCAAACTGTTCTTAAACGGTATGACTACTTACTCTGGGGTGGAATCCTGGCACTACTGACACCATAACTACTACACTGAGCTGTAGTGGTTATTGTGCCTGGATTATTTATTTAAATAATCTACAAGTGCCCCTCCCGAGATCAGGCTCTGGATCCGCCACTGATTGTACGCAGTACTTGAGACCGTATCTTCAGAAAGATATTGATACCTTAGAGAGGGTTCGGAGAAGGGCTACTAAACTGGTTCATGGATTGCAGGATAAAACTTACCAGGAAAGGTTAAAGGATCTTAACATGTATAGCTTGGAGGAAAGACGAGACAGGGGGGATATGATAGAAACATTTAAATACATAAAGGGAATCAACACAGTAAAGAAGGAGACCATATTTAAAAGAACAAAAACTACCACAACAATTGCTCTTTAACCCCTTCACGACGCATGACGGTTCAGGACCGTCCTCGGCATTTTTGCGTTGCCGACCGAGGACGGTCCTGAACCGTCCTAACGGAAAACGTGCGGCGTGAGCGATCAGAGATCGCTTCCGCCTAAATCCCGTTGTTACTATCTACCTGGCATCCCAGGTCGTAGTCAGTCAGTTTCCTTCCCCCAAATCTCCATTAGATTCTTCTAACAGGAGTTAGTTTAGGGATTACTGTTTTAGTCTGTTTTAGTCTGTTTTAGTGTTAAAAAAAATAATCAAAAAAAAAAAATATTGTGTTTAGTATTTTGTTAGTTTAGTCTGTTAGTGTGAAACATGCAGTGCATGTACAGCTTGGAGGAGGCATATGCCTTCTTGGTGTCAGACTCTGACGCCACTGACACTGCGTCCGATTTTGACCCAGGTCAGTTTAGCGGCACGTCTAGTGACATGTCATCTGTGTGTGAGCCAGCTGCTAAAAGAAGCTGTGCTTCCCTGCTACGCTGAATGTGGAGGAGGACTGGGTACCTCCACAGTTAGCTGAGCCCAACATCCCCCCTTTTAGTGCCAACGCAGGCATTAATGTGAATGTGGTTGACTTCTCCCCTATACAATATATGGAGTTATTTTTAGGGGATACCATCTAGGAGGAGATTGCTTCCCAGACTAATTTATACGCTAGCCAATTTATTGAGACCAATCCAGGTAGCTATACAGTCAGGGAGCATGCTTGGCATCCCACAGATGTCCATGAACTTAAAACATTCTGGGCTCTTACCATGTTCATGGGGATAATAAAGAAACCATCAATCCACTCTTACTGGAGCACCAACCCAATTTGTTCGACTCCTATATTCTCCCAAACAATGCCTAGACCAAGATATGAGCTGCTGCTGAGATACTTACATTTCAACGACAATACGCTCTGTCACCCCAGAGATCACCCCCAATATGATAGGCTTCATAAAATACGCCCACTGGTAGACCATCTTCAGAACAGATTTTCTGAAGTTTATACTCCCCAACAAACTTTATCTATTGATGAATCCCTTATGAAATACAAAGGGAGATTAGGGTTCAAACAATATATCCCCTCAAAGCGGTGTAGGTATGGCATTAAAGTGTACAAACTTTGCGAGAGCGAAAGTGGCTACACATTTGCCTTTCGTGTATACGAGGGGAAAGATGCTCAACTGAACCCTCCTGGCTGTCCTGACTCTCTGGGGACAAGTGGGAAACTTGTTTGGGACCTACTGATCCCCTTGTTCAATAAGGGATACCACCTTTATGTGGACAATTTTTACAGCAGTGTCCACTTGTTTAAAATTCTTTAGAGTTTACAGACACTGGCCTGCGGCACTGTAAGAAGAAATGCCAAGGATTTCCCCAGACCTCTCATAGAGGCCAAATTTAAAAAAGGGAAATGCAAAGCTCTGCGCAAAGCTGAACTGCTTGCGCTAAAATTTAAGGACAGGAAGGATGTTCACATGCTAACAACCATCCATAACGAAGGCACGTCAGACGTCACTGTCCGAGGCTGGGTACAGACAAAACCGGTGTGCATCAGGGCTTATAACAGGCACATGGGGGGTGTTGATTTGGCTGATCAGCTGATGCAGCCATATCTTATCTTAAGAAAGACAAAAGCCTGGTATAAAAAGGTGGCTATCTACCTGTTGCAAGTAGCAACACATAATTAATTTTTACTTTTTAAAAAAATGAATCCAGGAAGAACCACCTATCTCCAATTTCAGCTCAAGCTGATTTCCACAATAATTTATGGAGATGGTCAAGTTCCAACGACAGTGCAAGAGGAGTCTAGA
Organism: Pelobates cultripes; assembly: GCA_933207985.1. NCBI lineage: Eukaryota > Metazoa > Chordata > Amphibia > Anura > Pelobatidae > Pelobates > Pelobates cultripes. The sequence continues at coordinate 7,600,530 of OW240925.1, forward strand.
CATTTTATTTTTAAGATACCACCAACACCAAAAAAAAGAAACCCCCAGAAACGTTGCCGGGTCTGTTATAAAAAAGGGAAAAGGACAGACACCCCTTTTCACTGTCCCAATTGCCCTACAAAACCTGGACTGTGTATTGGAGCATGTTTAAAGGTCTACCACACAGAAAATAAATTTTTATAATACTTGTTCCTGATTTATTTTTTTTGTTTATTTTGAAAGCAGCAAATTTCTGTTAGTCAGTATCCTTCCCCCAAATCTCCAGTTAGATTCTTTTTGCAGGAGTTAGTTTACAGATTGCTGCTAACAGAAGTTTTAGTCTCATTTAGTCTGTTTTTATCAGTTTTAGTCTGTTTTTAGTATAAAATAAAAAAAAAATTGTGTGTTAGTAACTCTGTGTTAGTCAGACTCTGACGCCACTGACACTGCGTCTGATTTTGACCCAGGTCAGTTTTCTGACATGTCATCTGTGTGTGAGCCGGCTGCAAAAAGAAGCTGTGCTTTCTCTGCTACGCCGAATGTGGAGAAGGAACAGGTTTCTCCACAGTTAGCTGAGCCCCAAATCACCCCTTTTAGTGCCAACACAGGCATTAATGTCAATGTGGATGACTTCTCCCCTATGCAATATATGGAGCTATTTTAGGGGATACCATGTGGGAGGAGATTGCTCCCCAGACTAATTTATATGCTACCCAATTTATTGATACCAATCCTGATAGCTATGCAGTCAGGGAGGAGTGTGATTGGCATCCCACAGATGTCGCTGAACTTAAAAAATTCTGGGCTCTTACAATTCTCATGGGGATTATAAAGAAGCCATCAATTTGCTCCAACCCACTCTGTTCTAGTCCAGTGTACTCTCAAACCATGTCTAGAACAAGATTTGAGCTGCTGCTGAGATACTTACATTTCAATGACAATACCCTCTGTCACCCCAGAGATCACACCCAATATGATAGGCTTCATAAAATACACCCACTGGTAGACCATCTTCAGCTCAAATTTACTGAAGTTTATACTCCTCAAAAAACTCTATTCATGAATCGTTAATGAAATATAAAGGGAGATTAGGATTCAAACAACACATCCTCTCAAAG
>OW240925.1:7601726-7630113 GCA_933207985.1 Pelobates cultripes
GGGGAACCAGAAGACAGAATAACTGAAACAAGCCGAGGTCAAAGGGTAGGAGAAAGTCACAGAGTCAGATAAACAAGCCAGAGAGTACGTAACCAGAATCACAAGTTAAGTAGCAATACTAGTAAGCAAAGACCACAACAGGGCAGGGAGGAACAGGAAAGGTAAGTATTTAAACCATAAGGTTAATTCTGATTGGATAATTTCCAATCAGAATTAACAATCACACGTGGGAGATATCTAAACCTCCCACTGTGATTGAGGCACTGTGCCTTTAACGCCGGGTCAGGTGACTGACCCCGGCATGTAATAATTTGGGCGGTCTCCCAGCGTGCAGCTTCATGCATGCTGCTGCTGGGGGACGTGGAGGAAAACGCGGGCGGCATCCGAGGCTGGAAGGATGCCGCTCGCCGAGCCCACGAGGAGGAGGGGACCGCGGACGGCTGGAGGGTGAGTACCGCGAGCGGAGTGCAGCCTCCCCTCGCAGCCGCCCGCGGGATTCCGACATTACCCCCCCCTCGAAGACCGCCCAGAGGGCCGGAAGCAGAAGGCTTCAAAGGAAACCGGGCATGAAAGGAGCGGACCAAAGAGGGAGCGTGCATATCAGAGCTCGAAACCCAAGACCGCTCCTCAGGGCCATACCCCTTCCAATCCACCAAATATTGCAGCCGACCCCTAGAAACATGAGAGTCGAGAAGGGCAGCCACCTCGTACATGTCGCTAGAGACAGTGCGAGGGGAAACGGGCCGCCCGAGGGGATGAGAGAACCGGTTACACAGCAAGGGCTTCAAAAGCGAGACGTGAAACGTGTTCGGGATACGCATGGAAGGAGGCAGGTCAAGGGAGTAGGAAACAGGGTTAACCCTACGTAACACCTTGTAGGGACCAAGAAACCTGGGGGCAAATTTCATCGAGGGAACCTTGAGACGGAGGTTCCTGGAGGACAACCATACCCTATCACCCGGAACATAAGAAGGGGCCGCAACCCTACGGCGATCAGCAAACTTTTTCTGAGCAGCTGCTGAGCGAGACAGCGCAACATGGACCTGATCCCACGTCTTCCACAAAGAGGCGAGGTGCTGGTCCAAGGCGGGCATTCCCTTGTCGGAGAATGCACCGGGAAGGACAGAAGGACGAAACCCATAAGCAACCTCAAAAGGACTTAAGCCAGTAGACGAATGAGACACCGTATTCCTGGCAAATTCAGCCCACGGAAGGAGGCGAGACCAGTCATCCTGGTGCGCATTAGTGAAGCAGCGCAAATACAATTCCACAGACTGATTAGCACGTTCGGCCGCACCATTAGATTGCGGGTGATAGGAGGAAGAGAACGACAAGGAGACCCCATCTCAGCACAAAAGCCCCTCCAAAACCGAGAGACAAATTGAGGGCCCCTGTCAGATACGATATCCTGAGGTACCCCATGCAATCGGAACACTTCTTTGGCAAACACCTGAGCTAACTGAACCGCAGAAGGCAGTTTCTTAAGCGGAATAAAGTGCGCCATTTTAGAGAACCTATCCGTCACAGTCAGTATCACTGTCTTACCATCAGAAAGAGGAAGGTCTACAATGAAATCCATGGATAAGTGGGTCCATGGTTTCTTGGGTATAGATAGAGGCATCAGTAAACCCTGGTGTCTCACATTAGGGGATTTACACTGCATGCAGACCTGACAAGCCTGAAAAAATCCACTACGTCTCGCTTGAGTGAAGGCCACCAGAACTGTTGAAGGAGGCCCTTGTAGGTTTTGGTAACCCCCGGATGACCAGCAGTGTTGGCAGTGTGAAATAAAGTTAACGACTTTTTTCTGTCATTTGCTTCAACGTATAGTTTACCAACCGGCGTCTCAGGGGGTGCTTGGGTTTGGTATGTCTTAATACTATCAAGGAAAGGTGACGAAACAACCAAACGGGTAGCAGCTATTATCTGAGACGCAGGTACAATAGGTTCAGGAGTCGGGTTAACAAATTCTACTGGTTCATGCTGTCGAGAGATAGCGTCAGCTTCGGCATTACGGCAACCAGGTCTATAGGTAATAATATATTGGAAGCGTGAGAGAAATAGAGACCATCTAGCCTGCCGGGCAGATAACCTTCTAGCATCAGCTATATAGGATCTGTTATAACCATAATTTTGTGTCTAGAACCCTCTAACACAATAGCTAATAGTTCCCTGTTCCCAACATCGTAATTCTTCTCTGGACAACCTTTTAGAAAAATAACAACAGGGATGGAGGGGTTTGTCATACGACAACCTCTGTGACAGTACTGCTCCCACAACCGACTCTGAAGCGTCTACTTCCATAACAAAGGGAAGAGAAGGATCAGGGTGGTGCAGCACTGGAGCAGAGGCAAATGCCTTCTTGAGAGTTTTGAAGGCCTTAAGGGCTTCAGGAGTCCAAACCCTAGGGTGTAGACCTTTTTTTGTCAGCTTCGTTATAGGAGAGATAAGTGGTGAAAAGTTTTTTATAAATTTCCTATAATAGTTGGCAAATCCTATAAAACGCTGGATAGCCTTCAGTCCTTGGGGAAGTGGCCAGGACAGTATGGCTTCCAATTTAGCAGGATCCATACTGAAACCCTGTTCAGTAATGATATATCATAGGAATTGTACAGAGGTCTGATCGAATAAAATTTTTTCTAACTTACAGTAGAGTCCGTTCTGTAATAGCCTTTTGAGCACCATCCTAACATGGTTATGGTGTGACTTCAAATCAGGAGAATACACAAGTATGTCGTCAAGGTACACCACGGCACAGACATGCAATAGATCCCTAAGGACATCATTTATGAGGTCCTGAAACACGGCAGGAGCATTACACAGTCCAAAAGGCATGACCAGATATTCGTAATGCCCACTGCGTGTGTTGAACGCTGTCTTCCACTCGTCATTCTCCTTTATACGGACAAGGTTATAAGCCCCCCTGAGGTCTAATTTGGTGAAGAATTTAGAACCTTTAACACGATCAAACAACTCAGTGATGAGGGGGATAGGGTAGGCGTTTTTAACCGTTATATTGTTCAGACCCCTGTAGTCTATACATGGCCTCAAATCGCCCTCCTTCTTTGCCACAAAGAAGAAACCAGCACCAGCAGGAGAGGAGGACCTTCTAATAAAACCTTTACTTAGGGATTCCCGTATGTACTCCTCCATGATCTGGTTTTCTTTCTCAGAAAGAGAGTAGACCATTCCCCTAGGAGGCATAGTACCCGGTAAGAGGTTTATGGCACAATCATACTCACGATGTGGAGGTAGCTTATCTGCCTCCCTTTTATCAAAAACCAAGGCAAGGTCTGCATATACAGAAGGGACAGAAACCGAGAGTGGTTTAGCCGTGGGCATGTTGAGTAAACAAACAGGACGTACGTGAGCCATACAGTCTCGTTGACAAGATTCCCCCCAGGAGAGTATATCTAAACAACCCCAATCAAGAACAGGGTTGTGTTTAACTAACCAGGGAAAACCCAGAACGATGGAGGCTGTAGGGGAGTCAATCATTTGGAAGGTTAACTTTTCCTTGTGCAAAACACCCACAGACATAACTATTTCCTGGGTTTCATGGGTCATCAGAGGTTTCTCCAGTGGTCTACCATCTATGGCCTCAACGGCCAAGGGTGTATCCTTTCAGATCAAATTCAGGGCTGCGGTTTTGGCAAAGGTCTCATCCATAAGGTTGTCTGCCGCACCTGAATCGATCAGGGCTTTGGTTGTTTTAGTGGTTTTATTGACCAAAAGAGAAACCGTAATAAACGGTCTGGAGATGGACACATGAGGGGACAAAGTCATAACACCCAAGGCCGACCCCTCTCTAGGCCTTAGGTGCTGCAGTTTCCCTGTACTTTAGGGCAGGCATTACAGTGGTGCCCCCTCTTCCCACAATAAAGGCATAACCCCTCCCTTCTACGGTACGCTCTTTCGGCCTCAGTTAACCCTGTAGCACCCAACTGCATGGGTTCAGGGGATGGTTGCCTAGGAGCGGGTAATGCTAGCAGTGCAGTACTGGGTAGAGCAGGTAACACCCGTGTATCCAGCCGTCTTTGACTATGCCTCTCTCTAATACGGTTATCGATAAGAATCATATAGTCTATAACATCATCTAGAAGAACAGGCAATTCCCTGGATGCTATTTCATCCAGTATATAAGCGGCCAAACCCTCTTGAAAGGCTGTTACGAGGGCGTCATTATTCCAAACCACTTCAGCTGCTAGAGTGCGGAATTCGATAGTGTAATCCGCCACAGATCTGTTACCCTGTCAGACCCTAAGCAGAGCCTTGCCAGCAGAAGCAACCCTACCGGGTTGATCAAACGTGCGTCTGAAAGCTGTCAGAAAATCTGCAAAGGACATAGGAGACGTATTTTCCCAAATGGGGTTGGCCCATGCTAAAGCTCTCCCGGACAAGTGGTTTATCAAAAAGGCAATTTTAGATCTGTCAGTGGAATAGGAACGTGGATTCATCACCAAATGGATGTCGATTTGGTTGAGGAAACCACGACACAATGCTGGGTCACCGCTGAAGCGCTGTGGTGGCGTCATGTGAATTACATGAGCGGGAACAGGTACTGGAGAGGGAATGGGTTCGGGCACAGCAGCAGCAGCCTCCTGAACGGCAGGTTGCAAGTGTGCAGTACGAGCCAGTATGGTTTGCAAAGCTTGAGCAAACTGATCCATACGGTGGTCCAAGCCATCCATTCTAGCCTCTTGATTAACTAGGAGCTGTGGTATGTCAGCAGGTTCCATTATGGCCCTGTTATAATGTCACGATTTGGGGAACCCAACATGCTGGCACACACACACACACACACACAGAAAAGGTGCCGTACCGGACCTTAGAGTTGCCAGGCTAAGCACACACAGAATAGTCAGGAGACAAGCCGAGTAAGGAGAACCAGAAGACAGAATAACTGAAACAAGCCGAGGTCAAAGGGTAGGAGAAAGTCACAGAGTCAGATAAACAAGCCAGAGAGTACGTAACCAGAATCACAAGTTAAGTAGCAATACTAGTAAGCAAAGACCACAACAGGGCAGGGAGGAACAGGAAAGGTAAGTATTTAAACCATAAGGTTAATTCTGATTGGATAATTTCCAATCAGAATTAACAATCACACGTGGGAGATATCTAAACCTCCCACTGTGATTGAGGCACTGTGCCTTTAACGCCGGGTCAGGTGACTGACCCCGGCGTGTAATAATTTGGGCGGTCTCCCAGCGTGCAGCGTCATGCATGCTGCCGCTGGGGGACGTGGAGGAAAACGCGGGCGGCATCCGAGGCTGGAAGGATGCCACTCGCCGAGCCCACGAGGAGGAGGGGACCGTGGACGGCTGGAGGGTGAGTACCGCGAGCGGAGTGCAGCCTCCCCTCGCAGCCACCCGCGGGATCCCGACAGATACCATGGATAATGCTACAATTGGTGGCGAGCGACGGGATTCAAACCATACAGCAAAGCAGCGTTCGGCAGAAATTCATACGAACAGAGGAAAAGAAACAGCAATTCGTGAAACAACCATTCGGATGAAACCAGAGTTCGGGAATAAGTGGAATCACACGAACAGCCGGTGAATGGAAACAAATTATACACTTTAATTATACACTGAAGGAATTACTAGAGGCAAGGGGAACAATAGCCAGCAACAAGACAAAGGGTACCCTTATTGCTGAGCTCATGGAAGGAGACAGAGCAGTGGCTGCTGCAGCACTTCCAATGGAGGAAGAGCAAACAGAATTTCAGAAAGAGTTCAGGAGCAGGATGGCACTGTACCCAACCACACCACCCCAAGAGACTTTCGACAGGATCATGGCAGATGTGCAAGAATAAATCATGGCCAAACGGTTCCAACCAAACCAGCAATCCAGAGAGGGGTCACCAGCTCCACCCAGCCTTATAAAGGGAAAACCAAAAATTCCCTACCAAGCCTTTAAAAACTTCACGGACACCGAGGGCGATATTGATGGATAGTTGCAGGACTTTGAAAGACTGTGGAGGCTGCATTATATCAGGCCCCAAGACCAGGTACCACTGCTGGCCGGTAGATTATCTGGCCATGCAGCAGAAGTCTACCGGGTAGTGCATGATGAGGACAGCAGAGACTACCAGAAGGTAAAGCAGGCCATCCTAGTCCGGTATGCCATAACACCTGAGGCATACCGACTCCAATTCCAGGACCTGAAAAAACAAGAACAGGACACGCACACAGAGTTTGCGCACCAATTACACAGAGCAGCCACAGGGTGGATTGATGCGGTGCAAGCAACTACACATGCTGCCGCTGGGAGGCGAGGAGGAGGACACGAGCGGCGTGCAGCGCAGAGGGGACGCCGCTCGCCTACAGGTAAGAGGAGGGGGGACCGCGGGCAGCGGGGGACCGAGGGTGAGTTCTGCAAGTGGCATGCAGCCTCCCCTCACAGCCGCCCGTGGAGCCGTGACAGAGACAAGGCTACGTTTAGAGGGATCAAGTAGAACTGTCTAAACCTTTATTTCCCTTGGGACCAGCCCATAGGGTCACCACATTAACATTGCTGTGAAAACTCAATAAAATCACAAACAGTCAAACCATAGCAGGCAACACACAGTGACTTATCAGAACACGATGGCACATTTTTAAATGGGTGGGGGAGACAATATTTAAGAATATATCTCACGTGCCTGCAGAATTAGCAATATGCAAATCTACCCAAATATGCAAATGAACCAGTCTTGCTATTCAGGTAGTGCATATTGCTGTTGCTACCAACAGAGGGCACTAGACAAGCTCCATAGCTAAACCCACCTAGTTGGTAGCAAACCTCAGCAGTACAGGAGAGCAGGCAATACATTACACAGTACATACACACACTATAAACAATTACATTACACACACCCTACACCTATAATGGGTACAGAGTGACTAAAACATAAGAGAAATAAAGCAACCTACATAAACAGTCTGTCTGTAGGTAGAATAGGGGCTTTAAAGCCAAATACATCAAAGAGTCATAGTCACCGGGGAGGAGGCTGGCAAGCAGGCCTCTCCAGGACCAAGTGGCGAAGGGCACTTCATCACACCGCCGTTTAGAAGATCTTCCCCTTCCTGAGACACAGGCAGCTACTGTAGACACCAATCCACGAACCAGAGAAGCATATGAATACTCTCAAACATACGAATACTGTAAACAGCAGAACAGGAAAAGCATACAATCAGCTTACACTCCTGGCAATCAGCATACAATCCAATTCCCCAAATAACGAGACAACACTTCGGTTTGAGGGTCAAGCAGAATCTGATTTACTGGGGCTACTTGCCCGGCTTTTATGCAGGTTTCCCACCTGGTGGACACTCCCCTAGAGGACCAGATGGAAGACTGGGACACAAAGGGTAAAAGGACCAATCACAAGCTTACACATTTCCACAATGCATCACAATCCCTCCTCTCTGGCCTGGAGATAATTGGGAAGTAATCCAATTCTCTTCAAGGACAGAGGCAAAACTCCATTAACCACATGGCAGTAAAAAGACAGTAAAAGAAATAAAATTACATACTGTTACATTCATCACATAGAACATACACATTCTACCTATCTTCAGGTAGCTTAGATCTGAGCGCACATTATTACCGGATGGCGCTCAGATCACATGCATACAGTTCAATCGCCATGGAGCCAAAGTCTTTCTCATAGTCTTTCGGTATACAAATGGGCTGCATGGCTTAACTATCTGGGGTAACACTGCTCACATAGGGAAAATAAAAGGTTTTTAATACAGGGTCATAGTCCAGCGGCAAGAGGTGGGCAACCAGGCTCCTCCAGTGGCTATTGGCGAGGTTGGTTCCGCCACAGCCTTGTTATGTCTCTCAGCGGCCGGTTACAGCCCGAGTGCTGTCAGAAAGTGTTGACAGAGAAAGAGGGGTTGTTGTACTATAAGAGGTTGACAAAAGCAGCAGAGGCTTGGTATAGAGTAGCTAAAGGGATTAAGCGTGAGGGTTGGTTAGAGGGACAGAAAGTTTATGTTTATCATGAAACGGTTTGTGATGGTGAAGTTGTGGAAGGTGCTGGCTCGCCATCGCCCTATGATGGCGGCTGGCACAAGGAAAAGGGAGGCGCCTCAACCCCTGTTTTTCCCGCTCAAACACCCTTGCCCATCGCTACCGCCCTCTCAGCCCCCACACCCATATCCTGTCCTTAAGGCAGACGGATTCCGCCTTTGTTGCATCACCCCTTCCTACATCCGCCTCGCTCGCTCCCACTATGGTTACTACGTTCCATTCCACCATGCATCCGACCACTTCCTTTCCCAATCCACGCTCCGTTCCAGTTTCGCTTCCAGGGTAACTGTCCCCAGTGTCTCGTTCCCTATGACTGTAGAATCTAGTGAGTCTGGCGCCGTTGGCGGCACCGCCAATGCTCCAGCTCAGCCTCACACTTATACACAAGTGCCTCCCCCTCCTCAACTTGTTCTCGGAAACGCATGGGTATCCGATTCTGCCGATACCGTTCCTTTCCGTACCCAACAGCCTCTTCCACCTCTCCTTCGCTCTGAGGATAGTAGTGAGTTTGGGGAAAGCCCACCTCGATTATCTAACCCGGTTAGTGGAGCCCCTAATTATACGTTTCATTTAACCCATCCCAGGCAGCAGTCGCATCCCTTCCAGACCCAGAGATGCAGCTCATGCCCTTCTTTCAGTGGGTCGCTCAGATCCGCAAAACATACTCGGTTGCATGACAGGACCTATATAGTTTGTGTGAGAGTAAGGCTGGAGATTGGCCCATGGCCCTTATTGGCCCATTATAGAAAGGAGTTTTAACCATGCCCGTCTCACTAATGAGACAGATTTCCAGTCACGCTTTGAATTCTGTGAGCAACTCCAAGCGTGGGCACAAGATAAATTAGCCGATCAGGCAACTAGTATAAATGATATTATACAAGAAAAGATGGAATCTGTTTAAAAATATCATTCCAGACTGACCCAGACCTTCTATGACTTGGGTTTTACCATACATAATAAAGCCCATGCCCAGATGCTGTCAGCAGTTTTCGTAGCGGGCCTTAAGGAGTTCAACCGTCCCAGCCTAAAAAGCCCACCCCTATTATGTTTACGGCCCAGGACCCTGCGGTCGGGCCTGTTCCTGTTCCTGCTTCTGCTCCTGCTGGATATCCCATGCCTCTTCCTCTGGGTCCCTTTACTTCCCGGGTTCCAAGGCCCCAGACTGGTATCTGACCGGGTCACTTTAGGAGGGACTGCCCAGACTTTCGATCGTCCAGCAGTACCCACAGGCCGCAAGACCATCTTATGAGGTGGCAGGCTACCCCCCTCTCCAGGACCATGCTTACCCCACGGCTGGATATCCACAGGCTCAGGCCCCAGGATATCCATTAGCCAGCTATCCCCCAGCCCCATGGTACCCTGTCACTCCTGCTTATACCGCCAGCTATCCCCAGGATGGGTATTCTCCTGAGGGTTATTTACCTGCTGAGCATCCTGTTCCCAGTCGCCAGCTCCCAGCGCAGCGTGCCCAACAGCCTGGCCGCCCCTACGTTGGCTCGGGCCAGGATCATTTAGGGTTGATACAATAGGTAACTGGCAAACCTGTTTCATATTCCCCTGTCATGGCAGTGTCTGCAGGGGATGGGGGGGGGCCCTAGCTACGGTGGACCTCTCGGTGGAAGGCCATCCAACCACCTTTTTAGTCGACACAGGCGCAGCCCATAGTGTTCTTAGAGGATGAGACCTGCCTGACACCTCTTTCCTATCTAATATTGATGTTTCCTGTGTAGGTGTAGATGGTACTCCCCATAGTAGCCCATTAACTAAGCCCTTGCGGGTGGGTACCTTCCCTGACTTCCTCACATGGTTTGTAGTGTCCTCCACCTATCCTATTAACTTATTAGGTGCAGATGTCCTTTCCCGCCTACAGGCCTCTATTTCTTTTACTTCCGATGGTCAGATTTAGTTACTAGTGATGATATTTCGGCCCTTTGCTCCATACTCCTTTTACTACATATGGATTGACCTCATGGGCGTGCAAGGATCCCAGAAGATTCCCCCAGTGCGCTAGACAGGGTTCCGGAGAACCTGTGGTCCACTGGTCCAGACGATATTGGATGTCTTCGGGTTCCCCTGGTGCTTGTGCAATTACTTCAAGGAGCACACCCACCCAGAAGGCCTCAATATCCGTTGAAACCAACTTTGGCCCTTGCAATCTCCAAACAGGTTGAAAGTCTCCTTGATACAGGTGCTCTTGTTAAATGTGTATCCCCATGTAACACCCCCTTGTTTCCAGTCAAGAAGAAGACTGAAAAGGGTGAACCGGAAAAAAACAGGATGGTTCAAGACCTTAGAGCAGTCAATGATGTCACCGTGATGGAAACTCCCATTGTTCCGAATCCTCATAATCTTCTGTCCCAGGTTCCTCCTTCAGCTAAGTTCATCACCATGGTGGATTTAGCCAATGCCTTCTTCAGCGTGCCCTTGCATCCCTCCTGCCAATACCTGTTTGCATTTACCCATGACCGCCAGCAGTATACCTGGACTGTCATGCCCCAGGGGGTGCAAAATTTACCGAGCCAGTTTGCAAAAGCCATGTATATATTCTGGAGCCATTCTGATGGGGTCCTCCTGCAATTTGTGGATGACCTTCTCTGTGCCGACGATCTTCCAACTGCTGAATGTGCCTCTGAGGATTTAGTCTGCTTCCTGGCCGACCAAGGCTATAAAGGTCTCGAAGAAGAAATTGCAGTGTTGCCAGTGTTCCATGGTCTTCTTGGGACATTGTCTTTCTCATAGCACCCGTCACCTTACCAGAGACAGAGTGCGGGGTATAACAGCAATCTGTCCTCCAACAGCCCAGAAACCTCTTCATGCTTTCTTGGGACTTATCTCCTACTACCGGGCTTGGATACCTTAGGCCTCCATTCTCATGCAGCCTCTCTATGATGCCCTTAACACTGAACCTTTTCTGTTATCCTCTGAAGCTCTTGCTGATTTTTTTTGCATTATGGCGTGCTATTGCCTCGGCCCCTGCACTGGGCCTGCCAAACTACCAGAAACCTTTCATGTTTTTTGTCTCTGAACGGATGGGTCATGCATTTGGGGTTCTAACTCAATCTCATGGATCCCACCAGCGCCCTATTGGCTACTATTCCTGCCAATTAGATCCGGTGGCCAGAGGATGCCCCTCTTGTCTTCGAGCAGTGTTTGCGGCAAGTGCACTTCTAGACAAGACAAATTACCTAATCCTTGGTCACAAACTCACTATTCTCGCTCCCCATTATATCACTGCTATTCTCAATTGAGTTCAGCCTAAACATCTTACTTCTCAGAGACACCTCCAGTTACAAAGATCTTTACTTCTGCATGATAATGTCACTCTCCAACGCTGTTACTCTTTGAATCCGGCCACTCTTTTGCCACTTCCCAAGGGGGGAGTACCACACTATTGGTATAGTTTGGACATAGATCCTGATGTCATTTTTGATCTAGATGTTTCTATTCTAATTGTCCCATACGATGAACAACCATCCCCTCTACTGCATTCCACCTTGTGGTTCAGAAAAGTCCCAGGGCCTAACCCTCAGTATGAAGAAGAACTATTTAGATTGGTAGAAGTAAGTCTCATCCTGACAGACATGTTTTGCGATATATAGGTATATTTTGGTTCAATTACCAAATAATTTGGTTCAATTACCTATGAAGGTGACTCATATGTATCAACATTGGGAGATGGCAGTTCCTCATGTCTCTATCACTAAATCTCCAGATATCTCATGGAAAGAACTTGGCCCATTGGCAAAAGCATGGAGCACAATAGATCAAAAACAACTTTTGGCAGAAGGTGTTACCAAACGAACTGTAAATTGTAAGACTATTGGCTACCCGCAATACCACACGGAAATATGTGAAGATGCCCTTCCCATAGACCTTGACCCAGATGCTCCGCATTATTGCTTCAAACAGATATGAAGATGGAAACAACACATCTCCAAACAGTACACGAAACGGCCTTACCAGACCCGGACAATACCTTGTTTGTTGATGGCTCCAGATTTGCAGATTAACAAGGAAGGTACCTCACTGGGTTTGCAGTGACCACGGTGGATCAGGTACTTCAACTATCTTCACTTCCCTCATCTATGTCTGCTCAAGAAGCTGAGCTGACAGCTCTCACTGTAGCATGTCAAATGTCCAAAGAAAAACGTGTCAATATCTACACCGACTCAAGATATGCCCTGGGCGTAGCTCATGACTTTGGATTGATTTTGAAGACAAGAGGCTTTCTGACAGCAACTGGTACACCAGTTAAACATGGCGCTTCTATCAAGAAGCTGATGGATTCTCCTCTGCTTTCTGAAGAGGTAGCCATACTGAAAGTTAAAGCCCATGGAAGATTAAATTTGGAAGAAGCATGTGGCAATCATAAAGCTGACCAAGCTGCAAAAGAGGCTGCATGTGAGTCAAGAGAAGTGGACAGAAGAGTTTCCGATGAAGAAATTCCTATATTTACCATGCAAATCTTAGCCACAGACCTCAAATTCATGAAGGAACAACAAACAGCTGTAGGCCCTGAAGAAAAGCAAAGCTGAAAGCAAAAAGGAGCGACCCTACAGGATGGAATGTATGCTATTAATCTTAAATTCTGCCTACCTAAGAGCATGTATCCAGCGGTGTTCCAATGGGCCCACGGAGCAGCACATTTGTCTAAGACACTTATTCTCTGATTAACAAATATTTTGAGGCACCAGGCATTACTTCCCTGACTAAGAAATACTGTAAATCTTGTGTAATACAGGGAAAATTGAGAAAGTTTTCCCCAAACATCTGGCGAAGCCACAATATCCATTTCAGAGAGTCCAGATTGATCATATTCAGATGCCAAAGACATGTTTTCGGGATGGCCAGAAGCTTTCCTAGTTACCAATATGACTGCCAAGACCACAGCCAAGCGTCTGCTCACCGAAATTGTTTGCAGATATGGAGTTCCTGATGTAATCGAAAGTGACCAGGGCCCAAATTTTACCGCACTAGTGACTAAGGAAGTCTGGACAGCACTGGGGGTGACCCTTGCATTCCACACACCCTATCACCCACAGAGTAGCGGGAAGGTAGAACGCATGAATGGCACCTAAAAAGCCAGGATGCTTAAGATGGCCCAAGAAACTAACCTGCCCTGGCCTGAGAGTCTCCCCATAGCTTTGTTTAGTGTCAGGTACACACCAAGAGGGAAATTTAGCCTATCCCAATATGAGATTTTATTTAGTTCAGCCTCTAGGTTAGGATTTTATTTTCCTCAACAACTCCAACTACAATCAGATGTCATGGTTAATTAAGTGTTCTTGTGTAGCAAGACCACTTAATGTTATCTCACATATACAGGGAGTGCAGAATTATTAGGCAAATGAGTATTTTGACCACATCATCCTCTTTATGCATGTTGTCTTACTCCAAGCTGTATAGGCTCGAAAGCCTACTACCAATTAAGCATATTAGGTGATGTGCATCTCTGTAATGAGAAGGGGTGTGGTCTAATGACATCAACACCCTATATCAGGTGTGCATAAGTATTAGGCAACTTCCTTTCCTTTGGCAAAATGGGTCAAAAGAAGGACTTGACAGGCTCAGAAAAGTCAAAAAGAGTGAGATATCTTGCAGAGGGATGCAGCACTCTTAAAATTGCAAAGCTTCTGAAGCGTGATCATCGAACAATCAAGCGTTTCATTCAAAATAGTCAACAGGGTCGCAAGAAGCGTGTGGAAAAACCAAGGCGCAAAATAACTGCCCATGAACTGAGAAAAGTCAAGCGTGCAGCTGCCACGATGCCACTTGCCACCAGTTTGGCCATATTTCAGAGCTGCAACATCACTGGAGTGCCCAAAGCACAAGGTGTGCAATACTCAGAGACATGGCCAAGGTAAGAAAGGCTGAAAGACGACCACCACTGAACAAGACACACAAGCTGAAACGTCAAGACTGGGCCAAGAAATATCTCAAGACTGATTTTTCTAAGGTTTTATGGACTGATGAAATGAGAGTGAGTCTTGATGGGCCAGATGGATGGGCCCGTGGCTGGATTGGTAAAGGGCAGAGAGCTCCAGTCCGACTCAGACGCCAGCAAGGTGGAGGTGGAGTACTGGTTTGGGCTGGTATCATCAAAGATGAGCTTGTGGGGCCTTTTCGGGTTGAGGATGGAGTCAAGCTCAACTCCCAGTCCTACTGCCAGTTCCTGGAAGACACCTTCTTCAAGCAGTGGTACAGGAAGAAGTCTGCATCCTTCAAGAAAAACATGATTTTCATGCAGGACAATGCTCCATCACACGCGTCCAAGTACTCCACAGCGTGGCTGGCAAGAAAGGGTATAAAAGAAGAAAATCTAATGACATGGCCTCCTTGTTCACCTGATCTGAACCCCATTGAGAACCTGTGGTCCATCATCAAATGTGAGATTTACAAGGAGGAAAACAGTACACCTCTCTGAACAGTGTCTGGGAGGCTGTGGTTGCTGCTGCACGCAATGTTGATGGTGAACAGATCAAAACACTGACAGAATCCATGGATGGCAGGCTTTTGAGTGTCCTTGCAAAGAAAGGTGGCTATATTGGTCACTGATTTGTTTTTGTTTTGTTTTTGAATGTCAGAAATGTATATTTGTGAATGTTGAGATGTTATATTGGTTTCACTGGTAATAATAAATAATTGAAATGGGTATATATTTGTTTTTTGTTAAGTTGCCTAATAATTATGCACAGTAATAGTCACCTGCACACACAGATATCCCCCTAACATAGCTATAACTAAAAACAAACTAAAAACTACTTCCAAAAATATTCAGCTTTGATATTAATGAGTTTTTTGGGTTCATTGAGAACATGGTTGTTGTTCAATAATAAAATTAATCCTCAAAAATACAACTTGCCTAATAATTCTGCACTCCCTGTATATTATATTATTATTATTGCCAAATTTACCACCCTAACTCCTCCCACAGTTTTTACACTATATAGACATTAATATACCGAAACGTGTGGATTGTTCCCGATTGGATTGCTATTACTTTGTGGAATGTTTCGCCTAATGGTTCACGGAATATCGTCTTTCTTCTGGCGAAATTGGTCCCATAGGAATGAATGGCAAAATGTTCAAAACTAGAGTGGGAGCTGGCAAAAGCTGAAAAATCAGGACATGATTTCTAAACTGCCACCACTCCCTAATTTTCACGCCCACCTTCACAAATCTTATATAAAAATGTTCAGCTATCCCTGCTGCCACTAAAAATGTCCACGGTTAAGCCATTTTCACAATATGACCATTTGTTTGCAACTCACGCTGTCCATTGACATTCATTGAAACTCCACGCTAGCCAGCTCAAACTTGAAGGGCAATTTCTAAACTGCGACTGTGCCTTCATTGTTAATATTTCAGAGACATACAATGCATCAAAATGTAGGTCTGGGTCTTGTGATTCTCACAATATTAAGCTCTTTTTTAAAATACGACCGTTTGAAGATGGCAACCGCCAAAATACTCTGACCTGTGCCAGGCTGGAGCAGCAAGAGATGTCATAGACAGGATCTTTTGTACACCTGCTAATGTTTTTATAAATGTATGTTTTAATGTAACTGTGAAGCACTTTGGGCAACAATGTTGCAATTAAATGTGCTATATAAATAAATAATAACAGTTACTCTGCCCACTCCAGTTGTAGACTACTGGTTGAGGCAAGAACACCACACAATTTCCCCAGAAATTGTAGCTGTTATGTGACTGCTCTTTCTCAAGCCTTAAGCAAGATACATGCCCAAATGTTTTCTTCCATTCCAGATCCAGAATCTGATACAGGCACTCATAAACTGCTTCCTGGTGATTGGGTTCTGGTTAAAAGGTTCCTGAGAAAACATACCCTCGTGCCAAGATATGATGGTCCATTCCAAGTCCTTCTAACCACACCTACCTCAGTTAAATTGGCCGGGAAGAACACTTGGACACACGCTTTACATTGCAAGAAAGTTCCGGCTCCAGAGGAACCAGATCCAATTACACCATGAGTTTCTTGTATTTGTTTTTGCTACTAGGCTTGATGAAAGCCCAACAAGTTGCTATAACTAAAGACAATCATGTTTATACATTCTGGTATAATTCTTAAAGTACACGATGGAGATACAAATATCCATTTTTCTATCTATCCTGGCTGTTCATATAAGGGTTTGTGAGAGCTCCTAACAACCAACGCTCTTTTCACCTTTTTGGGACACAAAATCCCTCAATACCCGCTCCAGCAGAACCTCCTGACACTCTAATACAGAAATGGGATGGAAAACTAAAAAACTAAAGCTGGACAAGCCACGGCAGGGCCTGCACATCGGCGACCTCCTGCGCCAGGCCAGCAGCGTAGTAAGGCCCAAGATGGCCGCCTACCCCGAGAACTACTCGGAAATATCTGACGACTTTTACCAGGAGGATGAAGAAGATGAAATGCCCGTGGTGCAACCCACTAAACCGGTCCCCAAGGGGCCCGTCACCTCACCGGTCACCACCGAGGTCCTCACAACAGTTTTGACGACCCTCCAGAACACTATACTGGTGGACACAGCAAAGATCCGCGAGGACATAGGAGGCCTGTCGGGCAGGCTGAGCACCTTGGAGGGAACCACCGGGGAACAAGCTACACAACTTACCTCACTACAACGGGAGATTGCCAATTTACATCAACAACACAAAGTCTATGACCAACGCTTTGCCATGATGGAAGACACGAGGCGCAGACTGAACGTGAAAATAAGGGGCATCACAGAGGACATACCTGCCAAGGAACTGCCTCACCTCCTGCGGCGACTAATCACAGAACTGCTGCCTCCAAGACAAGGAAGGGCGGTGGGTCTGGAAGAATCCTTCCATATCCCCAAGTTACCCAAAGCCCCAAAGGGGACCCCCAGGGACCTGGTGGTTCGCCTAATGACCGGAAAGGACAGAGCCGCAATACTGACCGCAGCCAAAGACCGCACGCCATACGACTTTGAAGGCATCCGCTGGCTCCAGGTCCTTAAGGACAATGTCACACAGGACATTCATGATCTTCGGGAAGCAGCCATGCTGCTGGCTATGCTTGGCCTGCCTCAGGACTCACTGGCTGCCAACGGACAGGACGTGGCAGGGCAAGCCTCCCATAAATGGAACCAGGGCCGGACTGGGGATACAAAGCAGCCCAGAAAAAAAAAATTGTGCCAGCCCCATAAGTCACTGCGCAAGAAAAAGGGGGGGGGGAGGGTAACCCCTAAATGGTGAATATCATAGAGAATAAACAAAAAAAGAAACAAATGCCATTCTACCTGTGTATGATTTACTGAGAAGATTGTAGATTAAAAAGTAACTTTTAATAAATAAATCTAAAATAAAAAATATAAAAAAGAAAAATAATATGAACAGCAGGAGTAAATGGAGACTATACAGCGAGTAAAACTCTGTGACTACTTATACAAGCTGTAAAAGTGTATACATAATAACACTAATGCTGAAGCAATACTGTTTAGCTACAATATAACAGTGTATTCCCAAGTAATAGAAGTGATACTATATTATATATCACTAATAGCTGTAACAACTAGGACCCAGGTTTTAATACCATAACCAAAGAGCCACCTTACAAGTAAATTAGAACGAACATCCTATGGGATGGCATCCTATTTAACACAGATTCCAAACTTAGATTTTGGTTCAAATTAGATAATAGATGTTTTCTCATTGAACCCACTCCCTAACCCTAATCCAACCGATATAAATGAGATATTTTTCTCGACTCAGAATCTTTATAAAGATCAAATTAAAGGCTTTTGGGAGTTGGCAAGTCTGAAGCAGTATGTTGAAAAAAAGCTGGTACCCGTGGGTTAAGACTAAATATCTCCACACCAGACAAAGTAAACACAGAAGAGAAACTGAGAGGTTGGAACAACATTCTTCTTGACTGTTACTTTAAATTAATGCAATACTTAATCCAGCTAGAACAAAATCATTTTAATAAAAACCTTAATGATCAAATCACGTTAACTAAAGAATTTCAATCTAAACCTGACTACAACCCCATAGAGGCACAACTCCAAAAAAATCTGGAAAGCTTCACTAAACTTATTAGGGAGAAAAAACATTTTAAATTCCAGAGGGACCACAAAGACTTCAGTGAGGGTAACATTTTTAAAGTTATACCCAAATCAAGAAAAAAAACTAACAGTAGAAACTCTTCTACTTCTGATTACACTGATTGGTCAGACTCAGAGTTTGCAAGTAGTAATAGTAACAGCTCCAACTCCTACAGATCAAGGAATTATAATCAAACACCTAAAGGTATTTTACGAAATCAGGATAAATCAGTATCATTCCTGAATAAACCCCCCTTGACTGATACAGAATTGGAATCTAGATCAGGCTCCTCTTCCTCCTCTCCCTCTCCTTTTTTGGACCAAACTTGGCAAAACTCTCAAAAGCCAAAATTAAGAGACAGGAAAAAATGGGGTTACAGGGGAAACAGGAATCGTTAAAAGCAGCAGCTTTAATGGTACCCACAGAAAACAAAGTTATAAATCTATCCAAATTTCAACTAAATACTACACATCTGTCCCTTCTAAACAAAGGGCTCTCCTTTGTACCCACACCTAATACTGATAAATTTAACAGGTTAAAAGATACTAACCTATTTGGTAGAAAGTTGACATTGAGTGCTGTACATAAGAGAAAAGAAACTCTACTCGCCAGGGACATGGGTGTAGCACCAGAAGACTACCCACATTTGAGAACACTAGTCATGTTACTGGATGATCAAGACAAAGACCCACCTCTCACAAATTTAAAACCACAAAGTTGGTACACTCCAAACTTCAAAGAGGTGACAAACATTGACCTTTTTATTCAAATGACATGTAATGAAATTGAACAACTCCCTCTTGACAAACCTATACAAATTAATAATCTATCACATGAAGAGACACGTGCTTTAAAAGAACTGAGATCAAACTCCAACCTTGTAATTAAACAATCTGACAAAGGAGGTAATATTGTACTAATGGCAAAAGAAAAATACATTGAAATGTGTATGGTCCACCTTTTTGACACCTCATGCTATGAGAAGCTTCCAAATGATCCTACTGCTTCATACTTGAAAACTCTCAAGTTAATACTTACTGAAGCAAGAGATAGTGAGAGAATCTCTCAAGATGAGTTCAAATTTATTTGTCCAAATAACACACCTATGGTAGCGACTTTTTATTGCTTACGCAAAATTCACAAAAACAAAAATAATCCACCAGGAAGACCAATAATTTCGGGTAATAACTCGCTCACAGAACAAGCGAGCAAATTCATGGAGAAAATACTCCACCCATTTGTAAGTGATCTTCCATCTTATATTCAGGACACCAAACAGACATTACTCACTCTTGAGAATCTCACTGTCCTCCCATACACTCTTCTAGCAAGCATGGATGTAGTCTCTTTATACAATAACATCCCTCACAAAGTAGGCCTTGAAGCCACCGAATATTTTTTAGAAAAATCATCCAAAATTACAGCGTCCCAAAAGGATTTCCTTATGAAACTATTGAACTTTATACTAACTCACAATTATTTTGTGTTCAATGGCACCTACTACCTGCAAACTAGGGGCACGGCCATGGTAAGTGCTTGTGCCCCTAGTTACGCTAATCTGTATTTAGGGTGGTGGGAAGCCACAATTTTGAAAAATACGTTACAGACAGGATTTGATAAATTCGTCATTAGTTGGCATCGTTACATTGATGATGTCCTGGTATTTTGGACTGGCTCAGTAATACAGTTCGAGGAACTTGTCTCGATACTGAACATCAACACTATTGGCCTACAATTAACTCATGTCATCAGTGAGGACAGACTAGAATTTCTAGATTTGGTTATTAATCTATCTCAAGGGGGTGAAGTAGATACCGAACTTTACAGAAAACCTACTTCGTGTAACAATTTCTTACATTGGAACAGCCATCACCCTTACAAACTCAAGGCAGGTATTCCCTATGGGCAATACCTGAGGGCAAAAAGAAACTGCTCGAAAGAAAAAACCTTTATAAAAGAAGCTAAGAACCTAAGGCTTCGCTTCAAACAGCAAGGCTATCCAAATAAAATCCTTAAAAAGGCATTCCAACGAGTCTCCAGTATGGACAGATCGACTAGTCTCAGAAATTACAAAGTGAGGGATACTAAACCTACAATTAGATGCATAGGCACTTATGATCAACTATGGAATCCCATTCGAAAAATCTATGCAGACAATTGGCCGATACTCACCCACAATAAAGAGGTGGCCAGTAATCTTTCTATATTCCCAAGTATCACAGCAAGACGAGCTAATAATCTGCGTGACCTGCTAGTTCATAGTCATCTTGAACCAAAACCATCACCGAAGACATGGCTACAAGAAACAAAGGGAATCTTTAGATGTGGGAAATGTAAGGCATGTAGGTTTATTAAACCTTCAAAATCGGTCTTATGCACCAATACTCAGAAAACATATCCGATTAATGATTTTGTTAATTGCAGCACCACAAAAGTAGTTTACATCATTACTTGTAGCTGTAAACTACAATATATAGGAAAAACCTTCCAAGAATTGAGAAGGAGAATCCTTCAACATGTGAATTCAGTCTCAAACCTAAACATTTCCACTCCTGTCTCCAATCACATAAGGAACTTCCATAACTCAGATGCATCTCATCTTACGTTTCAGGTTTTAGAACGTATCCACCTGAACACTAGAAAGGGTCATTTTAATCTCACCCTATTAAGGAAAGAATCCAGATGGATACATGAATATAAGACCTTATTCCCCTTAAGACTAAATGAACAATTTCATTTTACCCCCTTCATTCACAAATAAATGCATAATTATTTATTATCAATATTAATTTAGGTCTATTACAAACATTCTCTTTCCTAAAATCTTAAAATCCTAAAAACTTTCATTAATGTTACATTTTAGCCAACAAGTTTAGGAATCTACTAATATATTCTGCACTAATCAGTAAACAGTTTAGCAGATAAACGTTTCTATGTTCGTTCAACTAACTATGTCACTATTGTTAATCACATATAAGTTAAAATAATGACATTATTGTCATTTTGAGAATTACTGTTACTTACACTTTTCCACCTTTTCTTTTTTATAATCAATCTTTTTAACATTCAGTAAAAAATAAAAAATAAAAAAATTCAGGTCAACATAGGGTTAATTAGTCTATTATTATTTAATGGTTGAGATTCCCTCCCCAAGCTACCATTGGTCAGAATCCTGAAAATCCTCCAATTAATTGAGAGCTTATAATTTAAATACTCCTATGTTTGCCAGCATCTGGTTCCCCTCTGATCAGCTTCACTGGCGAAACGTGCACGTCAGGGGCTCTGTACACTTACTGACACATTATTGGTGTCGGCATCTAACTCTTTGCTTATCTATTGCTAAATTACCGACATCAAGTTCATTCATGTCCAGCATCTCAGGAGTGCATACTCTGTACATACTTTATTTCTCTTTCTTTTTCCTTTATTATGTTTATGGGGGGAGATTGATAAGACCAGGCATTTTATTAAGGGGTGCCCTCGAAGGCACAAGACTCAGGAATCTTTATTCTATATGCCTTCCTCTGTCACTGTCTGTATATTTTCTACTACCTAGGCAACCTGTTCAAAACTGTTTGTAAACCCTCTCTTTATACTTTGACCTATTATTTAGATGCAGCTAGCATTTAGGCAACTTGTGTGATTTTTAACCAGTTAACTGCTGCCTGTCAGCAGTCCTTCACAGGTGAGCTACTACTTTGTGCTCCACTGTGGTCAAGCATAAGTTAACATCATTCAGTGCAGGCAGCTGTTGTTACACTAGAATATACTGCTAGGTATCTTGCAGAAAAAACGGAGCCAGGTCAGCAACACCTTATTTTATACTTTAATGCTTGACAGCAATCTTTAATTTATTATCAAAATGCTGCTATGATCTAGGCAGCTTTTGTGATTATTTAATTGGCTAATCGCCGTCTGTCAGAAATCTGTCTTAGCTGAACCATTATCTTTGATCTTTCTGAGGTTAAGCACATAGAACATTATCAATTATTGGATGTGGAGTTAACCCATGTCGTTAGTTGTACTATCATGTAGGGATTTACTTATCCATATCTTTTAACTATTGACAGCACTGGTTTAGCAGTTGTCTTATCTCCCCCCCTCTTGTTACAGCTATTAGTGATATATAATATAGTATCACTTCTATTACTTGGGAATACACTGTTATATTGTAGCTAAACAGTATTGCTTCAGCATTAGTGTTATTATGTATACACTTTTACAGCTTGTATAAGTAGTCACAGAGTTTTACTCGCTGTATAGTCTCCATTTACTCCTGCTGTTCATATTATTTTTCTTTTTTATATTTTTATTTTAGATTTATTTATTAAAAGTTACTTTTTAATCTACAATCTTCTCAGTAAATCATACACAGGTAGAATGGCATTTGTTTCTTTTTTTTGTTTATTCTCTATGATATTCATGAAGGTGCAAGATTATCTGAGCTTTAATGGTTCAGGTTGACTTTTATACAATTCTTCAGGCCATAGGAACACCCCCTAGACCTGATGGGGCACAAGAACACAAAGGACACAAACCATTTAACCCCTTAAGGACCAAACTTCTGGAATAAAAGGGAATCATGACATGTCACACATGTTGTGTGTCCTTAAGGGGTTAACACAAACATATAGTCTGTGACCCACCCATGTACAGCACACACTCACTCCCCTCTTCTTGGGAGATAATTGAGTAAATTCCTGTAAGTAACTCAATTATCTCCAGGCTTAAAAAAACACATTTTCACAAATTTCAGAAAGTACCCCAAAATATAACATAACCCTCATCTGGGTAAACAACATATCCCAAAATCACCCAGATCAGAGCAGGGGTTCAAAAGTTTAATGGAAGTCTATTTTTGACCATCTGCAAGCATGGCTTCATGCCCAAAACAGTTCCAGGGAATCAGGGCCAGCGGTCTCTCTTTGTGGAGTACAAAAATACTTACATTACATGAATTGAGCCTTTTAAGGTGTATTGGGCAAGGTATATTGCAGGGCCCATAGTCACAGGGTAAGAGGCAAGCAAACAGGCCCCTCCAAAAACTTGTGACAAACACAGAAAAAAGGGACTTTGTCACACATGCATTTGAAGGAGTTAAAGCGTGAGTGCTGTGTGGGGATATTTATGGGATAATAATAGTAACAGTGAGAATTGCCCACTAATTCAATTCTCAGATCCCAAAGAACGTTTATCGTGTTAAGTGGAATGTATTTCATATAATAATATCACAATGTATAAAAATAGATTTTTATTTATATGACAAATTAATAATAATAATATTATATGTAACATGCATAACAATAATCAATGAATATCCAGTACAAAATTATATGCAATACAAAGAAATGGGTATTACGTTACAATGGCTAAAAAGCATTTTCTGTCAAGACTTTATTTATGACTATCTTTCACAGACTTAAAGTGAAAGTTTTCACAGTAAAGAACAGAATTCCTCAGAGTGCAGCGTAAGGTCGTAAAGTTTAGCAGACAGTTAGAATAACCCTTTCAATGCTGGCTAGATCTCCTAGGTAGTTAAGATCTATTCTTATGTAATTTTTAAATAAAATAACATTTAAACCAGTTCATTAGCCATTTTCCTGAAAACAATCCAATAAGAGAATCTACATATTATATAAGCAGATTTTTAATTTGTCTAAAAGATATCTATCTTAATTTAGAGCAAATCAATACACCTGGATAAAAACAGCGGTATGCTAACACGTGATAATATCACATCAATATATAATTATTCTTAATTCCACCTGCAGAATGGAATGTTTATAACTATATATTCTTAGTTAACTAAGATTTCTTAATATGGAAATCTGACCGTGCTTTATCCAGTCATATATAATGCTATTAATACATTTTAATTAATTTAATTTAATTAAATGAAACCAGTATAATTACCAGTTGAGTAGATATTTCATCCGATTGGTAGCCTCAGGAACTTATTTGGATGTGTCTCTGCATGGAGGTTGGAGTCCCCAAACTTCCAATTCCTCTCTTTTCTCTCCTTTGCATCTCTTGCATCTGCCTCCTTCGTATCTTTTTTGTATATCTTGCATCTGCCTCCTCTCCTGTATCTCGTCTCTTGTATCTCCCTTTGTCTTAACTTTTAAAGGGCCAGACTCTCTGTACGTCATCAGTTGATAACCCAATAGAAGCACTAGAGGTGTGGTTATCTTCCAGATCGCAAATTAGTTATTTGGTCTGTAGAGGGCAGTCTTGTCCCACTAAACATACCTATCCAGGAAAGAGTTAACTTTTCCTGGTGGCTATTTTGACGTCATTTTGCGTTATCTTTATAGCGCCATAATTTAAAATTTCAAAGGGTTTCTTAAATTTTGTCCAGACTTAGCGTCTGCAATTCCTGCCATAATTTCTGATATGACAGATCATGAACTAAGTTTACCCTTTTCCATACAATGGTACCTTATATGTATAGACAGTAAAATTAAATTATTTAATCTTCTCTGTCACAATTGTCTGGGTTTAGATTTGATTATATTCTTTTAGCATTAGACAGTCTGTCCAACCCCCTTCCTTATCACTTGGCTTGTATATACTATGCATTCCTGAGCTCTGGGAAAGTGGTTAGCTTACAGATAGAAATATAGTGTCTTTCTGTTAACTTGAAATAACAAAATGGAGTCTGATCTGTTCAGAGTGACTCAGAATATACACTTTTAGTTTCTATCATAGCACAAAATGTCTGCCGATATAAATACCCTGACATAACCCCCCTTTAGTGCATTTCGTAGCCAAAATTAATTTAGCTCATGAATAAGCACTATAGAAGTTATCAGACATATTGTGCAATCACAACATTTCTAACATAGGCCCGTGCGTGGAATGAACATTTTTGTATATATTTGTACCTGTAAAAGTTTTGAACTTTACACTTAGTACAATCAACCATAATATCAGTATTACATAGTACATTATTTTCATTTGAAAAATGTCTTTGGGAGTTACATATGGTATGGTCAATAAAAAGCAAATCTCCATACGTTCCGGATCAATTAAGAGAGGTATAGCACTCCCCATCTCAAAGGCCAGATTTAATTGCATAGGCTCAATTGTCTCTCCATCCACATTGGCAAGCATCGCATGAACAATATCCTTGGATACAAAATACAGAGGTATGCGTCCCCCTGCCAATTCGATCATTCCAGTTTGCACTTCGTCAAGAAAAGCAAGTGTGTGGAACAATATTGGGTCATGCAGAAATAAAAGTTCACGCTTAAATAAGTCATGACTTTGGTGCAACTCAGTGGATTTGGCAATTAACTCTGAATGCAAATTTGTTGTAACAACTGTGTCTTCCACAATAGTTAACACGTCTTGGAGAAGTGTTCTTTGCTGTTGTATCACCTGATGAATATCGTTAATGTGTTGCTTTAGCGCATAGATTTCCATATCCAGCTTTTGGACAGTAATAGAGTTGGCTGCAGACATTCCAGTTGCGACAACTGCACCGACAGTGGCACAAACTAATGCAACAATTATAGCGGTGAGGAACCTTTTGGGTCGGTTGCTCATCGGAATAGAACTGGATACAAATGGTTTCCGGGCTTGCTCCAAGATGTTTCGCACACGGTCCTGTGCTCTTTGGAGGTGCATCTGGTACCAAGTCTGTAACTCAGGAAGCTGCATCGATGAAATGTTGTATGCCTTCTCGATGGAAATCTTGGGGTCCAAGCTGACGAACACACGTCTGGTCAGGATCCTCTTCTCTGTTAAGATGAACCCTGGTGTCTCTTGAATCAGGATGCCGGAGGATGGTCCCATCTCTGCGATCGGGTCGGTCCGTAGCTCTTGGCACAGGAGCAGTACGATCCAGAAACAAGTCACATCCTTCTTGGACATCTTTCGACAGTCACGGATCAGGAACTCGTTTCAGACTTATCTACTAATGATTCAAGGTTTGTTAAGCATACAAACTTATAACAGTGTGACATCACTTGGCCTAGGACAACACATTTTTACGATTCATCACATATGTATTCTGTCTAATTCTATTTTTATAACTTCATCCCTCACTACATTTATTACTGACTCTTCAGCAATTTGCCTATAGCAGTTAAACAAGCTAGTAACCTGCTTATAAAATGTAGTTATTGGATGGCAAGGAAATGGTTAATGACATGAACGTACATGAGATCATGACACATCACAACATTTCACATCATACTATACCACGTGAATCAAGCATTCATCCAGGTTAGTCGTTCACCCTTCTGCGTCCGAATCCACACCTATAATCCTTAATTGAGATTTAGGATGACAAGCACGCAACTGGTTAATGTGAACCCACTTTTCAATAAAATCACCATCCTTAGGGATTTTTATCTTATACGCTACAATGGAAATTTTGTCAATGATGACATATGGCCCTTTCCAAGAAGGTAAAAATTTATTTTCCTTGACTTGATTTCGCGCAAAGTTATACAGATAGACTTGATCTGTGATCTCATATTCCTTTTTCGTGGTTTTTAAATCGTAATAGGTCTTAACCCCTGTCGCTGCTTTTTCTAGATTCTTTTTGGGCAAAAGCAAACGCATGTTGTAAATGCTTGCGCAAATCTTCGATATACTGATGCGTAGTGGCAGCATTGATCAAGTTATGATCCGAAGTACGATATAGTAAATGCTGTGGTAAAACCATCTTTCTTCCTGTCATCAATTCAAAAGGTGACAATTTGGTAGCTGTGCTAGGTGTAGCTCTAATCGCCATTAAAACTAGGGGCAATTTAATGTCCCAGTCTTTACCAGACTCCTTAACATATTTCTTTAGAATATTAACGATAGACTGGTTATATCGCTCTACCCCCCCGCTAGACGCAGCGCGGTATGCAATATGTAGCTTTCGTTTAACACCTAGAATGTTCCACATCTTAGCCATTACTTCGCTGGTAAAGTGACTACCTCTGTCTGACTCAATTCTTTGGGGCAGACCGAACCTGGAAAAGACATGGTTAATCAACAAAGTGGCGCACACGGTACTCGTGTTCTCTTTACAAGGCAAACATTCTATCCACTTTGTGTACATACATGTAACAGTTAACATGTATTTGTTACCTCTTGAAGATCTTGTTACAGGACCTATAAAGTCAATTTGAATATCAGACCAGGGTAATGACACCCCCCTCTTCTGAAGTGGTGCACGATGGGTTGGACCATGGGGTTGATATTGCTGACAAATCAAGCATCCCTGACGGTATGTCTTAACATCCCTTAACATGTGTGGCCAATATGCATAATCACGCAATATCTCATATGTGATCTTATCACCACGATGCCCAGATGTAGGTGCATCATGTGCGTGTTGGAGCATTAACCCTCTGTATACAGTTGGGACTACCCATTGTTGTATACCATGTTTAGAAGTTCTGACCAATAACCCATCCATGATACTAAATTGGACTTTATATCTCATCAAGATTCGTAAATCTTCATTATTTTTGCAATCCTCATCTGTGATGGGATTGGCAGTAGGGTCTTCTATATGTTTATAGAATATGCCTATGACGGGATCGTTCTTTTGACTAGTAATCAGGTCCTCACTAGGAGCTTCTTGACTCCATTGCACGACATTTAAGTCGGCATTATCTCTAGGCTGTCGTCTAGTTATGGCTTCAACATGAATTGAACCCATAAGATCATCAATGTTTAGGATTTCACCATCGATGGCAGCTTGTTTTGCCAGTGAATCGGCTAAGTCATTACCATCCTTGTCAATACCTTCTATTTTAGAATGGCCTTTGGTTTTCTTCCAATATATGGATAAACCATTTTCCTTAACCAGTTCATTGATTTTACAAAACAATTTCCCATGTTTAACAGGTTTGTTATTGCTTTTCAGCATTTGGTTACGTTTCCAGCTAGGCAGATATTAGACGAAACTGTTGCGAACATAGTTGGAATCAGTTATAATAACAAATTCTTTGATACCATATTCTATTGCCATTTGAATGGTCTTATACACTGCACAGAGTTCGGCTATCTGACTGCTTTTGGGACCAATATTGTATCCTATAGATACATTGGGATAATCACCTGTCCAGGCGATTCCGATACCTGCAACTAACTTCCGTTCAGTACCAACTACGTGGTGATATGAACAACCATCAATGTATACCCACGGTAGTGGTCGACAGTATTCCTCTTCATAAACTTTATAAGGAGATAGCAATTGCTCTTCTAGGAAGTCATCTCCGGTGTCATTATCATCCAGAGATGGAGCAGTACAGTCATGTAATTCTGCTAAACCTTGGGCAACTGG
>OW240925.1:7630213-7644324 GCA_933207985.1 Pelobates cultripes
ATTCAATGGTATAATGCGCTACTGAACTATTACCCTGTCGAACCCTAAGCAGAGCTTTGCCAGCAGAAGCAACCCGGCCGGGTTGGTCAAACGTACGTTTAAAAGCTGTTAAGAAGTCTGAAAAGGACATTGGGGACGTATTCTCCCACATGGGATTAGCCCATGCTAGTGCTTTCCGGACAAATGGTTAATCAAAAAAGCAATTTTGGTTCTGTCAGTGGGGTAGGAACGAGGATTCATCACCAAATGAATATCAATTTGGTTGAGGAAACCACGGCACAATGCTGGATCACCGCTATAGCGCTGAGGTGGCGTCATGTGAACCACGTGAGCAGGAGCGGGTACTGGATCAGGAATGGGTTCTGACACAGCAGCAACAGCTTCTTGGATGGCAGGTTGCAAGTGGGCAGTACGAGCCAGTATGGTTTGTAAAGCCTGGGCAAACTGATCCATACGGTGGTCTAAACCGTCCATTCTAGCCTCCTGATTAACTAACAGCTGTGGAATGTCAGCAGGTTCCATGGTGGCCCTGTTGTAATGTCACGATTCTGGGAACCTAACACGCTGACACACACACACACAGAAAAGGTGCCGTACCGGACCTTAGAGTGGCCGGGCTAAGCACGCTAAGAATAGTCAGGAGACAAGCCAAGTAAAGGGAGCCAGAAAACGGGAGAGCGAGAAACAAGCCGAGGTCAAAGGAGTGGAGAAGACAGGATAATCGGAATAACGAGCCAAATAATCGGAAACCAGAGAGCAACACGAGAGAACAGCACTACAGGTATCACAAGACCATAACAGGGCACTGAGGGACAGGAAAGGTAAGTATAAATACCCTTGGTTTAATTCTGATTGGATAACTTCCAATCAGAATTAACAATCACACGTGGGGGATATCTATACCCCCTACTGTGATTGTGGTACTGTTTCTTTAACGCCGGGTCACTCACGTGACCCCGGCGTTTACATAATTCATTGACCTCCCAGCATGCAGCGTTATACATGCTGCCGCTGGGGGGCATGGAGGACGCGGGCGGCGAGCGGCAGAGAGGAGACGCCGCTCGCCGAGAGGTAAGCAGAGGGGAGACCGCGGGCGGCGATGGAGTGAGGATGAGTGCTGCAAGCGGCGTGCAGCCTCCCCTCCTAGCCGCCCGCGGATCCCTGACAGGAAGGACCAGCCGAGGCGGTCGAATGCTTTCTCTGCGTATAATGCCAGAAGCATTCCGCCTCCACTGGTTCTCAGAAGCCCTTCCATTATCAGGGAGAGTTTGCGTGTATTGTCTGATCCTTGTCTTCCCTGGATAAACCCTGTTTGGTCGTCTGTTATCAAAGTTGGTAGGATGGTGCTCAGCCTATTAGCTAGGATCTTGGCGTATATCTTCACATCCGTGTTTAGAAGGGATATGGGGCAAAAGTTTTTACACTGGTCGGTCGACTTATCTGGTTTGGGGATTGTAACTATAGTGGCTAGTAACTGGCTGGTGGAAGAGAACCGGGGTATGTCACCTCCAGGTATACTCGGAGGAGGTGAGGTGCTTAATCCTCTGCGAATGTTTTATAATATGTGTTTGTAAACCCATCGGCTCCTGGAGATTTACCAGGGAGTAACGCTCTAATGGCTGAGATGACCTCCTCGAGTTCTATTGGTTGCAGAAGCTGCTCAGTGTGAGCTTGAGAGATGTGGGGAACTTGGATGGTGGACAGGTATTGGGAGATGCCCATGTCGTTCGGACTGTGTACCTTTGTGTCTTGGTGTAGATTATAGATTTTTGAGTTGAATTTTGCAAATTCTTGAGCAATGTCCCCTGGGTTTGTGAGTTTCTTACCCCCATCATTGTTGACGTGGGTTATCTTGTTTGTGGAGGATTTATGTCTGAGTCTAGATGCCAGGTATTTTGATGCCTTGCCACTGTTGTGGCATGTGGTAGCTCGCAGCTTATGTAGCATGTGTCTAGTCTTTTCCATGTTCAGTTCCGCTAGGCGGTCATACAATTTGGACAGTTTATTTGCTAGCTCCCCTGTGGGTTGTGTTTTATTTAGGGAAGTCATTAGAGAAATTTGTTTGTGGCACTCTAGGATGCTAGTGGCTTGGCATTTTTTAAGAAAGGATGAGCTGCGTATCAATAGGCCTCTAATTACCACCTTATGGGCAGACCAGAGTGTGGAGTCGGTCACTTCGGGTGTGGTGTTCAAAAATATTCCTGGGTTTCGTCACAGATAGTAGCTGTAAATTCTGGGTTTGAGAGTAAGGAGTCATTCTAGACGCCACGCCCTTTTCCCTCTAAATTGGAACTGGTCAAACAGCTCCAAAGTGACTGGGGCATGATCCGACCAGGTTATCTCTCCTATGGTGCATCTAGAGAGTTGGGCTAAGGCGGCCCTGTCCACCAGAAAAGCGTCTATTCGAGTGTACGAGTTATGCACCCTGGAATAGAATGTGTAATCCCTTTCGGTGGGATGGAGTGTCCTCCATGCATCATATAGGTCATACAAGAATATTAGTTTGGTAAGTGTTTTAGCCACTCGTTCTCTAATAGTCTGTGTTCGGTTTGTGGCGAGGGCCGACATGTCTAGGTTGGACTGCGTGAAGTTAAAATCACCACATAGGAGTAGGCTATCCTTTTTCTATTTGTCAATTTTGTTAAGCAAGGAGTGTAGATAATTTTTCGAGTTTTCATTTGGAAAATAGGCCGTGGCCAACGTATATTGAGTATCATTGAAAAGCCACAGGAGTATGATGTACTGCCTTTCAGGATCTATGTGTTGCTGCTGGAGCTGGAAGGCGATGTCTCTGTGTATGAAGATGGATACCCCTCAAGTTTTACTATTGGATAGGGAGTGGTTTTGGTCTGGGTAGCGTTTGGTGAATAGGGCTGGTGTATATCCCCTCTTAAGGTCTCTTGTATACATGCAATATCAATATTGTTTTTCGGGAGATCTTTCAGTAACAGTCTTCTCTTACCAGGGGTGTTCAACCCTTTAACATTATAGGTAACAATTTTCATACTTTGGGCTGGAGTTTGTGTCTTGTGGGTGTGAACTGTGTATGGGCTCCTGTATCAGGGTCACCTGTTTCTCCCAGAATTGTGAGCAGTGGCAAGCCAGTGCATATAGCTTCTGTTGTTCTCTTGGACACGTGATATTCATCTTATACTTTGAGGTACAGAGGTTTCCGGTCCCGGGGGGTTGGGGTTCAGAATCCCTTTCAGCATATAAGTGTTGCGGGTCAACTTTATTTCTGCTGGCGAGGATAGGTGTGGAGGGTAAAGTGGTAGGGGGGGCAAGGGGTGCATGGGGTAAAGGAACCTGGGGGTAAAATACTCAACTGGGTTTACCTAATGAGAACCAGATAGCGCCAAGATAGACTTGGGCGCCAATGCCGGGGGGCATGGTAGTGAGCTTCGGCATAGTGGCAGCAGCTCACCTTTGGAGATGAGGAGCATTTTGTATGGCTATTGGGTAATAACTTTGTACTGAGTTGCAGGTACTGTTTTTTTTTTTTTGTTAATTAATTGAAAGGAAAAAACAAAAAACGTCGGAGTGGGCTTACTTAGCCAATACCTAACCTCGGAGTGGGCTTACTTAGCCAATGCATAACGTCATGAGGTCTAAATGGGCTTACTTAGCCAGACCATTAATCTGAGTGATTTACAGTGACATTTGTCGGTGCCTAATAGCATGGGGTATGTTACGTTCGCCTCCGGGCTAGCAGGAGGTTGGATCGCTTGGATGTCCTGGTTCCCGAAGTCAGAGAGGCGAATGGTGCTTCAATCGGTAGAAACCTGTAAGTGTAGAATATCCCACTAGCTATAGTAACGCTAGGATTCCCGGATCACTACAACACGAGTTGAGGCTGCGAGTTGAGGGTCAAAACGAACTGGCTTTACTGGCACATAAGCATGGCAATTTATGCAAGTGCCCAGGTCCAGGGACAGCCCCCCATGGACCTGATGGGATACAGGTGCAGTACAAGGATTCAACCAATCATAATACAATGTATCATTCAAACTAGTACCCGCCCAGCTTGGAAATAATGAGGCCAACGGTTTATACAATCTAATTATCTCCAAGCACCCAAAAGACCATGCTTTATTGTGTCCTAGAAAACAGCATAAAAATACATAACTTTGACATTTCAGGGTGAATATGGTTCATTCCACTATTCGTTTGGCAGCTCAGATCTGGGCGCATCAAGTATACGAATTGTGCCCAAATCCCACGAACAGAACGGGAGGTTTCTGCCATAGAAAGTCTTATTCGGCACTTTGGTGTATCCCCCTGATGGCGGCCATGTTTTGAGGTCGGTCAATGGACAGCAGGACCTCGACCTAATACTCATGGAGCGGGGGTCGGCTACAGAGATGCACGAATCCCAGCTCTCAGTCTGGTTGTCCTGGCCATTCGGGAGATGAAGGGCGACCGCCCGGAAGGGGGTACTTAACCTGCAGTTAACCGCAAGAGCCGCATTCTAATTGATGCCACACGCCAAAATGCAGGTGGCCCTTGTTCGTGAGGCTTTCAGCAGTTTCCCTTCGGGGAATTACATACGAACGTGGGTCCCTTGGGACCGTCCATTAGTTGGTTAACCGCAGCGCCTTGTGCGGTTAATGAGCGTCACACTCCGCCCGTAGGGTGGTCGGTCATTCGGTACATTTAGAGTTGACGGGGTTAAGTGGCGGCACATGCCAAGGGTTGGGTGGTCCATCGTTCGTACAAACGAATAGATCTTTATAATAGTTCGTGAAATGCGTTTGTCTGGTCTGAATGCTGACATAATAGGGGTTTTAATCGAACAAAGGTTATGCGGTAACGGTATATAGAGTCCTTGTAACAGGGTCCTTGTTCTGGGAAGGCAGATGTGGGGGTGGAGGGGGAGGAGAAATATCCTGCAGGTTAAGGTGTCAGGTGGCGTATGGTGCAGGGGGGGTTTCCCACCCTGGTGTCAGACCCCAGGTAATTCCTTGTCTAAATAGCAGTCAACAAGATAGGTAATAATAAGATTTAACAGTGCTAGCATATTTTCTAGAGAGGAAGTTGCGTAGGCGGAGTAACAGTCTGTCAGTATCTGAATCAAGGGATGGAACATTAGCTCTGCGGGGTGACAGAGATAGTGGGTTTAGCTTAACGGTTTACAGTACCCTAAACAGGAGTATGTCTCCAATTCTGTACAGTAGGGGATTGTGATCTTGGACTATGTAACTAACATACTGACAGGTGTGGCACTAGTGTACCCATAAAAATAATATACTTATTCTGGTGGAGCGCTAATATCTTCAAGAACCTCAAATAATCCCAAGGTAACTGTTGCGCAGAGTAATATATAACAGAATAAAGAAAGCACATCATAGTGAAGTACCATTAAATCAAGTATATCAGATAAAAATTCACATCAATTTATTTAAACTAGACAGACAACACACCTAACTGTCTTAAGATAAAATAACAGTATAGAGCCAAATAATACAGTAATAATAACAATGAAAAGTTAAAATCAGCCTTTAACAAGAGAAAAATAGTGAGTATCTGCAGCATTCCACTGCTACAAACGCTTGTGGTTCTCAAAAAACACTCTGTTGCTCATTCCAAAGGTTGATCGCCAGGAACCATCCACGGGTAGTTGTATATTCCTGTGTCACCGGATCTGTAGTCAGAACGTCCAAAATTCTGAGCATTGCGGGTCTAAGCAAAACTCCGCCCACTCCGTACAGCGTCACTACGTAGCCTACTACGTCACCACGTCTTATACCTTTCTTAGACTAGTGTACCCATGTTGCCAGATACTTCCTGTGATCAGCCATGTTCAGGTGAGTGTCCAGTCTTGCGACATTCGCGGCACCTTGCTGGAGCGTTCCTCCGCGGCAGCAGGAGGGTTGAAACCCCAGGCCTTGAGCTTCTCCATACCGGTCTTGAGGGAAGAGATTCAGTGGATGCCGTTCTTGTTGCTGATGAGCAGTTTTGCGGAGAATCCACACCTGCATGCCACTCCTTGGGTTCTTAGTGCAGCTGTGAGTGGTGCCATCCGTTTCCGAAATTGGAGGGTTGCGGCTGAGAGGTCAGTGAAGATCTTCAACACTTGGTAGAGTTCCGGCATCTCTGCCGCTCTGCAGGCCCGTCTCAGCCTCTCTTCTGCATGAAAGAAGTGCACCCGGGTGATCACATCTCTGGCTGCTGTGGTGGGTAGGTGTTGTGGGCGTCGGAGTCGATGAGCCCTGTCGATGATTGGTTGGTCCGGGTGGATCTCTGGAGTGAGGGCCTGGAAGAAATCCAACAGGTAAGCATTGAGTGCAGAGGGGAGGACCGACTAAGTCTTATGCGCAGGTTATTCCTCCAAGCCCGCTCCTCGATATCCGCTAGTTTCAATTTATGTTCTTGGAGAGCCGCTTCCATCTCCTGGAGCTTGTCTGCGAGGCTGTTGTGGGCCTTAGCAAACTCGTCCATTTTCTTTTCGTCTTGATAAGTACGTTGGCCATCTTCATGTAGTTCCTTTCTGAGCTCAGCGGAAAGCGTGTGGATTTGCGTCCGCATATTGGTTTGAATATTTTTGGAAAACTCCGCCATCATTAGTCGCATGGTTGCTGCTGTCAGCGGCCTCTCATCCGGCATCGAGCTCGGGGAGGCTGGTGGAGAGAGTGAGTTCTCAACGGTGTAAAGCGTTCCGCCATCCTTGAGTGGGCTGTGGCCTTCCTGCGCTTTCGGCGTGGGAGTTTTAGTGAGGAAAAAAGATGCTCTGTCTGCCTTAGAGGTCTTGATTTTTTGCCTCTGTGACATTCTGTTGCTGTTCCCGTATCTTGCGAGTATTTAATGCTTTGCAGACCGGTTATTTGTTGCTCCATTTCTCTCCAGGTTCAGGAGCCTCACAGACGTGCGTCCATGCGGTTCAGCTGCCAGGCCATGCCCCCAAATTATCCAATTTTTCTTGGACTCCATTTAAATTGCTCCAGTCTGATATTAACTTCTTTACATATATTCTAATTTTAGAAAAGTCTGTTTTTTAACAGTCTAAAACTTTTGTTTTTGTGTGGTGTGACTCTGTCACTGTTCTTATATTAAACCACACTGACT
Source organism: Pelobates cultripes (assembly GCA_933207985.1). Classification (NCBI taxonomy): domain Eukaryota; kingdom Metazoa; phylum Chordata; class Amphibia; order Anura; family Pelobatidae; genus Pelobates; species Pelobates cultripes. Next base: position 7,637,276 of record OW240925.1, read on the forward strand.
GGTGATCGCTGGATCCTATACTTTCACCTACAGTAATATCTGATACCAAATCTCCATTTATTAACACTAAATCTAGTATGGCCTTGTGACAGACCCATTCGTATGAACTAGAATTGCTGTGTTCGTCTGTTTTGCCGTTTGTATGAATTTCCCCATTCGTATGCCTTGTTTAAGGGAATGTATTTTTTTGTCAAACGGAACTACAGAACGGACGGCCACCCAGAAGAGAAGTGTTGTAATGGTATTTATTAATTAATGACTTTTTGTCATAAAAAAAGCATAATGAGCTTAATGCTTTAGACGCACCACTAGATGTCAGTAAAGCATATTTAGTGTAATGCTTTGGGGGCACCACTGTGTAGGAAGACCTGTGCTTCTGGCAGTGACATCACAGGCCAGCCTACTTACACTGAATAAAAACCAGATGTTAGGAGAAGCTAGCTCTCTGTCTCTTTGCCTGTACCTGACTGAACCTAAGATGTAGTACCAGCTCTGACTTAACCCCAGCCAAAGGGCTGGGGCCTTGTAAGTAAAATGTTGTGTAACATGTAGCAACCCTTTGTAAGTAATATGTTGTAGTTTTGTATTATCATTATTGTAGTAAATTGACATTCTGCTAGCATCTGTTTATTTATTATAGTTATATTAAATATACATTTAATATTACAACGTTTTGTGTATTTTCTATCCACATATTTGACCATAATACCATGAATTATAAAAATATTAATGTTGTTCCGTATTGCTTAATTATTATGTATTAAGAGATTAATATTCATATTTAGGTCACGACCACAACAAGTGTGCTGCTGGTTAACCTATTGATCCCAATTAGAACGTTGCGGTTAACCACAGACACTTCTCAATTAAAACCGAATACAGGGTGGTCGTCGTTCATATGTCGGCGGCCATTTTAACCATGCAAAAAACCAGCGGTGTTCGACGATTATTTCATGGAACTAAAAACTGACACTTTTTCAACCTAACACCGCTGAAGCCGTCGACCTCCCTTCTCAATCGACAGAAGTATGCGAACACCGGCCGTTCGAGAGGTTTAAAGGCACAAATGGACTTACCCCAGATAGCCTTCCCATGGAGTCAATCGCATACCGAAGAACTGTAATAGACTTTGACTCCATGGCGATTGAACTGTGCGTATGGGATCTGAGCGCTATTCACCAATAATATGCACTCAGATCCAGGCTATCTGGGGATGTGTTATACGAATGTAATACGTTCGGCAGTTATACAGTTATGTATTTTAATGTGTTTTGTGACATATTTAAAATGGCGATTTACCTCTGCTCTCGGAGATAATTGAATTACTTCTCAATTATCTCCCAAGCAGAGGGGAGGAAACTGTGATGCATGCTGGGAATATTGTGGGGTTGTATGTCTAAAATGTCCCCATGTCCTTCTGTTATTCCAGTCTCCCATTTGGTCCCCTAGGGGAGTGTCCACCAAGTGGGAGACCTGCATAAATACGGGCAGGTAGCCCACAGTAAACTCAGTTCGTGTTTTACCCTCAAAGCGGAGCTTGGTCTCGTTATTGGGGGGATTTTATTACTGGCGACTAGAGACTGCTCATTGGAATTATTTGCCGCTTGGAAGATATTGGCGTTCGGCTAATATTGGCAATTCGTGTATTTGGAGCTCGTGAAGGGAAGGAGCCGTACAGGTACCGTTCGGGAGTTTGGAGTGTTCCCTGGCTGGCGGTTTGCATGGTTATACTGCATACGCTACATTTCCTCAACTAGTAGATTATCTAACTCTTCTAATTGTCCTGGGGGCCTATAAATCACACCTACACAAGTTACTGTGTGATTACCAAATTCTAACGTAACCCAAATGTACTCTATGTTCGCCTCACTACCTTTTATTAGGCTAGATTTTATGCTATCCTTCACATACAGGGCCACCCCTTCCCCTTTCTTGCCTCCCCTGTCATTTCTATATAAAGAGTACCCTGGTATTGCTATGTCCCAGTCATTTTTCTCATTATACCATGGCTCAGTAACAGCGACTAAATCTCATTATCAGTTGCCATTATTGCCACAAGTTCATGGATCTTATTCTGTAAACTGCGAGCATTTGTAGACATGACTCTAAGCGTATAATTTTTTAACACACTTGCTACAGGCAGCTTCTGTCCTTGTTGGATTGATGTTTTATCATCCTTTTGCCCCCCTCCTAGTTTAAATACATCCTAGCAAAACCTCTGAACTGCTCACTGAGAACATTTGTTCCCTTTTGAGAAAGATGCAAACCATCTTTTTTGTACAGTTTATTTCCATTCCAAACAGAGCTACCATGAGAAATAAAGCCAAATTCTTGCTCACGACACCATTCACCAAGTCACAAGTTAAAGTCCCTAATACGCATCCGCCTGTTGTTCTGAGTGGTATGCACAGGCATACCATTGGCAAAAACACTAAAAACTTTCTTAACCTCTGAAACCTCATTGCAAGCCAAGTCATTTGTCCCTAGATGGACAAGTACATCCAATTCCCCTTCCTGCTTTGCTAGCTTAACAATATTACAAATACATCTCCTGTCTTTGTGAGCAGTAGCTCCGGGAAGACATTTCACAAGACCACCATTGTCGATCTCCACACCTCTTATGATGGAATCCCCCAACAACAACTGCTTTCTGTTAGGCCTCACCATAGTCTCCAAGCCTGTCTCCACAACACCACTATCCTCAGTGCCTGAGCCTGTCTCCACAACACCACAACCCTCAGTGCCTGTCTCCATAACACCACTACACCTGGTGCCTGAGAATGTCTCCATAATACCATTACACTCTGAAAGTGCAGAAAATGAATTATGTAGAGCAACAGACTGTGCAATATGGCTTTTATCCACAACTCTAAGTCCACCAGATGCTACAGTAATCCATCTGCCATTCCTAGTATGTCTCTGCGGCAGTAGCTTTGCAGCAGTTCCAGCCTGAGTTTGTTTACCAGATAATGTACAAATCTCAGACTTCAAAAATACAATCTCCTGCCACAATATAGAGAACTGTCTACATATTAGACAGCATCCAAGTCTCCAAAAAGTAGAACGTGAAACAAATGCATAACAACTATTACACTGAACTAAGTCAGCAATTTCAATAAGGTGAATTATTTAAATCAAACAAATCTTAAATTTTTGTCCTCCTGAATACCTCAGATTACCTCCAGTTTCTCTCCAGAATATCTCCTACCACACACTTAGAAGCAGCACTTAGATGAAGCAACCAAGCTCTATTAGCCAAGCTAATAACAACAACCCTTATATAACTCCTAAAATCACCACCCACTAGGAATGTTTAACACCTGGGTAGGCTTATGCTTATTTGCAAACAATAGCTAATTAACCAACAATCAATCAATCAATCAATAACAAGCACCTAACTTATCAATTACCAATTACCAACAAGGATGCAAACCTTGTGCAATCAGTAACCTTTTCCTACAGATTAATCTTACCTGTAACAGTAAAAAAGGAAACCTTTAGCAAAATCTTCTGTAAAACTCTCCAGAATATCTCCAACCACACACTTAGAAGCAGCATTTAGATGTAGCAACCAAGCTATATTGGTTTAATTAAGAAATCCCCAACATCATGAATATTACCTTCAAAATGCGGGTGTGAAGATAGGGTGATAGTAGGTGCCCTATACATGATAGGTGTAGGTACAGTAGGTGGGGATGTACCTGACGAAGGGACCTCAGGCTGCAAATGAGCCGTACGTATTAGTAGTGTATTGAAAGCTTGGGAAAATTGATCCGTACAGTGATCATTCTCTTCTAGCTTTCTCTCACAAGTTACTATTTGCTGATACAAATCTGCAGGATATATGGCCATGTCGTAATGTCAGGATTATATTGATCCAGCACACAGGTATTACACCCTAGAACTAAGGGTAACGTCTTACCGGCCCTTAGAATGGCCAGACTTAACGTACCTGAGAATAGTCAGAAAACTATCTGAGGTCAGGGACACAGAACAAGACACAGCGATAAGGAAAAGCCAAAAGTAAAGGGTACCATAAAACAGGGAAGTCAAAATAAAGCCAAAGTCAAAAACCCCAAAAAAACAATCAGGAGCACACTCTCGGATAACCATGTAAGGGAAACCACGACAGGGCAATGAGTTGAGGAATAAGTGAGTTTAAATAGCCCTCTTGCAGATCCGATTGGATGTACCTAGCCCTTGACCCCAAAACGTGTATGAGTCTTTTGCGTGACGTTACCTGAATGTCAACGTCGTCTTTACCATGGACGGACGTGGGGCTATATCATTGCGTGGGTCCGCAGCGGCCGGCGTGCACCAAAATGCCTCACAAACCAGGCATCATGGCAGAAGACCACCGAGAAGCATTCGATCTTCAGAAGGTAATTATCTTTGTTTTTGCCACATGGATATGAAGGATACATGACAGCCTGTCAGTGTGTGTGTGTCTGTCAGTGTGTGTGTGTCTGTCGGTGTTTGTGTGTGTCTGTCAGTGTGTGTGTGTGTGTCTGTCTGTCAGAAAGTGTGTATCTGTCCATCAGTGTTTGTGTGTGTCTGTCAGTTTGTGTGTATGTCTGTCTGTCAGTGTGTGTGTGTCTGTCAGTGTGTGTGTGTGTGTGTGTGTGTGTGTGTCAGAGTGTGTGTGTGTCTGTCTGTCAGAGATTGTGTGTCTGTCAGTGAGTGTGTGACTGTCAATGTGTGTGTGTGTCTGTCAATGTGTGTTGGTCAGTGTTGCGATGGCCTCGGCTGGACAGTGGAGGATCTAGAGGTGCACGGCGGCACACAGTGCCACTTCACATTCTGACGTGACGTCAACGTCCTCCACCTATACAGATTTTCAAGGAGGAGGATCCATTTGGCACAGGATGCGGACGGCGCCATTGGGGGTATAATAGAGGCTGGACTCTGGAGTCGCATACTGGCAGTGGCAATGTGAGTGGAGTCTGCTTGTTGGCTTATATTGATGGGGTTTTTTAAAACAAGGGCTGGAATTTCGTATAGAGGGGGGACTGGGGTTTAGTAGAGGTAGATGCTGTTTTTTTATATACTGTACTTTTCAAAACAAACCTACGTGTCTATGAAAATTTAAGGTTTTGCTTATTCTGCGGCCCATATAAACTTAAACCTTGTTTATGTGGCCTGTGCTAGCCTTTGAGTTGGACATGCTTGCTGTAATGCATGTCGAACTATTGCGAGAACAAACAGAAAATGTTTAAACTTAGATTTGAATTGGAAGCTGTTTACATCAACAAAGTTGTGGAATATATTGGAGTACTTGAGACCTGGTTTTTGTGATATACTGTGGGGCTGGTCTAAGTCCCTGTACCAGCTGAGCGGGGTACATAGGGAGAGTGTCCCAATCTCTGCTGATGCAGTATTGCACAATTGGATATCTCCAATACAATGTCCTGCCAAGGAGCTCATCCTTCCTGGCAGCGTTTGCCTTTCCTGTCTCATTTCCACCAGTGGTGTAGGTCACTTTCACTTATTTCGGTCCGTGATCTGGTCCATGCTGAAGCACATTTTCTCATTCACCATTCTAAATGGGTCCACGATCTGGCCCTCACAGAGGCATACATTCTCAATCACCATTCTAAATGGGTCCACTATCTGGTCCTCACAGAGGCATGCATTCTCAGACTTCAGTCTAATTGGGTCCACGACCTGGCCACGCAGGGGCATACGTTCGCAGACACCATTCTAAATGGGTACTCGATCTGGCCCATGCTGAGGTCCCCTCTTAGCAGATAGTATTGGTTTTTAGGGATCTAGGTGCCCACTATGGTAGGTTTCTGGCAGGGCCAGCGTTAGGCCTTTAGGTGCCCTGTGCAAAAAATCTTCACAGCACCCACCCCCTGACCCTCCCCCTGTCATCCATGTATAGGAATGTAGTGATTGTATAGGGGATTTATTAAATTAATAAAGATTTAAAAACACATATTCATTCCTCCTTTCCTGTTGTTACCTAGTTTGTTAAGGGGCATGCTGATCTGAATCTGGTCTGCCCCTCCACTGAGTGCAGACCATGCGTAACTATCTCGCAAACTCAGGGACTTGCAGTGTCCTGTGGTAATCTGCGGCAGCGCTCTAAACCAGAGCTAGGAAGACAGCTACTTATGGTCTGCAGCCAACAGAAGTGTAAGCCAGAGGTGCCAGACTGCCTTCCCTACATTACAGAGGAGCAGAGTATGTCACATAATTTTCCGCCATAGACTTCAATAGGCAGGTGAATTTTAAAACCCACAGGGACTCTTTCTGGCCACAATAGTGATGGAAAAGTTGTTTCAAGGGGACTAACACCTGGACTGTGGCATGCCGGAGGGGGATCCATGGCAAAACTCCCATGGAAAATTACATAGTTGATGCAGAGTCTGGTTTTAATCCATAAAGGGCATAAATCACCTAACATTCCTAAATTGTTTGGAATAACGTGCTTTAAAACATCAGGTATGATGTTGTATTGATCAGGTAGTGTAAGGGTTACGCCCGCTTCACAGTGACAGACCAAACTCCCCGTTTAACGCACCGCAAACAACCGCAAACAGTCCATTTGCACAACCGCAAACTCCCCATTTGCACAAGGTTGGATACCAAGCTAGCCATGTCCCGTTCCTTGTCCTCACTGATGTCATTGAAGGTCTCTTCCTCCACCCAGCCACGTACAACACCAAGGGTCCCCGAAAGGTGACAACAAGCCCCTGGGACGCCTGCTGTGTTTGGTCTTCCACCTCCTCAAAGCCACCTTCCTCCTCTGACTCCTCTTCTTCAGACTCCTCTCTCTGCGTTGCCTCTCTCTGCATTATTATAAGGTGTGTTAAGTAGTACTATTCCTATCAGTTTAATCCCTGTTACGTCCCCTATCAGGGGACGTGTATATGGTATCGATTTTAGGAACCGGGAGATGGAAAAAGATGCTTGGTCGGTCCTCCTACTTCAAATTTGGGGCACGGCGCATGCAATCTAATGTGCCACCAGATAGGAGGGGTGTGTTAAGTAGTACTATTCTTATCAGTTTAATCCCAATGTCACGACTACTGGTGTGGTCCAGC
>OW240925.1:7644864-7756379 GCA_933207985.1 Pelobates cultripes
AGGAAAAACCATATGAAAGGTTTACACTCCTGGCAGTCAGCATACAATCCAATTCCCCCAATAACGAGACGACACTTTGTTTGAGGGTTAAGCAGAATCTGGTTTACTGGGACTAACTGCCCGGCTTTTATGCAGGTCTCCCACCTGGTGGACACTTCCCTAGGGGACCAGATGGGAGTCTGGGACACAAAGGGTACAAGAACCAATCACAGACTTACACATTTCAACAATCCCACAATGCATCACAATCCTTCCTCTCTGTCCTGGAGATAATTGGGAAGTAATCCAATTATCTCCAAGGACAGAGGCAGAAACTCCATTAACCACATGTCAGTAAAAAGACAGTAAAAGACATGAAATTACAGTTACATTTATTACATAAAACATATACATTCTACATATCCACAGATAGCTTGGATCTGAGCGCACATTACTACCGAATAGCGCTCAGATCACATACACACAGTTCAATCGCCATGGAGCCAAAGTCTTTCACATAGTCTTTCGTTACACGAATAGGCTCCATGCTTAGCTATCTGGGGTGATGCTGTGCATCCAGTTAAACTACCGAATGCACAGTCATTCGGTTCCGCTACCGAATGGAGAGGTAAGGAGGCTGGTGGCTCAGCGGTGTTCGCGCCAATAAGTGTCCGTTTTCAGTTCCATAGTTTTGGCGCTGAACACCGCTGGCCGTTCGGAAGGTAAAATGGCCGCTGCCACGTGTTCGGCAACCGAACAAAGGCCACCCAGCGTTCATCAATTAAGCTGCGGTTACCGCAGCTTCTGGGCGGTCAATTGACGGCACACTCCAGTTCCCAGGTTGTCCATCGTTCGGTAGATAGAATCTACCGAACACCTCGGCAGAAAGGCACGAATAAACCTTTCAGCAGGGAAAATAATAGGTCTGAACTGCAGGGCCATAGTCTAACGGGAGCAGGTGAGCAACCAGGCTTCTCCAGTGCATAGTGGCGAGGTTGGTTCCGCCACATACAGGATGTAAATATAGTAAAAATAGGACCCTAAAAGGTATAAATAAATTTAAAAGTAAGTATAGTGATAATGAAAGTGATATTAAAGATTTTATTACCTGTTTTACAAGGAATGTAATATCTGTTAATTTGCCCACGTGGACAACAATATGTGGGCCGTACTATACAGCCACTCCACAAAAGAATAGGAGAGCATATAAATAATATTTTAAGGGGAGTCACTCATAGTGTCTCAGCCCATTTTAAAGCAAAGCATAATATGGAGCCTAATTTTTTTAGGAATTCAGGTAGTGAAAAAATCATATAGGGGTGGAGATCATATTTCTAAAATAGGAAGAGAAGAAATGATGTGGGTTCATAGATTAAAAACTTTAGAACCACGAGGTCTTTTTTATTTTTCATAAATTTTATAAAAGAGAAATTTTCTATATAGATATAGATATATATAGATATAGATATATATATATATATATATATAAAACACAAGATCCAGCGCACTCACCTATCCACTAAACAGCAATTTCAATGTTGAAAGATTTTATTAGTTTTTTTAAAAACACCTAATCTAGGCAAAAATAATGGGGGTTTAGTTACATTATATGATCATACATTGCATAAGCCTGCCACAACGTCAATGTACCCCATCTTTGGCAGGTCCTACACTAACAGCCTAATGTCTGCTCTTTTGAGATTAACCACTTACTTGAGGAAAAAAATTCCATCTGGGGCTCTCTGCAGTACAAGGCTAAATAGGGCCCTGGGATGAGGCACCTGTGACAGGGAGGGGTGCAAAACCAAGGAGTTGGCTAGACTCCCAAATATATACTTATGAAACAAGGGGGGTTGGCTGCACCACACCTTAACATGCATAAATGGGGTGCTGCTGGGGCCAAATAATACATTATTTTTGCCTAGATTAGGTGTTTTAAAAAACTAATAAAATCTTTCAACATTGAAGTTGCTGTTTAGTGGATAGGTGAGTGCGCTGGATCTTGTGTTTTGTATTATTTGGCCCCAGCAGCACCCCCATTTATGCATGTTAAGGTGAGTGCAGCCAACCCCCCCTTGTTTCATATATATATATATATATATATATATATATATATATATATATATATAATTTTTTATTTTTTAATAACATTTTTTTTTTTTATAATTTTATAAAATAATCCAATAGTTTTTTATGGGTTGATGGATAATATGGTGCACATTCCCTTTTTTTCTCTTTTATCTCTTCCTTTTTTTTTATCTCTTGCTATCTAACTATTTTAATTATTTTAAATAATTTTCCCTATACTTCTTATTCTAGCCTATACCATGTAAATGAGCATTGTAGATGTGCTTATAAGATATATTTAATGTAACTTGTCTAATTAACATGAACTAATTTTATTCCTTTCTTCCTTCTACTAAAGTAGGTACTATTATAAGTGATTTATATTTGAATAAGTTTTTATTTAGTACAGTGTACAAATATACATTTGTTCCTAGTGAGAGATAAGCTTACTGTAAAAGGGCATTTTTGTTTTATTTTTATTTATTTCATTTATTGTATTGCATGTGATTGCAGTATTTCCTGAGTATTTGTAAACATTTTAGTGAATAGTTCCCTTTTAGTTCGATTCAAGTAGGAAATGGCATCTATTATGTATGGTAATATGCCTGGTTAAGATAACCTATCACAAGGCAGAATTCACGGACCTTTTGGGCAGCCACGCCCCTTTTTTATGCCTTATATTGAGACTGTGATGGACAAGTGGGCGGATGTGATGAAGCTGAGCACGTCGGCGAAACGTGTCATTACGTTCAACGGCCGTAAGCCCGCCTCCCGGAACAAGTGAAAGTGCATATAGCCCCTGAAGCCTGGAGATAATCGGCGCGAGTATTTGGGACTTAACTACACTTGTGAGGAGGAGACGTGTAAAGAGGACTTACAAGCCTGACAACTGCTTTTAACTATTGGAGTGTGTAATAAAGGATCTTTATGTTCATCGCAGTCTCAAGCTCCTATATACATTATCTGAGATGCCAATACAGTTCAGAGCAGACTTAATTGCTCTACTTTTGTGAGTGTTTATGATCTATATTCACAATATTTGTTTATGTATATTGCCCTATGAGTTTTGTTTTGTTTGTTTTTTTTCTTTTGAGAATTGCATTGAAGTTCTGGCAGAAGCAATTTCAAGAATTTTCTCAAAAGTGAGGTATTAATATTTTGTCCCTACTTTGCACACATTAGTGGGGTTTTATCACTAGTGCACTATAACACTTGTTTTTTTGTACTAGCACAATTCACTTATGCTACTACACATGTATGTTGTATTCATATTATTTAACAATTGATTCATAGTTTTAAATGCACAGTGCACTTTATTTTGGTCATTTATGTGAATATTATCCACTTGTATATGGTATTTTATTAATTAATTGCTTTCGGTTTTAAAGGCACAGCGCACTTTATTTTTGTTTTCTTTTCTATTACTTGGTCTGCCTATCTTTAAATAATCTGAAATACTTACCCCCTAAATCCCTTTCTTTAGATGTTGAGGTTAATATTGTATCAAATAATCTTTACTCTGCCTTTGAGTTTTTATGTCCAAGATAATGGGTATAAGTACAGATCCGTGAGGTACCACACTGGTAACAAGTCCAAGCTTCAAATATACTCCATTGGCTACAACCCTCTGGTGTCTGTCACTTAGCCAGTGCCTTACCCATTCAACAATATTGGAATCCAGACTTAAAGATTGCAGTTTATTGATAAGCCTTCTATGTGGGATAGTGTCAAAAGCCTTACTGAAATCTAGGTAAGTAATGTCTACTGCACCACACTGATCTGTTATTTTAGTTACCCAATCAGAAAAACCAATAAGATTAGTTTGGAATTGTCTTCCAGAAGTAAACCCATGTTGTCTCTGATCTTGAAATCCATGTGATTTTTAGATGTTCAACAATTCTATCCTTTAACATGGTTTCCATTATTTTCCCAACTATTGAAGTAAGGCGTACTGGCAAATAGTTGCCCAACTCCTCTCTACTACCTCTCTTGTAAATGGGCACTGTAAGTTTTTTTTTTTTTTGCCTGGACCACAGACTGTAACCTTGTATAACCCCCCTTCTCCTACCCTTTGTGACAGACCCTCTGTCTTTGATTCATGTAAATGAGAAAAAAAAAACATCCGTCTAAATCATTCACCTAAAATGAATGGATCTGTATGTGGCTAAGATCCGTTCGTATCACAAATTTTCCGTTGGAACAACCGACCACCCAGAGCAGGATTGTGGCACCCATTAACCTCCCTGACCTTTAAACACTGCAAGCACCTCAATGTTCTAATTGATCAACAGGGTCGTCGGCATTCATCTGTACGAACACGTGGCGGCTGCCATTTTGTCTAGTCAAACGCACTCAGCAGTGTTTGGACGTCGAACGCGTGGAACGAATTTCGGCTATCCTTTCCACGAATACCACTGAAACTTCTACCTTCTGTGCGTTCGGCTAGAATCATACGAACAGAGGGCTATTTTGGGAGCATAAACTCACGAACAGGACGCATTCATTGTCAGTAGGCACGAACGGATCAGTTCGTGCAATTGCTACTTTATGTGAAGGGAAAAATAGACCGACCGCACAGCCTGAATCTGTGGAACTACTTTGGGCAGGAAAATGTGTATGCGGTCTGTCTTTGTATTAGAATTGTAGGTATAGTTTTAAAGTTACAGAAAGTGTGTAAAAAGTATATTTTTCGCATGGAGATAATTGAGCTGATATAACAATTAACTCAATTATCTCCCAAGCAGAGGGGAGGAATGTACAGTGATGAATGGGTGTGTTTTAACTGTAAACCTGTAAATGATTGGCTGTTATGTTTGTCTTTGGTATCCAACAAGTTCCACGTGGGTGGTAACCTTGTTGGAAAATATGTTGTAACGGGTTGAAGGATGCTCCTAGCACTTCCTGAGGACTCCAAGCACTGCAGCAAACACCACAATCACAATCACCAAACAAGAGAAGAATATGAATGCCTTCAAGCATTTGAATGCTGTAAGCAGCTGAACAGGAAAAGCATACAATCAGCTTACACTCCTGCCAATCAGCATACAATCCAATTACCCCAATAACGATACAACACAACATTTTGAGGTCAAGCAGAACTGACTTTACTGGCACATACAGCCTCTTTTATTCACAATCCACAAACATAGTACTGCCCACAGGGTTTTGAAATACAACCAATCAATACACACAGACACTCTTACGCAAAATCCTCCCCTCTGCCTGTGATATGATTACTGAACACAATGGTTAATATAATTATCACAGGCAGAGAAATACAGTATTATAAAACATATCACAGGGACCCCAAAACATGCCATAACCACCTCCTAGGAACCCGGGGGATCTGGGTGAACCACCTATCCAAAATTCACCCAGATTCGTTCAGTAGTTTGGAAGATAAAGTTTAATGAAGATTCTGCAGAACATATATAGGCTATATGAAAAATAATTACTGTATAATGTGTCCCTTGTTGTATAGTTTAAAACTACTGCACGATGTCTTTGTGCACCAAATACCGAGGAGATGGCACCGTGTAGAAAGGTCCAAACAGTGTCTGTGAGTTAAAATGGCCGCCATCCATTGTTCTCACCATGTGCCTCTGATACATGAAATGGTGGACACCCAGTAACTCCACAGTATGTCCCCAGATGGTTCTTAAAGGGCCAGCAGTAGCACAACACAAATCCATTAAGCCCAAATCATGTCTTTGATGGGCAATACATCCCAGGGGCCATAGTCACATGGCAGGAGGCGGGCAATCAGTCTTCTCCAATGGCCAGTGGCAAGGTCGGTTTCGCCACATACGTATAAAAGAAACTGCTTGTGTGGTCATTAAAACAGTTCTGCTTAACCCTTCAAAATGTAGCCTCGTCTCATTATTTAAGGGAACCTGCAACCAGCATAATCACTAGCTCTTTTAAGAGCTCTGCTTCTCTCTACACTGATCCAGCGGATGGGATATCATGACTACTCTGCAGCACAGCCTCTCACTGGGAAAAAGGACGTCTCCAGCGGCATACACTCATCTTCAACCTGGGTTGCCGTTATGGGCACAACGTTAGCTAATTTCTAATCTTCTGGGACTGCTCCCGGTAACAATGATTGGTTAAATAAATCCATTAAACAGTTTTGTGAGTACATCACTAGGCTCTTTTATTAACTTTGTGTGTATTCCATCAGGCCCCATCGACTTATTTGTTTTTACTTCAGACCGTTGAAATAGAACCTCTTTCTCTGTAATGCAAAGAATAGAAAACGCAAGGGTACACTGTTTAGTGTGATGAGTAACCCAAGAGTAAATAAAGAAAATGTCACTTTTAATATAGTTATTTAAAATCTCAAAACACTTGTCATAAAGAACATTGCTATACTAGGATAAAACTCCTACAAATTAAATTGTAAATAAATAGTCAAAGAAATTGTAATAAGGAAATATATATATATCTGTACTAATTGAGTTTTGTAAGGGTAATAAAAAAGGGAATACATATGGGTGAGTATAAGTATGTAATCACTCCATATATAGCAATATGTGACACAAAAATGTAGCCGTATGGACAAAGGCTACATTTGTAAAATTTTGTGTTAGTTGAGAGGGGAGAGGTATGTAGCGGAGAGCTGGTATTACACAGCCTATCTCCACTTTAGATCCCAGGGAGGTTCAGGAACAAGCAATTATAAATCCATAGGGTAAAGTATCCAGCAGGCAAAACAACACAGCAGTATCCCAACAGCAATCCCAATAACTGGATGACACACAGTATCAGGAGCAGAACTAAAGATTTATTCAGACAGTGGCCTTATAAAGCCTGCTCCCATGCAAGGGAGGGATTTCCATTAATTTGTACAGTAGCCAATCCTGCTCTGGTAACCTCCTACACATCTCCTCCCCTCAGCTTGCATCATAATCCCCTTATCCAGGACACCAATTCCCCCTCTTTCTGGATGTACCCCTAAACCTAAGGGTACCACTTTAAATTATACATCCCCTGGTAGCCCTGATCTTGGTGAACAACATATCCAAAAATCACCCAGATCAGACCAGGGGTTCGGGAAATTTATGGAGGGAATAAAATGACCGACTGCACTGGAGAGAACAGCCGAATGGGGTTCCATGCGATGGGGCCCTGCGGTCGGTCCTGGAGTAAGGGAATAAACTGCACGAAAGCCTCTAGCTACAGAGACTAGGGAGGGTTCGCCAGAGACTAGGGAGGGTTTGCTCCTCGTTCCGTAGATAGAAATATCTACCGAACGAGGAGCCGTTCGGTAGTTTGGAACCAAACGGACTGGGCTTGTGGAGGTCTCAGCGGTGTTCGCCTAGTCGAGTGTCCGATTTGAGTTCCAGACACTCGACGGCAAAACACCGCTGTTCGGGAGTTTTAAAATGGCCACTGCCACGTGTTAGTTTCCCGAAGGGCGGCCACCCCCCGAGAACAAAGGACGGCTACTCAGCTTGTCAATTACCCGTTCGCAACAATGTTGCAACGGGTAATTGAAGGCACACTTCACACAGGGGAGGTCTGACTGTTCGGTAGTTTCATTCGAACAAACTAAGGGAATTAAACTACCTAACATTCAGACGAATACAATACATTTAACACATATAACTTTGCCATTTTACACGAATGCATTCAAACATATATAATTCTCAGGACAGCCCAGTGCCATCCGCTACAAGGTATAGTATAGCAGACTGTGAAAAAAGGGGGGAAGTTAGGAAAAAAGTCCTGCAGACAATAAGTTTCCCTACTCTGTTGTGCCTTTGAGAGCACCCCTTGAACAATGCTAGTCCCCCCTCCTCCTCTACAAAAACTGTCTGGTAGTCTTGAATACACTTACCCATATGTATTCCCTTTTTTTTGTTACCCTTATAAAACTTAATTAGTACATATATATTGTAACGAAATCCCCTATTTACAGACTATACGAACAAGCCTGTTCGGTTATTTGGAGAATTACAGCGGGATTTCGTGGAAATAACAATAAATGCGAATGAACTACCGAACCACCGACCTCCCACTGAGGTCGTGTGGCGCCTATTGACCACCCTGACTGTTGCGGTTAACCACAGACTAATTGGTGAATAGCGGGTGGTCCGCGTTCATCTACCGAACACGTGGCAATCGCCATTTTGTATTGTCGAACGCACAGCGGTAAATGGTGAGGATTCCCTGGAACTGATTTTGGCTACCTATTTTGTCGAACACCGCTGCTACCTTCGCCCATCCTCGTTCATACGGTGGAAAAACACACAAATGAAGGGGTACTACTTCATTCGTGCGTTAAAGTATGCGAAAGTGACCGACCCCAGATAGCTATAGTATGGAACTTGCAGTCGACTGCAAACACACGAACGGCCGGTGAAAGTCAAACTTCGGTCGACGATTCTGAGAACTGTGTTCGTGGGATCTGAGCGCTATTCGCCTAGAATGTGGGGATCTGGGGATATGTGGAACTTAAAGTTTATGTTGTGTAAAAAGAAAGTTATATATTTTTATTCTGTTTTTGCTAAATAAGAAAATACATGTTTCTTTCTTCCTGGAGATAATTAAGGCTCTTTTTGCTACCTTAATTTAATTATCTCCAGGATGGAAAAGAGGGAGTGATTTATGGAAAAGGGGAGTGCTTATGCTATAGCCACTGTGATTGGCTACTGTGTTACTTTTGTCCCAGTCTTCCATCTGGTCCCCTAGGGGAGTGTCCACCAGGTGGAAGACCTGCATAAATACCGGGCGGGTAGCCCACAGTAAATCAGATCGTTTTAGCCCTTCATGAAGTCTCGACTCATGTTTGGGGGATTGGGAGTTATAATCACTTCGTTTCAGTTGGATTTTGGGAGAAGCTGCAAGGATCATCGCTGCACGAATGCAAGGATCCTTTACATATATATATATATTTTATTTTTTTCCCCTTATTACAATTTATTTGACTATCTATTGTCAATATCGTCTCGTGTCTCTTTAGACCAGCGGCATACTCAGTGAGCGTCCTTATTTATTTGACTATTTAATTTGTAGGATTTTTATCCTAGTATAGAAATCTTCTATATGACAAGTGTTTTGAGATTTTTAAATAACTATTGTAATGGCACCCCGGGTATAGAAGCGGTTAAACACCGTCTGAGATGTTCCCTTCCCAAATACAAAGGCAGCTACCAACACTCTAATCCGCCGAACAAGGGAAACAATACGAATGCTCCAAACCATGCAAATGCTCCAAACAGCCGAACCAGCAATCATACGAAATCCTTACACCAAATAGTCAAACAGGAAAACCATACGAATAATCCCCCCAAGTATTAGACGAGGCTCTGTACTGAGGGTCAAGCAGAAATCTGATTTAATGTGGGCTACCTGCCCGGTATTTATGCAGGTCTTCCACCAGGTGGACACTCCACCATGGGACCTGGTGGAAAACTAGGACAAAAGTAATACAGTAGCCATTGAGAACAGTTTGGCTATAATCACTCCCCTTTAGGTGTGGTAGACCCTCCTCTCTATCCTGAAGATAATTGGGAAGTAATCCAATTATCTCCAAGGACAGAGCAAAATCTCCATTTTGTACATGTTCACGATAATGCATAAAAATATATAATTTTAAAACTCACGAACCGAATTCCCACATTCAATTAATCCCCAGATAGCCTGGATCTGAGCGCACAATATTCCCGAATAGCGATCAGATCCCATACACACTGTTCTATCGCCATGGATCCAAAGCCACACAGTCTTTCGTTATACGAATGGGCTCCATGGGATGGCTATCTGGGGTGGCTCTATTCGTATGAAAATGTACCGAATGGACAGTGTTCGTATAAATGTGAAAATAGATGAAGGGAGGTTGGCGACTTTCAGCGGTGTTCGTGTGAAAATAGTAGCCGTTTATAGTTCCACTAAATCGTCGAGGAACACCGCTGGGCGTTTGTATGTCCAAGATGGCCACCGCCTCGTGTTCGTTCATACGAACGACGACCACCCAGTCGACCATTAACAAGGGGAAGTGTCTGCGGTTAACCACAACGTTCTAATGGGGCCAAAAGGTTAACAAGCAGCACACTTCCCCGCTGGGTGGCCAGCCGTTTGGCAAATAGTTTGGTGAAATGGGGAAATAACATGGGGCCCGTACGGACAGGGAAGTGTGTAGCAAACTCAACACTTTAAGAGAGTTTACCATGAGCTTTTGGAGGGGCTTGCTTGCCTGCCTCTTGCCATGTGACTATGGCCCTGGGGGTATTACCCTTTAAAGACAGTATTTGGGTATGATGGATTTTTATTATGCGCCTACTGGCCCTTTAAGCACAGTGTATGGACTTCTATTAGACTGTGTATAGATTGTGTATATCATGGGTCGTCAACCTGGTCCCTACTGCCCACTAGTGGGCGTTCCAGGATTCCAGGTGGGCGGTAGGGATTTCAGAGATTGGGTTGGCGGGTGTGAGCCGGCGGTACCCCTGCGACCAGGTATTGCCGTCACCATTTGCCGTCTAAGGGGTCCATCGTGTGGCCCATACTGTCAGGGCCACCCGATGGATGTGGATTGAGAGGGGGCCTGGTCAGCGCTGGGCGCTTTAACAGCGCGACTGGGCCCCCTGTTATTACATCACATGCTGGGAGGAAGTGACTGCGCGTCACTCCTCCCAGCTAACAAGCAGACCGTGCGGGAGGAAGACCAGGGAGTCAGAGTAGGAACTCTGACTCCCATGCACCTGAGCCAACACTGGACCCCAGGGAAAGTCTCCCTCCTGCACCTAAAAGGTAGGAAACAGGAGGGTGACTGAAATATTTTGTGTGTGTTTGTTTGTGTGCATATGTTTTTGTATGTATGTCTTGTGTGTGTCTATGTATGTCTTGTCTTTGTATGTATGTGTCTATGTATGTCTTATGTGTGTGTCTTTGTATGTTTACCTGTCTGTTTGTATGTATGTGTCTTGTGTGTGTGTGTCTGTATGTATGTGTGCCTGTCTGTGTGTGTGTATGTGTGTATGAATGTGTGCCTGTCTGTTATAGTGGGCTATAGTAAGTGGGCTACCTAGCTAAGCCTTACTATTGGGTGTTGCTATAAGGAAGGTTTAAAAATAGAAATAAGGGATAAAAAAGGTGGGGAGGGGAATTGAGGAGGGAGATGAGAGGAGCTGACGCACAGATGAGAAATCATATTATGCGCTGTGACGAGACCAATCTCGCCACATTGCATTGGAGAAGCCTAGTTGCTCGCCTGCTGCCTTTGGACTATGGCCCCCTGTTAAAAGACATCTTTTTTTCCTGCAGAAAAGCTTCATTCGTGCTTTTCTGCCTGGGGTTCGGTAGATTTGTTTGAATGTGTTATACCCCAGATAGGAATCCCATTCGTATGAAACTGACTGTAAAGACTTTGGCTCCATGGCGATTAAACTGTATTCGTGTGGTCTGAGCGCCATTCGCTTAATAATGTGCCCTCAGACCTGAGCTATCTGGGGATATGTTAAATGTCTGTGTGTTATGTGTAAAAGGTGACTTTATGTATTTTAAAGTGTTTTACTGTCTTTGTGTCACCATGTGCATAATTGAGTCTTGTCCCTGTCCTGGGAGATAATTGAATTACTTCTCACTTATCTCCAGGGCAGAGGAGAGGAAGCCAGGATGCATTGTGGTAAAAGGTATGTGTATTGGGTTACCTCTCAGGATAAGGGGGAGGGAATCTGTGGGTTGTAACTAATATGTTACTGGATATTTTATACCTCCCTGTGGGCGGTCCTGTATTTGCAAGACTGTAATAAAAACCAGGCTGGGTGTGCCAGCACCTCAGACCACTGCTTGACCCTCAACACGGAGCCTTGTCTCGTTCTTGGGGGGATTCACTGTATGCTGTTAGAGACTGATTGCCAGGAGTGTAAGCTGATTGTCTGCTTTTCCTGTTCGTCTGCTAGCAGCTATTTGGGAGGTTCCAGTTCGGGAGTTGGAGTGCTATTTTGTATCCAGTTTGGGAGTTTGGTGTTCTGCAGTAGCTGTGCCTGTATCTCTGGAAAGGGGGCCGATCGCCTAAACGGTTTTTACCCCTTTTGTGCAAAACGGTCCGTTACATGCGCAAACAGAGAAGTCGTCTGAATATTACCGAAAGAAGAGACCTTTGTTTGTTCCTTACGAAAATTGAATCAGATATCAAATGAGAGGAAACAAAGAGTTGATGCTTTGTTTCGGGGAGGTTCCAAATTTTCAGATAGTTCTTTGAACCAAAAATTTATTCAATTGGAGCGATTATTTGAAAAGGAAACCCGTAAATGGTGGGAAATTACATCATTAGAACAATATTTAGCATATGATATCATCCCTCGTGGCCTAAGAGTTCTAAAAACTCCAGCTTTTGGCCTAGATGATCAAATCCTAATGCAAGATTGGCATAATGCCAATGATGAATGTTCCAAAAAATATATGATCAGTTTAATTAATTATCAAAAAAGATCTTTAAAGACATTAGAGGAGGAGATTAATAAAGTGGAGATAGATATATCCACACACAAAGAACCAAAAGCAGTAGAAAATAACTACAAGATCCTGAAAGATAAGATTAAAGTGGTAGATGATAAAATCTCCAGTACCAAATCTACTAAATTCAAAAGAGATCAAGATGATTACCAAAAGGGGAATCAACGCAATTGGCCCAGATCTAAGAATGATCAAAGACAATTAGATAATCATCCCACTCAAAATTACAGAACTACTAGATTTTCTAGTTTCCGTCCTAAAAAATCTTTTGGACGACGTTTTTCTAATTCCAATTCCAATTTTCATTCTAACACCTATACGGACAATGGTTCTAAAGCTTCATATGCTTCAAAACTTTATCCTCATAATTCTAATTATATTAGACCAAATAAATCCCCTAACCATCCCAGATATTTTAAAGGAAATCAGGAAGTTTTTTTAGACAAGGAGCAAGACCCAAAGTTAGATCAGACGCAGTATTCAGTCCATACTCAAAACAGGTTCCAAATGTTAAAATCCCCCATAAAAAAGAGACCACATCTAGAAATGGAGGAAGAAGACACTCCATTACATCTGTCATACAGACAAAATTAAATGATTCTGAAGGCATTTTTAATTTATCTGATATAGTTCTTTCTACACAAGAACTATCATTATTAAAAAAGGGTTTAAAATTTGCCCCTGCTTCTAATTGTAATCCTTTTAATTTATATTTAGATAATCAAAAATTTCTAAGAAAATTAACTTTAAAAAGATTCTTCAAGGAAAAGGAAAAAGAACTTATCCCCAATGGTGTTGAATATAATAACATTAATTCAGTTGAGGAAGTTGTTCCATCAATAGAACCCAAAATTATTCATACTTCTTTAAAACCAAAATCCAATTTTTTTCCATGGACGGCTAAAAGCAAATTCTTAGAGCTATTCAATGAATTAGTACAGGAGGATCTAAATAAAATTGCAGAAAACAAATTCAAACCTAATCTAACCCAAAAAGAAAAATCAGCTCTAAAAGCTTTAACTGATAATAAAAATATCATTATAAAAGAAGCTGATAAAGGGGGGGGTGTTGTTATTATGAATAAATCGTATTATTTACAAGAAGCATATAACATCCTCCATGATCAAAACACGTATCAAACCTTGGACAAAAATCCCACCTCTGAGTTTTTGGTGGACCTTAAGTCATTATTATCAAAAGGTTTAGATAACCAAATAATTAGTCAAGACGAATTTAAATATATTTTTAATCCTAATTGCCAGGTGGCAGTGTTTTATTTTTTACCAAAGATACACAAGAATGCAAAACAACCACCTGGCCATCCTATTATAAGTGGAATCAATTGCCTGTCTTGCAATTTGTCCGAATATGTGGACGTATTTCTCCAGCCGTATGTCCCTTTACATCACACCTTTATTAAGGACACCAAACACATCCTACAAGACTTACAATCTGTTTGTTGGAAATCTTCATATATTTTGGCTACTGCCGATATTACAACCTTATACTCTAATATTCCCCATAACAAGGGTATTATATGCATTAAAGAAATATTATCATCATATAAAAATATGCAGGATATTCAAATTGAATTTTTGATGGACTGTATTCAATTTGTTTTATCTAAGAACTTTTTTTGGTTTAATGGACAATTCTTTCTCCAGCGATGTGGCGTCGCCATGGGAACTAGATTCGCCCCCAGTTTCGCTAATCTGTATGTATCCCATTGGGAACAGCAACATGTCAGGTTGGGAGATTCGACTGGGGGTGGTCTGGTCCTATGGCGACGCTACATAGATGATGTTCTTATTATTTGGGATGGTACTTCAGAAGATCTGAGTCTTTTTTTGAATCAGATTAATAACAATGATTATAATTTAATATTCACTTCTACGGCCAGTGACTCTTTGATCAATTTTTTGGATTTGACCATATATATAGAACATAATCAGTTAAAAACAAAAACTTATTTCAGACCTACAGATTGTAATACAGCTATTGAATGTTCAAGTGCTCATCATCTCCCTTGGTTAACAAATATTCCTAAAAGTCAGTTTACCCGACTTAGGAGAAACTGTACAGATAAAAAAGTTTTTTTAGAGCAATCGACAATCATAAAACAAAGATATATAGAAAAAGGTTATGATGCCAAAAATATGGAAACAACGGAATTGGAAATATTTAATTTAGATAGATCCCATCTTTTGGCAAACAAAAATGTTAATGATCAAATAATTAAAGCCTCTTCTGACCATACTATTTCTCAACACAATTTGAAGAATAATTTTATATGTAAAAATACAAACAAAAATAGTAGTAATAAATTTGAATTTGCCTTCATTACCCAATACAATTCTCAAGCAAAAAAAGTTGAAAAAATATTGAAGAAACATTGGTACATTTTAATGAAAGATGATATTTTGAAACATGTGTTACCTAAATTTCCAACAGTAATATATAAAAAATCCACTAACTTAAAAAATAAATTAGCGCCGAGCTTATTGCCTGTATCTCCTCTTTGTAACAATGTCCTCCAGACTCCAATCACTGGCTTTTTTAGTTGTGGCCGTTGTTCTACTTGTAAATACCAAAAAAGGAAAATTACAGATTTCATAGGAACCTATACTAAAAAAGTTTATAATATTAAAAAACATATTCACTGCTCCTCTACTTGTGTTATATACTTACTACAGTGTGGATGTGGAGCTCAATACGTTGGTCGTACCTCTAGAAAATTACATATTAGAATTTTGGAACACTTTAATAATATAAAGAAAAATAAATTAGATCATAGTGTCCCTAGACATTGTAATTCTTGTCCTTTATTCAGTTGGAACACCTTTCAAACATACGGCATAGATCTAGTCCAGATGGGCTGGAGAGGAGGGGATAAAAATCAGGAATTAATCAGAAAGGAAGCTCTGTGGATTTTTAATTTAAAAACTTTATATCTAGGACTTAACCAAGAAATAGACCTTCATGGTCTTATTTAATAGCAGATTTTTTTCTTTTATATATAGTTATATATATGTGTGTCCTTCCTCTCATTTCTGTATATATCTTGGGATTAGAGTGTTGGGCACTTATGTCTATTGCATAATATGGATATTGTATTTGATCTTATTTTTTGGATGTATTGCATTGCAGGATGTATGTCTACACATATAGGATCTTGTGTATTTATATGTGTATTTTGTATATTTTAATTTTATTTTTTTCTATACCTACATCCTCCAATGCAATTCACACCTATTGTTTTGCTTTATCAGTGTCTCAGGCAATGTTTTCGCCTTTTGTTTTATGTTCCCTCTAGGTTTCGGTCTTTTTTCATTACGCGCATGCGTGTATATTCCACGCATGCGCGGTACAATACGGAACTGTTCTCTTGAATTATGGAGCATTTCGCGCCTTTATGCGTTCCACGGATGGAACGCACGCTGCATAACAGATGGACGCAATTAAATATAGATCCGCAGCAGTATTTAAATCGGAGAATAGAAGTACAGAAATATCCCTGAAGAAGTCCTACACCCCTACAGGACGAAACGCGTTGGATTCTTTATATATGGACTTATACTATATATTAATGTTTTAATTTAATTGTTTATTATCTTTTTATTCATTTGTTTTTGGGCTGTTTTCCTATAACTACTCCTGTTGGATCCTATTCTGGACCGCTGACCACACTGGATTGAGTTCCATGTTATAAGGAGATACGCTTTTTATGATTTACACATATGTAAGTGTGACCAATAAATGTGATTTTGTATTTTTATAACAAACTTCACTATCTCTGATTTCCTTTATCTGCATATATCCGATGAGGTGATTCTCCAGTTCGTTCATCATACTTCATATTACCCCAGAGAGGGTGAAAAGCCTTATTTCACGTGCGTTTGTGAGTGTATCTATATTCACCTATATTTATATAATTTTTCTTTTTTACTGTATCACGCTATGTTAGCATTTCGATTTTTACACAGAATTTACAATATGGATCATACCCTATATCAGGTTATTGTTTAATTTATATATTTACCTATACGTATTCTGGGTGTTTTTCCGCCTACTTTTGTTATTTTATATTGTCTCTTGGGTGTCTGTGAGGTACACCTGGGAATTCTTCCAGCTATACGTCCCCATTCCACTTTTGTAGTGTATATACTATTTTTTTGCTTATATCAAATATTTAGTCTTGCAGCATCAGCCTCAAGGATCTCATTAATCACTAGTAAAGGTAATTTCAATTTACTTTGTTTTCCCATTAAACTTTATAAAGTTAAAAACATTATAAACATGCATTAAGTAGAAATAAAAAGATAAATGTACGTACATTTATTTTTTAAATTCATTTCTCATCAACTAGTGTATGATTGGTGTATTGTGTAATTACTGTAAATCCCTCCCTTGCATGGGAGAATGCTTTAAAATAAGGTTGTGTGATTAAAAGTTTAGTTCTACTCCTGATACTGTGTGTCGTCCAGTGATTGGGGAAGGTGATGGGATATTATTGGATTGTAATGCTGATTGTGCTGGATATTCTCTTGGATTTATTACTTGTTCCTGCATCCTCTTAAAGTACTTGGTGGAGTTAAGCTGTGGAAAATCAGCTCTCTGCTACATTGGTTGGCAGCGTCGGGATCCAGACCTACAGAGGAGCAAGTACCAGGAAAGGCAACAGCACTAATGGATCACGGGTGGAGATCGATTGCACCACCTTAAAGCGATCCACTTTCAAGGACCTCCTGGAAGCAAGAGGTACCCCCTCCAGCAACAAGACCAAGGCAGTCCTGGTTGCAGAAGTCATGGCGGAATACAGAGCAAAGGAGGGTCCAGCGTTGATACAGAACAACTCCAGAGAGGAACAGGGGCGGTTGGAATTTCAGATAGAACTGCAATTCCGGCTGTCACTCTGTGGGGAAAACCCACCAGCAGAGATTATCTCCAGAACCATGACGGAAGTACAGGAGTTTATACTAAGACAAAGGATCCAACAAACTCCAGAGAGGAAGAGCACCTTGGAGACACAGGAATCAATATGGAGCGACATAGAGCCAGCGAGTCCCTGGACAGAGCTTGAGGTGGAAGATGAGTTTAACCAGAGGTAAGCCGATAGCAGAGGCAACCAGCTTGGCATGTAGAGAGGACGTCCAACAAGAGATGTGGGAAGAAACTTTGGAGGGTGTCCAGCGTTTGCGAGGTGAGCGCCTCCCCAGCAAGGAGCAGCGACCACAAGCTCGAGTGGCCCTGCGGATGCCTATGCTGGGAGACCAGCCCCGGGAAGAGTTGGTGATACAGCTTGATACACTACCATGGAGGGAACCGGGTCTCGATGATGCGTACCAAGCGCTATGTTGGTACGCGGGTCAAGTTCGACAAACCAGAGGGCAAGGATTACAATGGCCCTGGCTTATTATGGGGGGCCTTTGCGGAACCGGACTTTGGGAGTGCGGCAGAATCCCGGCTTTGGGACATACTTAACTATAGAGAGGCCATGCTAGATCTCCCTATGGCTGAAGACCTGGAGCCAGACCTGATTGAATTGGCCGTCCAGGAATGGGAACTTGAGCAGGATTACCAGCACCTGATCAGCTCCAGTCAGTCACCCTATACCTTGCAAGTATTGCCAGAGCAGTGGGAGTTCGAACAGGATTATGATCCGCTATTTGTTCCAGTGACTCCACAGTTCTCTGACATGGTAGGGCTTATGGACTGTACACCATTGGGAGCGTTTAGTTTCATCCCTCCTCCCCAACAACTAAGTCCGTCATCAGGTCACCTGGGGCCTGCACCATCTACTCCCCAACCAGCCCCAGAAATGAGGGACCTCATAGACTGGTCCTGGGAAGACCCACAGATGGCAGGTGGGGAGGGGACGGCGGTTTCTCTACTGGCCCTAAAGGGATGCTGGGCAGTCAGCCCAGATCCCCAACGGCAGTATGAAGTGCAGGGAGTGGAGAACATCGTCTTCCCTCCCCAGCGGCAGTGTACCTTGCAGGGAGAGGAGAGTGGCGTCCTCCCTCCCCAGCGGCAGGGTGAGCTACAGGGATGCTGGGAAGTTGGCCCAGATCCCCAGTGGCAGTGTGTTTCACTGGGAGTGGAGAGCAACGTCTTCCCTCTCCAGCTTCAGTATACCTTGCAGGGAGAGGAGAATAGCGTCCTCCCTCCCCCGCAGCAGGGTGAGCTAAAGGGATGCTGGACGGTTGACCCAGATCCCCAGTGGCAGTGTGTTTCACTGGGAGGGGAGAGCAGCGTCCCCCCTTATCAGCGGCAGCATAGCCCACCAAGGGAAGGTGATGGGATATTATTGGATTGTAATGCTGATTGTGCTGGATATTCTCTTGGATTTATTACTTGCCCCAGTAAGCCCCACAACAGTACAGATGGGACCGTAGACTCTGCACCTGCACCACCGGGGGTAGGGACAGTCTGTCCTGTTTCCCAACAGCAGGACCATTTAGCCAAAGGGGAGACAGTCTGTCCCCCCCCTCCAGCAACCAAGTGTGATGTTGGGAGAAGAGACAGGTGGTCTCTCTTCCCAGCGGCTGAGCATGTTATTGGAAGGGGAGACGGCTGGTTCCCCTTCCCAACAGCGGGACCATTTATTGGAAGGGGAAACAGTCGGTTCTCCCCAACAACAAGGGAGAGCGTTGCAGGAAGAAAGCTGGCATCCGGGCAGAAAGCAGGCCGCTTCTGCCCTCTCTTCCCTTTTGCCTTAGAACCTGACGGCGCACCATCTACATCAAGGACACCGAGGACCACAGAGCAAAGTTTCGTGGACCTCGACCCACCAGGTCTAGAGGAGGGGAACTGCATCCGCCGTCCCCAGCAACAGCTTTGTCCAACCCAGATCAGGGCTACCAGGGGATGTAATATTTAAAGGGGTACCAGAAAACAAGGGGAACTGTGTCCTACATAATGGGATTATGTGTCACACTAAGGGGAGGGGATGTGTGGGTGGCAACTCGTGTATGATTGGTGTATTGTGTAATTACTGTAAATCCCTCCCTTGCATGGGAGAATGCTTTAAAAGAAGGTTGTGTGATTAAAAGTTCAGTTCTACTCCTGATACTATGTGTCGTCCAGTGATTGGGGAAAGTGATGGGATATTATTGGATTGTAATGCTGATTGTGCTGGATATTCTCTTGGATTTATTACTTGTTCCTGCATCCTCTTAAAGTACTTGGTGGAGTTAAGCTGTGGAAAATCAGCTCTCCGCTACAAAATGCATGAACAAACAGACAAATGAGCATGAAATAACAGTAATTCCAAGACAGATGGATCTGGCACACCTATATTAAAAGTGACGTTTTATTTATTTACTCTTGGGTTACTCCTCACACTAAAGGGTTTATCTCCTAAACGGTGTACCCTTGTGTTTTCTTTTCTTTGCATTAAAGTAAAATTCTACCTGAGGGCCACCCCCCTTCTCAATTAGAGTAACCTGACACTTTGTCCCTAGAAGTTACTACTTACAAATTACTACTACTTTGTATTCTAACTCTTTCTCTGTAAACTCACATGTAGCAAGTGACTTGTTTGTCCTTTTTTTCTAACTGAGGCCCCTTTCCTTCATTTTCGTCTGTAGATACTGAAAAAAAATATTAATTGATTCAGTCAGCTAGATCTTTATTTTCTATTACATACCTTCCTTCTTCTGTTTTTACTCTAACTAATCCTTGTGTTATATTCCTCATCTAGGTGTCGATTCATATGTTTTTGCTCTGTGAATTATTTGTTGGCATAAAGAGGACTGACCGAGGGAGCAGCAAGTAACTGAGGACAAAGTATGTATAAACCATTATTCCTTCACACTTTTACTACAATAATGAGGGGTACAAAGATTTTGGCTTATGCATTTTAAGTATTTTCTTCTTTTGACCTCAAAATGGAGGAACTGAATTATTGGCAAACTCTCCGTACAGCACAGTGTGATGAGAATTTGCAGTGTTTAGGTGCTCATTATCTAATGCTTATCATAATCTCCCTTTTAACTCACAAAGTAGTTCTGAATATGCACAACTTCAATTAACTTCCTTCATAAAAAATAAATAAAACTGTGATTATACTGGATATAGCATGCCAGTTGGTGGCTGTTTGCTTGCAAATTGGTTTTTGTTTTATTAAAGGACCACTATGGTGTCAGGAAAATATACTTGTTTTCCTGGCACTATAGGGTCTCTAGGTTCCCGTAAAAAATGTCATCAAATAAGTTAAAACATATTATTATAATACACATTGATACAATAAAGACAATTAGACAATCCCACAACTATAGTTGTCGTGCACATACCCCTGTTGTCAGCACTATGAATATGCTGATTCAATTTATCAGTTCTCAATTCATATCTCATCACTGACTGTAGCGGAGCTCCAATACCACACATAGGTATCTCCGCTATTTCTTCCTCGAAGCTGAAAAAAGCAATGTATTAACCCTTCCCCTCAGCAACTAGACCAGGCTTCCTCAAACTCCGGCCCTCCAGATGTTGCTGAACTACAACTCCCTTGATTCTATGAATGCAATAGGCTGAGAATCATGGGAGTTGTAGTTCAGCAGCATCTGGAGGGCCAGAGTTTGAGGAAGACTGAACTAGACGACACATAGTTCTGGGAGTCAACTGAGTTTATTTTGGCCTCCACATCAACAATACAAGGTTTTTCCTCCCAGGATCCTCTGTTTCTGAGAGATAATTGAGTTAGAAAGCTAACTAAATTATCTCTCAGATACAGGAAAACACCCAATATTAAAATTTCTCATAAAAATACATTTTAATAACATTGGAGCCCCACAAAAGTCCTATCCCCAAATAGCTTGGATCTAAGCGTCCACTTAGACATGTTTTGACCGGTCGTCCACGAAGTGATGCCACAAAACAGTTCAATAGAAAACAAGGCAACGACCGGTCCTCTTTTGGGGGTTCTCACACGAACACCGACTAATGCTTCCCCTGTTTGGTGCTTCATGCCTCCTGAGCGCCGTTCTCATAACTGTTCGGGAAGTTGGATGGGCATAGGTACAAGTTTAACGGGTGTTCGCGGGTTCATGTATCCGAGATATAGTTTCATGCCGTTGATGACTGTAACGGATCACCTGGCACCCCGACTGAGGGCACTAGACAAGCTCCATAGCCAAACCCACCTAGTTGGTAGCAAACCTCAGCAGTACAGGAGAGCAGGCAATACATTACACAGTACACACACACAAACACTATAAACAATTAAATTACACACACCCTGCACCTATAATGGGTACAGGGTGACTAAAACATAAGAGAAATAAAGCAACCTACATAAATAGTCTGTCTGAAGGTAGAATAGGGGCTTTAAATCCAAATACATCAAAGAGTCATAGTCACAGGGGAGGAGGCTGACAAGCAGGCCTCTCCAGGACCAAGTGGCGAAGGGCACTTCGTCACATTTCTCCCCTTCGGGGGGAAGACTAACCAGGCACCTGACTTTCTGTCGGTCAGTGCCTAAGTTTGTCGATTCACCCACCGACCATAAGCAAGTGCCAGAGTAGTCCACCCACAAGAAACAGTTATTAGAGCAGCCCACCCACAGCAAACAGTGTATGGGTATTCCTCTGGGGTGATGGGGCAGCACGCTGTGGGGACTTGAGGGGCAGAGGCCAGCTGCACTCTGTCCTGATGCCAGCTCTTCCGCTGGTATAGCCTGCAGGACATCATTCTCTGGACAAGGGGCGAAGGGAGGGCAGAGGCCAACTGCACTCTGCCTAGCTGCCAGCTCTTCTGCTGGGGTGCTTGGGACATAGTCCGGCTCAGTAGCCAGTGGAACGTGGGGGTTAACATCTCCTCTGTTAACCCTGGGGTCAAGTTAGGAGTTAGCTGGGGAGGGAGGAATTGGCTTACCTCCTCCTCCTGATACGCCTGCGATGGTAGCTGGGATCTGGACAGGCTGTCCAGCATCCCTGTGGGTCAGGCACAGAGACCACGGTCCCATCTGCACCATCTAGAAGATTGGTTTCTCCCCTTGGTAGGGTAAGCTGCCGCTGGGGAGAGAAGGGGCTGTGCTCCTCTCCCTGAAACACATGCTGCCGCTGGAGAGAGAGACCGACTGTCTCCACTCCCGTAACATTGTCCTGCTGCTGGGGAGAGAGACCAACTTTCTCTGCCCCCTGTAGGACACCCTGCTGCTGGGGGGGAATGACAACACCTTTGGCCCCCTGGAATTCACACTGCCGCTGTGGAGGAAGGACGACACCTTCGGCTCCCTGGAACTCTCACTGCCGCTGGGGAGGAAGGACGACACCTTCAGCTCCCTGGGACCCACACTGCCGCTGGGGAGGAAGGACGACACCTTCGGCTCCCTGGGACTCGCACTGCAACTGGGGAGGAAGGGCGGCACCTTCCGCTCCCTGGAACTCACACTGCTGCTGGGGAGGAAGGACGACACCTTCGGCTCCCTGGAACTTACACTGCCACTGGGGAGGAAGGACGACACCTTCGGCTCCCTGTAGGGCCGGTAGAGAGACCTCGGTCCCATCTCTACCTGCCATCTGGAGATCATCCCAGGACCAGTCAATGAGGTCTGGTTCTGCTTGTCGGGAAGGTTGGGGCTGCACGAAGCTGAGCAGGTGTTGGTAGTCCTGCTCCAGCTCCCACTCCCTTGTTACCAGGTGGGTCATGTCTTTGCTCACCTCGCATTCGTCAACCCAGATATACATGCCCATCCGGTAGTCGTAGATGTCCCAAAACCTAGACCCCTCCATGCTGCCAAGGTCAATGTCGTCCTCCAAGGCATTCCATAATAAACCCGGGCCATCATAATCATCCCCCTCTGGTAAGTCGTGCTCAGCCGTCCAGGGGGTAAGTCGAACGGTATGCCACCAGAGGGCCTGGTATGCGTTGTCTAGCCAGATCTCTCGCCATACCAGGGTCTCTAGTCTTGTCACCCACTCATGCAGGGGCTGCTCTCCCAATAGATACATCCGCATCGCCACACGCTTCTGTAGCTGCTGCTCATCACCGGGGAGACTCTCACCTCGCCGCCATTGGGCATCTTCCAGGGCATCATACCAGAGTTCCTTTCTGTCTGCATCCCTGTAGTCCGCAGTTGCCTCCTCCTCCTCATCATGGAACGCTGTCCGAAAACTAGCCGATTCCATCCTGTTGTAGCCAGGGGCACTGTACGGATACTAGCATTGCCCTCAATTTGTAACTCCAAACTTTACCAGTGTCTCCGAGCTGCTTTTCCTCGCACTAGGACGCCATCCCACCGCTGCCACCAATGTAACGGATCACCTGGCACCCCGACTGGGTACCTCCGTTGAAGGATGCTCCTAGCGCTTCCTGAGGACTCCAAGCACTGCAGCAGACACCACAACCACTGCAGACTCCGCAACCGCTGTAGCTCGACTGGAGTCTCGCCATCTTCCTTCCACCCTGGATCAGCTTCTGTCCTCCAGGACCATGTGGGAAAGACCTCTTCCTTCCACCCTGTATGAACCTCCAGCATCCAAGACTGTGTGGTGAAGACCCCTCCTCCAAGGAGAACGTGTCAGGAACAAGCTCTTAAAAGAGCTAAGTGATTCAAGCTCAGGGGAGCATGCAGAGCATAGCAATCCCTAGTGTGATTATAACAGCTCCCTCCAATAACGAGACAAGGCTACGTTTAGAGGGATCAAGAAGAACTGTCTAAACCTTTATTTCTCTTGGGACCAGCCCATAGGGTGACAACATTAACATTGCTGTGAAAACTCAATAAAATCATAAACAGTCAAACCATAGCAGGCAACACACAGTGACTTATCACAACACAATGGCACATTTTTTAAAGGGGTGGGGGAGACAATATTTAACAGAAAATATCTCACATGTCTGCAGAATTAGCAATCTGCAAATCTACCCGAATATGCAAATGAACCAGTCTTGCTATTCAGGTAGTGCATACCAACAGAGGTCACTAGACAAGCTCCATAGCCAAACCCACCTAGTTGGTAGCAAACCTCAGCAGTACAGGAGAGCAGGCAATACATTACACAGTACACACACACACTATAAACAATTACATTACACACACCCTGCACCCATAATGGGTACAGGGTGACTAAAACATAAGAGAAATAAAGCAACCTACATAAATAGTCTGTCTGAAGGTAGAATAGGGGCTTTAAATCCAAATACATCAAAGAGTCATAGTCACAGGGGAGGAGGCTGGCAAGCAGGCCTCTCCAGGACCAAGTGGCGAAGGGCACTTCGTCACAATGACCATGTACCTCTGCCTGCGTTCGGGAGAGAAAATGGCCGCCAATTCTTGGAGCATGTGTGTTCTATTATACGAACGGCTTCCACAAATGAAAAATATTTGCACTAATGATTAATTTGTGGTTAACAGCCAGGGGTGGTCGCTGATTAGAAGGTACTAACAAGGGGACCACACAGCGTTAGTTCAGTAAAGGAACGTTTTGTGTACTGACAGCCGAACAAAAGGGAATCCCCCCTTCACTCTGCCACCAGTCACCCCCTTCCTCACTCTGCCACCAGTCACCCCCTCCTTCCCTCACCCCCTCCCTCACTCACTCTGCCAACCCCTCTCACTCTGCCACCAGTTACCCCCTCCCTTACTCAATCTGCCACCAGTCATCCCCTCAATCTGCCACCAGTCACCCCCTCCCTCCCTTACTCTGCCACCAATCACCCCCTCCCTCCCTCAATCTGCCACCAGTCACCCCCTGCCACCAGTCACCCTCCCTCACTCTGCCACCAGTCAGCCACCAGTCAACCCCTCACTCTTCCACCAGTCAAACCCTCCTCCGCCTGCCACCAGTCACCCTCCCTCACTCTGCCACCAGTCACCCCCTCCCTCACTCTGCCACCGGTCACTCCTTTCCTCCCTCCTTCACTCTGCCACCGGTCACCCCCTCCCTCCTTCACTTTGCCACCAGTCACCCCCTTCCTTCTTCACTCTGCCACCAGTCACCCCCTCCCTCACTCGGTCACCCTACCACCAGTCACCCCTTCCCTCTGCCATCCCTATCCCACCCCACACTATGTGCCCTACACACTCTACGTAACCTACAAACATACACACTACATCCCTATCCCACACTATAGTGTGTTCCCTACATCCATATCCTGCACTACACCATGTTCCGTACACACACTGCATTACCTACACACTACCTGGATGCAAGTATGAGAGAGAGAATTAGAGAGAGTTAGATGTGTCCAGCTTTTGGTTAATGATCAAAGGTCGCTTGCCTCCGGCTCGCTTACATTTTTCAGGAAGAGCTTCCTTTAACTTTCTTTACATTACTAATTTTAAGTCACCAATGGAGCCAGGTGGGTGTACCTTCTCTTTTGATTGCCACATAGACTTTGATCTATAGGGGACGTTGTAACACCACAAGATATTCTCATCCAGAATTTCCAACTACCACTTTGTATCGATACCGTTCATCAAATATATGTCAGTCTTCAAAGAGATTTTCTTAGACTGACCGTCTGGTTTTTGGGCCATAAAGTATGATTTTGACACATTTGGTCTCGGTTTCAACTTACTAATACAATGGAACCTTGTAGTAATCTATTTAATTTAAAAAGTAAAATGAATTACTTTAGTATTATCTCTTCTGGTAATCCTGTGTCTGGTTTTTAGTTACTGTCTCATTGTGTCAAATTTATGTGTATTATTGTTACGGCCCCCGGCTTGCAACCTGCAAAACAGCAAGCCAGGAGCCAACCTGCTGGGGTGTCTGTTCCCAGCACGCGTAAAGTCCAAAATGGTGCCGGCTGCCGCAAGGTAGCGTCCATTTATAGCCCTACCTCCAATGGAGTCAAAGGTCTTGCAAACGTTCATGTGAAGTCACATCATCAACGCACATGCACGTTCTGGTGTCAGAGGCCAATTTCTGACCAATCACAATCTAAGGAGGGATATTTAAACCCCAGGTTACCTTTGTTCATTGCCCTGTCATGGTTTCTGTTCCTGGATATCAGAGAGTGTGTTTATTGATCCTGTTATAATATTGAGATTCCTGGTTGTAACGGATCACGGATCATAAGTCGAACGGTATGCCACCAGAGGGCCTGGTATGCATTGTCTAGCCAGATCTCTCGCCATACCAGGGTCTCTAGTCTTGTCACCCACTCATCCAGGGGCTGCTCTCCCAATAGATACATCCGCATCGCCACACGCTTCTGTATCTGCTGCTCATCACTAGGGAGACTCTCACCTTGCTGCCACTGGGCATCTTCCTTTCCTTTCTGTCTGCATCCCTGTAGTCCGCGGCCACCTCCTCCTCCTCATCATGGAACGCTGTCCGAAAACTAGCCGATTCCATCCTGCTGTAGCCAGGGGCGCTGTACGTATAGTAGCGTTGCCTTCATTTTGTAACTCCAAACGTTACCAGTGTCTCCTCGCACTAGGACGCCATCCCACCCCTTGCCACCAATGTAACGGATCACCTGGCACCCCGACTGGGTACCTCTGTTGAAGTATGCTCCTAGCGCTTCCTGAGGACTCCAAGCACTGCAGCATACACCACAACCACCGAACCGGAGAAGCATACGAATGCTCTCAAGCATATGAAAACTGTAAGCAGCTGAACAGGAAAAGCATACAATCAGCTTACACTCTTGGCAATCAGCATACAATCCAATTCCCCCAATAACGAAACAACACTAAGTTTTGAGGTCAACCAGAACTGCCTGTACTGGCACATACAGCCTCTTTTATTCACAATCCACAAACATAGTACTGCCCACAGGGTTTTGAAGTACAACCAATCAATCCGTACAATACACACAGACACTCCCACAAAAAATCCTCCCCTCTGCCTGTGATATGATTACTGAACACAATGGTTAATATAATTATCACAGGCAGAGAAATACAGTATTATAAAACATATCACAAGGACCCCAAAACATGCAATAACCCCATAAAAATATATATACATATATCCTCGGAACCGGGGAATCTGGGTGAACCACATATCCAAAATTCACCCAGATCCGTTCAGTGGTTTGGAAGATACAGTTTAATTCAGATTCCGCAGAACATATACAGGCAATATGAAAAAGAATTACTGTATAATGTGTCCCCTTTTGTATAGTTTAAAACTACTGCACGATATCTTTGTGCAAATACCGGCGAGATGGCACTGTGTAGAAAAGTCCAAACAGTGTCTGTGAGTTAAAATGGCCGCCATTCATTGTTCTCACCATGTGCTTCATCCATTGTTCTCACCATGTGCCTCTGATACATGAAATGGTGGATGTGACGAGACCAATCTCGCCACATTTCATTGGAGAAGCCTGGTTGCTCGCCTGCTGCCTTTGGACTATGGCCCCCTGTTAAAAGACATCTTTTTTTTACCTGCAGAAAAGCTTCATTCATGCTTTTCTGCCTGGGGTTCGGTAGATTTGTTTGAATGTGTTATACCCCAGATAGGGAGCCCATTCGTATGAAACTGACTGTAAAGACTTTGGCTCCATGGCAATTAAACTGTATTTGTGTGGTCTGAGCGCCATTCACTTGATAATGTGCGCTCAGACCTGAGCTATCTGGGGATATGTTAAATGTATAGTTTTAATGTAATGTGTCTTACCTGGTGTATTTTAACAGTAATGCTTGTTTTATGTATAAAATGGGACTTGGTGTATTGTACAGTATTTTAATGCTTTGTGCTAACCATGTGCATAATGGAGTCTTGTCTCTGTCCTGGGAGATAATTTAATTACTTCTCAATTATCTCCTGGGCAGAGGAGAGGAAGCCAGGATGCATTGTGGTAAAAAGGGGGAGGGAATCTGTGGGTTGTAACTAATATGTTACTGGATATTTTATACCTCCCTGTGGGTGGTCCTGTATTTGCAAGACTGTAATAAAAACCAGGCTGGGTGTGCCAGCACCTCAGACCACTGCTTGACCCTCAACACGGAGCCTTGTCTCGTTCTTGGGGGGATTCACTGTATGCTGCTAAGGACTGATTGCCAGGAGTGTAAGCTGATTGTCTGCTTTTCCTGTTCGTCTGCTAGCAGCTATTTGGGAGGTTCCAGTTCTGGAGTTGGAGTGCTATTTTGTATCCAGTTCGGGAGTTTGGTGTTCTGCAGTAGCTGTGCCTGTATCTCTGGAAAGGGGGCCGATCGCCTAAACGGTTTTTACCCCTTTTGTGCAAACGGTCCGTTACAATTGGTGGCAAGCGGCGGGATCATTCCTACAACCAGAAGGACAGCTACAGGAGACACCATTCCGTGGATTTTACAATTTGAGGGCAACGCATCTCTCAGTACAGCGACCCTGACAGCAACAGAATGGAACCAGCAGTAGAGTACAGATACTCTGTAGAGGAATTTGACCGTATGATGTGGTTGCGGCTGAACTTCTATGGACCTAATCCAGCTGAGAAATCCGTGAAGTTCGTGAGGAGTCTAGTATTCAAGACTCTGCTGTACCGGGCAGAGGGTGACGGTCAGCTGCCACGGTGGGTGGACCTCCACCGGCAGCTACAGTTGCGGGACAGTGAGAGCCCAGTCTCCTCTCCACAGCGGCAGATACAGCAGGGAATTGGGAGCCCAGTCTCCATTCCCCAGCGGCAGTGTAAAGTGCAGGTAGAGGAGAACAGCGTCCTCCCTCCCCAGCGGCAGGCTGAGTTACAGGGGGCAGAGGTAGTTGTTCCTGCCCTCCAGCAGCAGAGTAATATGCCGGGAAGGCAGTGTAAAGTGCAGGGAGAGGAGAGCAGCGTCCTCCCTCCCCAGCGGCAGGCTGAGTTACAGGGGGCAGAGGTAGTTGTTCCTGCCCCCAGCAGCAGAGTGATATGCCGGGAAGGCAGTGTGAAGTACAGGGAGAGGAGAGCAGTGTCCTCCCTCCCCAGCGACAGGCTGAGTTACAGGGGGCAGAGGTAGTTGTTCCTGCCCCCCAGCAGCCAGGTGATATGCCGGGAAGGCAGTGTGAAGTCCAGGGAGAGGAGAGCCGTGTCCTCCCTCCCCAGCGGCAGCGTGATTTTCTGGGAATTGGGAGCCCAGTCTCCATTCCCCAGCGGCAGTGTGATGTGCCGGGAATTGGGAGCCCAGTCTCCATTCCCCAGCGGCAGTGTTATTGGTTGGGAATTGGGAGCCCAGTCTCCAGTCCCCAGCGGCAGAGTATCCAGCAGGGAATAGAGAGCCCAGTCTCCCTTTCCCAGCAGCAGGACACTGTATTGGGAGCGGAGACAGTCGGTCTCCCTCCACAGAGGACGAAAGTATGTATGGGAGAGGAGCTTGCTACCACCTCTCCCCAGCGGCGGATCATTAATGGGCACGGAATAGAGAGCTCAGTCTACTTTCCCCAGCGGCAGAGTGTTCTAGCGGGAGAGGAGCCTGTTACCCCCTCTCCCCAGCGACAGCTTAGAGTATCCAAAGGGGAGACAGTCGGTCTCCCCCTCCAGCAGCAGAGCTGTGCAACAAAAGGGGAGACAGTCGGTCTCCAGCAGCAGAGCGGTGTAACTAAAGGGGAGACTGTCGGTCTCCAGCAACCAGGCTTCAACCAGACTACTCCCGCGGTAGTACTGGCATCAGGGCAGAGTGCCGCTGGTCTCTGCCCACTCAGCAACCCACCAAGGCAGCCTACCAGTCCCCCACACAGCTGTGGTGAGGCACCTGGACATGGACAAGATTCTCCCTTACTCAGGTTTAGTAACCAGTTATTGTGGGTGGGCTGTACTGCTGTTTCAGTTTTGTGGGTGGGCTGCTGGACTAACAAGGGCACTGACCGGCAGGAGGTCAGATACCCTGTTAGTCTGTTTGGAAAAGGGGAGAGATGTGACGAGACCAATCTCGCCACATTGCATTGGAGAAGCCTGGTTGCTCGCCTGCTGCCTTTGGACTATGGCCCCCTGTTAAAAGACATCTTTTTTTTTACCTGCAGAAAAGCTTCATTCATGCTTTTCTGCCTGGGGTTCGGTAGATTTGTTTGAATGTGTTATACC
The DNA here is from genome assembly GCA_933207985.1 of Pelobates cultripes. Classification (NCBI taxonomy): domain Eukaryota; kingdom Metazoa; phylum Chordata; class Amphibia; order Anura; family Pelobatidae; genus Pelobates; species Pelobates cultripes. The sequence continues at coordinate 7,675,306 of OW240925.1, forward strand.
CCAGATAGGAATCCCATGGAGCCCATTTGTATGAAACTGACTGTAAAGACTTTGGCTCCATGGCGATTAAACTGTATTCGTGTGGTCTGAGCTCCATTCACTTAATAATGTGCGCTCAGACCTGAGCTATCTGGGGATATGTTAAATGTATAGTTTTAATGCAATGTGTCATACCTGGTGTATTTTAACAGTAATGCTTGTTTCATGTATAAAATGGGACTTGGTGTATTGTACAGTATTTTAATGCTTTGTGCTAACCATGTGCATAATGGAGTCTTGTCTCTGTCCTGGGAGATAATTTAATTACTTCTCAATTATCTCCTGGGCAGAGGAGAGGAAGCCAGGATGCATTGTGGTAAAAAGGGGGAGGGAATCTGTGGGTTGTAACTAATATGTTACTGGATATTTTATACCTCCCTGTGGGTGGTCCTGTATTTGCAAGACTGTAATAAAAACCAGGCTGGGTGTGCCAGCACCTGAGACCACTGCTTGACCCTCAACACGGAGCCTTGTCTCGTTCTTGGGGGGATTCCCTGTATGCTGCTAAGGACTGATTGCCAGGAGTGTAAGCTGATTGTCTGCTTTCCCTGTTCGTCTGCTAGCAGCTATTTGGGAGGTTCCAGTTCTGGAGTTGGAGTACTATTTTGTATCCAGTTTGGGAGTTTGGTGTTCTGCAGTAGCTGTGCCTGTATCTCTGGAAAGGGGGCCGATCGCCTAAACGGTTTTTACCCCTTTTGTGCAAAACGGTCCGTTACAGTGGACACCCAGTAACTCCACAGTATGTCCCCACATGGTTCTTAAAGGGCCAGCAGCAGCACAACACAAATCCATTATGCCCAAATCATGTTTTTAAAGAGCAATACACTCCAGGGGCCATAGTCACATGCCAGGAGACTGGCAATCAGTCTTTTCTGATGCCCAGTGGCGAGGTCGGTTTCGCCACACTGGTATTTCACTTCGGCTATTTCTGATTGTAACGGATCGCCTGGCACCCTGACTGGGTACCTCAGTTTGACGGATGCTCCTACTGCTTCCCGAGGGCTCCAAGCACTCCACTAGACACCATAACCACCGCAGACCTCGTGAAACGTTGCAGCTTGGTTGGGGTCTCGCCGTCTTTCACCCACTCTGGACCCAAGACCAGGATCCAGCTTCCAATAGGTAGACCTATCTTGTAATCCAGAGAGCAAAGGAATAGCTCTTACAAGAGTTAGTGATTAAACTCTGGGGAGTATAGTGATTATAGCAATCCCCTGAGTGTGGTTCTCCAATTCCCCAAACATGAGCCAAGACTTCATGAAGGGTAGAACATGTCTGAAGCTTTATTGGTACAGGTTTGCTTATATATTCGTGGAGGAGTGTGGAATCTGGCCTCCTGCCCACTGACTATGGACCAGGTGAGCAACTATAAAGACCCATATTTTATTCCCCCTGGTTCGGCACTTGCCATTCATGCGTATAGAACCAAACGCTATCTCCCTGGCGGCCGTTCGCATGGACCAAAACCGTGAATAGACTTCAGGGGGACTTGGCTGCGAATGCCTTGGAGCTATTTTCGGCTATGGAACCATGCGTGCGATACATCAAATAAATAACTTCCAGGAAATTCCTTAACCCCTGAACTGATCTGGGTGATTTTTGGATATGTTAGTCACCCAGATCATGGCTATCAGGTGATATACTTTTCTTGATTTTTATGCGTTTTGGGGGGTACTTTTGGGGTGTTTGGTGAAAAAGTGTGTTTTTCTGTACTTGCAGATAATTGGATTAGATTAGTACAGTTCCTGATCCAATTATCTCCAATTATCTCCCAGGCAGAGGGGAGGGATTGTATAATATGTGTGTGTGTGTATCATGTATTATAACTCTGTTGTCATTGGTCTGTGACTTTGTAATATAGTTTTCAGGTCCAGATGGTGATTTGTGTTTTTTCGGTGCGGAAGCGACTGGCCTGGTCTGGCTCCAGTGTTTCGATGGAGACCTACCTGGTGACCGTCGATTTACTAGCCAAGAGAGACCACGAGTTCCTAATGGCTAAGACGACGGGTGGAGGTCTCCAGCGAAAAGCGGTTTGTAGCTGCCCTTTGACAGAGATGGTGCAATTGATCTGGGAGGATGTGCCCACAGATTTAATTGACTTTACATCCGAGGATGTTAGCCTCACTCCGCAGCGGTAGCCCAAGGTACCAGCGTTAGGGACCTTGATTAACCCCTCTGGGACCTTCTCTGCCCCGGCCCTGCAGGGATGCTGGGAAGCCCGCCCAGATCCCCTACTACAGCCAGAGTTACCGGAAGTAGGGACAGTCAGTCCTACTCCCCAGCAGCAGTGTACCATACTGGGAGTAGAGACATCTGGTCTCACTCCCCAGCGGCAGAGTGTGTTACAGGGAGAGTAGACAACCGGTCTCTCTCCCCAGCAGCAGCCGGAGATACCGTAAGAGGAGACAGCTGGTCCTTCATCCCAATTGCAAGATAACCTAATAGATTGGTCCTGGGAGGACCCCCAGTCAGCAAGTGGAGATGGGACCGAGGTCCACCAGCCCTACAGGGTTGCTGGGCAGCTGGCCCAGATCCCCAACTGCACCTAGAAGTACCGGAAGTATGGACAGGCGATCCTACTCCCCAGCAGCAGTATATAATGCAGAGAGAGGAGATAGTTGGCCTTTCTCCCCAGCGGCAGCTGGAGAGACCGGAAGAGGAGACAGCAGGTCCCTCTTCCCAATTAGCGGGGGACCTTACAGACTGGTCCTATGAGGAACCCCAAATGGCAGGTGCAGATGGGACTGAGTCTCTCCACCGGCCCCACAGGGATGCTGGGCACCCGGCCCAGATCCTAAACTACAGGGGTAGACAACCAGTCCACCTTCCCACCCCCAGCTGCAGCATACCGTACAGGGAGAGGGGATTAGCGGCCCCCCTCCCCAGCCGCAGATGCCCATCCTAGCTCTGGAGGTAGTGGACGGCGGCCTCTTCCCAGTGGAAGAACTGGCATCAGTGGAGAGCGCAGCTAGCCTCTGCCCTACCAGTCCCAGTGTTGCAGCAGAAGCACTGGCATCCGGCAGAGAGCTGCTGGCCTCTGCCCTCCCCTTTCCCATTGACTAGGGCCTGAATACCCGCAGGCCACCACAGCAGAAGTGCTGGCTATGGGACAGAGCACCACTGGCCTCTGCCAACTAAGCCCAGACTGCGCGGAGACTTGGAGCAAAATAGACCAGGGGCAACCTACCCCCACACCACGACCTGGGGAAGACAGTATAGCGCTTGGCACTGGAGGCTACCCGGCCAACTAATTGTTTTTGGGTGGGTTGCTCGACTAACTCTGGTACCGACCGGCAGCAGGTCAGGTACCTGGTTAGTCTCCCCTTGGGAGGGAAGATATGTGACAAATGCCGCTTTCCACAGACGTATGCCACAGACTCTTGGTGGAGTGTGGAGGGTGGCCTCCTGCCCACCGACTGTGGGTCAGGTCAGCGACTGTAAAGACCAATTTTTTATTTTCCCTGGTTCGGCGTTTCCCATTCATGCGCATAGAACCGAACGCTATCTCCATGGCGGCCGTTTGCATTGACCAAAACCGCGAATAGACTTCAGCGGGAATAAACCGTGAATGCCTTGGATCTATTTTCCGCTATGGTACCATGGGTGCGGTCGGTCAAATAAATGATTTTCAGGAAATGGGGAAAAATGCAACTTTGTTAATTGTGTTACAGGCTTATCTCAGGGGAGGAGATGTGTGGGATGTACCTTGTAACGGACTGTTTTGCACAAAAGGGGTAAAAACCGTTTAGGCGATCGGCCCCCTTTCCAGAGATGCAGGCACAGCTACTGTAGAACACCAAACACACGAACCGCCAATAAGTGAATGCTGCAAACTCCCGAACGGCATCTAATATAGCACTCCAAATACACGAACAGGAACCATACGAATTGCTGCTACCAGACGAATAGGAAAAGCATCCAAGCGGCTTACACTCCTAGCAATCAGTCTCTATCAGCATTCAGTAAATCCCCCCCAAAGACGAGACAAGGCTCAGTGTTGAGGTTCAAGCAGTGGTCTGTTTAATGAGGGCTACCTGCCCAGTATTTATGCAGGTCTCCCACCTGGTGGACAGTCCCTTAGGGGACCAAATGGGAGACTGTGACAAGGGACAGACAAGCAGACAAATAGGACACACAGTCACAATATATTCCCACAATGCATCCTGGCTTCCTCCCCTCTGCCCTGGGAGATAATTGAGAAGTAATTCAATTATCTCCCAAGACAAAGGCAAATCTCCATTATGCACGTGGGGATACTAAAACAAGCATTACTGTTAAAATACACCATGTGAGACACATAACATTAAAACTATACATTTAACATATCCCCAGATAGCTCAGGTCTGAGCGCGCATTATTAAGCGAATGGCGCTCAGACCACACGAATACAGTTTAATCGCCATGGAGCCAAAGTCTTTACAGTCAGTTTCATACGAATGGGCTCCATGGGATTCCTATCTGGGATATAACACATTCAAACAAAACTACCGAACACCGGGCCATTCGTGCACTTCCACCGAACAAGAAGGGAGGTCGGCGGCTTCGCGCAAAACTGTGTCCGATTGTAGTTCCATGAAAATAGAGACGAACACCGCTGTGCATTCGTATGTTTAAAATGGCCGTGACCTCGTGTTCAGGATACGAATGGCAGCCACCCAGCATTCGTCAATTAAGCTGCGGTTAACCGCAGCTTCAGGGAGGTTAATTGCCAGCACACTCCAGCTCCCAGGTTGTCTATTCATTCGTGCGGTTGTTCGGTAGACTGAATCTACCGAACAACCGGCAGAAAAGCACGAATACAGCTTTTCTGCAGGCGAAACAAAGTCTTTTAACATGGGGCCATAGTCCAGAGGCAGCAGGCGAGCAACCAGGCTTCTACAATGCAATGTGGCGAGATTGGTCTCATCACATACCTTATGTTTTATAGGTTGTTGTGTTAATTGTGTGGGTGTCTCCCTTGCATGGGCAGCATCACATAAAAGGAGAGCACCTGCCATTAAAATTCAGTTCTTCTTGATCCTTCAAAACGTAGCCTTGTCGCGTTCTTGAAAGGGGATATGCAGCTTAATCACCTAACTCTTTTAAGAGCTCTGCCTGACTCTTGCCTTGGATCCAGTGAATGGGAATAAGCAACTTCACCACTACACAGCGACTTGCCGGGGAGAAAAGGACGTCTCCAACGGCTGATACCCTCTTACTACCTGGGTAGCCGTTACAGATTGTATACTATGTATGGGAGTGTCATGTATTATAATTCTGTCACTAGTCTGTGACTTTGTAATAGTCTTCCTGATGGAAGAGTACCCCTTGCATGGGGACTGACATAAAAGGCCAAGTGTGGTCCCATTAATATCACTTCCTCTTCACCCTCAACATAGAGCCTCGTCTCATGTGTGGAGGGGACAGTTGTATCTACTCTGGGGTTTGCTATATCATGTTACTCCCCTGGGTTAAAATCATTTGCTCTTTTAAGAGCAGCCTGCTACACTCTCTGGAGTAGGAGAGGTCTACCCACAGGAAGCTGTAGCCTTGTCTAAGGTCCAGAGTGGGTAGAGGATGGCGAGACTCCAGCCAAGCTGCGGCGGCTAAAAGGTCTATGGTGCTGATGGTGTCTGGAGTGCTGGAGTACTCGATGAACACTAGGGAACAGCAATTGGTGGAGGCACCTGGTCGGTGTGCCAGGCGGTCCATCACACATAGTGTAGCAGAGCTCCATGTACCCCGACTGGGTACCTCCGCCAAAGGACCGCTTCCTAGCTGGAGCAGGGGACAAACCACAGCACTTCTGCCCACGGTCGCCATGTGCTAGACTAGGGCCCTAGAACCACTCCTTCCTTGAGCCGAATGGGGAATTAGCTTTAGTCCTTACAAGGACTTTTTCCAGTTGAATCTCCTGTAAGCTGGAACAGCAGTCACAGCAACAAATCTTCTTTCCCTCCAATAACAGGACGACACACAGTTTTGGAGTGCAAGCAGGAACAGGTTTAATGAGCACACAGGCATTTCTTTTATACATGTAACGGCACCCACAGCATCAAATGTACAAACCGCCGTTTAGTGAATCCTCCCCTCTCACCATAACGCAAGCTTCATTCGTATCAACTGCAATCATATGAATTGCAAGCAGGGGAATGTTCCAGTCTCCCGAACGGGACCCGTACGGGTACTTCACTTCCCGATCTCCAAAACCACGAATCGCCCCTGGTAGCCGAACTCCTATATCTCCCAAGCGGCTAATATTCCCATCCGGCAGTCTCTGTTCGTCGGTAATAAATCCCCCCAGTAACGAGACCAAGCTCCGCATTGAGGGCAAAACATGAACTGGGTTTACTGTGGGCTACCCGCCTATATTTATGCAGGTCTCCCACTTGGTGGACACTCCCCTAGGGGACCAAATGGGAGACTGTAATAGCAAATGGACATATGGCATGTTAGGGCACACAGGCACATAATATTCCCAGCATGCATCATGGTTTCCTCCCCTCTGCCCTGGAGATAATTGAGAAGTAATTCAATTATCTCCCAGGACAGAGGCAAATCGCCATTTTAGATACAACCCCAAAAAACACATAAAAATATATAACTTTACAATTGCCGAACATTTCTCATTCGTGTAACATATCGTGTAACATATCCCCAGATAGCCTGGATCTGAGTGCATATTATTGGCGAATAGCGCTCAGATCCCATACGCATAGTTCAGTCGCCATGGAGTCAAAGTCTATTACAGTCGTTCGGTAGTTTGGTTCGGCAGAAAAGTCAAATAAACTAACAGGGGCATACGGACAGGTAATTCCACGAAACAAGGCAAAACAGACGAACCAGCAATTCCAGTCTATACAGATAGATTTGTCACAATACACACCCCCTGGACCTGAGGGACACAAACCAATAGGAACAGTAATTAACATCATAACACTCCCACATACAGTCAGAAATCCCTCCCCTCTGCCTGTGATATAATTAAGTTAGCTAACGGAATAACCTAATTATCCACAGGCAGAAAATATACATTTTACCGCAAAGTCCAGAAACACCTCAAACCACAAACATAGCCCCATAAATTATAAATCCATGGATAGCTCTTATCTGGGTGAACAACATATCTAAATAATCACCCAGATCAGAGCAAGGGTTCCCGAATTCTATGGAAGTCACATTAAACCGACCGCTTGCATGGCTTTCATGCCCAAAATAGTTCCACAGATTTAGGCTGTGCGGCTGGTCTATCCTTAAAATATCTCCTTAAAATAAGGTACAAAATGCACAAACTGATCCGTTCGTGCATACGGTCATTAGATGTGTCTTGTACGGGAGTTTACTTTCACTAAAAAACACTCGTATGGATTTAACCAAACGCACGTTAGGTGGAAGTCCCAGCGGAGTTTGTGCTTTTGAGTGTCTGATTTCAGTTCCAGGCACTCAAAGGAAAAATACAGCTGAGAGGGTTTGGCTAAACAAAATGGCCACTGCCACATGTTCGTTCAGACGAATGCTGACCACCCAGTCGTTCGCCAGTTAAGCTGCAGTTAACCACAGCTTCTGTGTGGTTAACAAGAACCACATGCAGGGTGGTCGGTTGTTTGTAGTTTGTTCGTCTGTATGCACAACATTATCCTGGCTGTAATAGACGTGTAATTCGCTGAGCTAATTAACGAAATTATCAGGGAGAGTTTAACATCCAAGCAAATAAGGAGCAATATGAAATCCAGGGACATAAAGGTCTTTCACAAGTGCCTCAAAACCCAATAAATCACCGGGGCCATAATCACAGGGCAAGAGGCTGGCAAGCAGGCCTCTCCAAAACCCAGTGGCGAGTTCCCTTTTGCCACACATAGGTACTATTTATATATCTTTTTATCCCCCTTGTTGCAGACATAAATTCTTGATAAAAAAAAAAAAATGGAACCCAATGTGGCGGAACCAGCCTCGCCACTGGGCATTGGAGAAGACTGATTGCCAGCCTCCTGCCATGTGACCATGGCCCCTAGGATGTATTGCCTGCTCTCCTGTACTGCTGATGATTTCTACCAACTAGGTGGATTTGGCTATGGAGCTTGTGTAGTGCCCTAATATGCACTACCTGAATAGCAAGACTGGTAATTTGCATATTCGGGTAGATTTGCATATCGCTAATTCTGAATGCAGGAGAGACATTTTGTGTTAATTATGGTCTTCCCCACCCATTTATAAATATGTAATTATGTTATAATAAGTCACTGTATGTTGCCTGCTATAATTTGACTGTTTGTAATTTTATTGAGTTTTCACAGCAATGTTAATGTAATGACCATATGGGCTAGTCCCAAGTAAAAAACGTTTTAGACAGTTCTACTTCATCCTCAATTTGGAGTGCCGTCTTTTATTGGGGAAATCTGCTTCAAGGGATTGCTATGCTTGTCATACTCCCTTGCTAAATCACTACTAAGCTCTTGTAAGAGCTTGTTCCTGCCTTGTTCCTGGTGGAGTCTACAGTGGTTATGGTGTCTGCTGCAGTGCTTGGAGCCCTCAGGAAGTGCTAGAAACATCCATCAACGGAGGTACCCAGTCGGGGTGCCTGTCGATCCGTTACACTCTGCATTGTTTACTTAACCCACGTTTTTTTAGTCATTGAATAGAATTGAATAAAGAAACAAAAATGCCTGAGCTTTGCATTTTGTTACAAAATGGAGTCACATCTGTGGTGGCTTACAATATACATTTTTAATTTCTATCTTAGCTGTCAGTATAAATATCTGACACAATCAATAAGATACTTCATAGTTACAGTTCTGATTATTTTTTCTAAGTATCGTAAGCTTAAAGCAATAGATTTTTTTTAACTCCCAGTACATTTCTTTCAGATTTTTCCCAGCAGTAAAAGTTAGCAAGAAGGACCTGAGAAGAACAGAAATACAGTAAGCAAGACTATGAAGAAATCTTTCAATACAAGGACCAAAAATTCCAACTCTAAAAGCTCAAGAAATCTTTTACAACCGTATATGTCTACAAATGAAATAGTAAACAGAAAATCAAAGCTTTTCCCCTGTACTGAATGTGAAAAATGTTTTAACAATCACGCAAATCTTGTTGTGCACAATAGAACTCACACAGGAGAGAAACCTTTCTCATGTTCTGAATGTGGGAAATGTTTTAGCAGTAAATTACGTCTTGTTGAACACCAGAGAACTCACACAGGAGAGAAACCGTTCTTGTGTTCAGAATGTGGGAAATGTTTTCTCTGTAAATCACATCTTGTTGAGCACAAGAGAACTCACACAGGAGAGAAACCGTTCTCATGTACGGAATGTGGAAAATGTTTTATCCGTAAATCACATCTTGTTAGACACAACAGAATTCACACAGGAGAGAAACCTTTCTCATGCTCAGAATGTGAAAAATGTTTTAGCTATAACTCCGTTCTTGTTGTCCATCAGAGAACTCATACAGGAGAGAAACCTTTGTCATGTTCTGAATGTGGGAAATGTTTTAGCAGTAAATCAAGTCTTGTTGAACACCAGAGAATTCACACAGGAGTGAAACCGTTCTCGTGTTCTGAATGTGGGAAATGTTTTGTTAGTAAATCAGAGCATAACAAACATCAGAGAACTCACACAGGAGATAAACCGTTTTCATGTACGGAATGTGGAAAATGTTTTCTCCGTAAATCACAACTTATAAAGCACAACAGAACCCACACAGGAGAGAAACCGTTCACATGTACGGAATGTGGAAAATGTTTTATCTGTAAATCACAACTTGTAAGCCACAACAGAACTCACACAGGAGAGAAACCGTTCTCATGTACGCTATGTGGAAAATGTTTTATCCGTAAATCACAACTTGTAAGCCACAACAGAACCCACACAGGAGAAAAACCGTTCACATGTACAGAATGTGGGAAATGTTTTATCTGTAAATCACAACTTGTAAGACACAACAGAACTCACACAGGAGAGAAACCTTTCTCATGTTCAGAATGTGGGAAATGTTTTAGAGTTCAATCAAGTCTTAGTATTCATCAGAGAACTCACACAGGTTTATTGTCATGTTAATCACCATTGTGCCCTTATTGCATTTAATAGATTGAAGAAACAAACATAAAAAACAATTTTAAACTAACTTCTCATTTTTTAAAGGGAATTCATTTTTTTGAGAACAAACACTTCCCTGAGATGATCACTTTCGGATCAAATAAAGCACACACAAAAAAAAAGCATTGTTACAGTAATGTAATATAGCCAAATGCAAGAAACATACTTAGGCACTATACACTAAATGGTTAAAAAAAATGCACCATAGAGTGTAAGTATCCAGGAGCTAAATCAGTAGAAGTAGATATGTATGTATGTATGTAGAAATGTATGTATGTATGTAGAAATTGGGGATGCACCCTAAGGCGATATACCATTCTCCATCCTGTAAGAGCAACCCTATTAGTGCAATTTATATAAAAGGAATTCATTCTGGGATATTCCTGGAGGAAGCTGTCACCACTATCCATTTAGATAAGTGTATTTTTTATCACACTAATGAATTTTGAGTGTAGATAAAATTATTCTAACATTCTTTAATAATAACCCACAGATTAATATTCATGTCTTCTTTTGTGCACATTCAGAATGGGGAAAGCACACCTTAAATAACAAGAGTAAAAATATGGTTAGTGCAAGCTGTTTGGAAGGAATTGTGAAGTCAATGGTATTGAGTCATAACTAGGAGGTGTGACATATCTATGGACTTGTTAATTTGAAAATAAAAATAATAGATGCATGAATTATTACTGTAGCAAGCACAAGAGAAAATAAAATATTTCTATTTGGATTAGTGTTGGTCTGAAACATGAGGGGGTAGCCACTTATTGTTTCCTTCACCTATACCAATTCTGGGCCTGTTTTGAAATTTGAGATGAATATAGGAGGTATAAATCTAATGATGGGCAAATGTCTAGTGTGCATACTAGGAGCTAAAATCGAACTTTGAGTAAGTCTTATGGGTATTTGCAGATATGACAGGATTTTAGATTGGAAATTGTATTTCTTAAACTGTTATGTTATGTATAACAAATATTACTAAACATATTCTAGCTAAACAATTTTAATACTAACTACACAATTAACTTTGCAGTAGTAATCGTATATTTACCATGATTGCAGTAAAGACATATCAAAGGATATGCAATTTGAATCTAAGCAGTCTTAGAAAAGAAAAAATAGTAAAACTGCCTGTGCCCCTGTACTGCTACATCACTGCTATCCCCAAAGCACTCAAAAAATCAACTGTCCAAACCTCCACAAAACAGCTGCACAATAACCATAGTAACATGTCCCTCCTTTCAGCCTATTCCCTGCCTATTAATCTGACTCTGAATTGGTTAAACTGGTTTGTTAACCTTTTTAGTCCATAGAACTGGCATTTATGCATTGAATATCTGTTAAATTGTGAACTAATAACTTTGGGAGTTATGGGTATAAAAGCACAAATGTTGTGTTAACATGTTTGTCAATTTACCAATTGATTTGTTTCCTTGGACCTTCTTTTTATCTCGCACAATGGAGGGACTTTCCAAACATAATTAAAAATGTTCCAATTTAATCACATTAGCAGCTCGCAGAGTCATTGCAGCAGGTCGGCTCAAAAGGGATCTCTTAAGATTACAGATGTTATTACAAAAATAGAAGATAATGCAGTCATGGATGAATTGACTTCTAAAGTCAGACATTCACAGGATACATTTTCAAGAATCTGGAATCCCTGAAGAGAACTTACATCCAACCAACCAGTCTTTATATTTTTTTATGACTGACAATGTGTATATGGGATATGTGCAGTGTTATATCACTTCCCCATCTTCTTTCTTGTTCTTTAAATATTTCTGTTATTTTCTTTGTTTTTTAAATTAATAAAGCAGAACACAGATAATAGTATAATATATATTATTTCAGCAATATACATAATAAAGAGAGGAAATGAGGAAATTTACTTTATATCTTAGATACTCTAAACTCAAATGCAAAATATATCATACATTTTTCATAGCTAACATTAATTTCATTTTTTCCTTTGTCAATGAGGTACTATTTATGTATTAAGGTTTTTCTCCATATTGACAATTATCATAGACTGTAATATGACTTATCTTAAATAAAGAATTTAAATAAAAAAAATTGTCATAAGTAATAACTATAACAAATAACAAGTCATGCCTCATCTTTGTCATGGCCTTATCTATTTGTCAAGTTTTAGTCTAAATAATAACAAATCATGTCATAAAAGATAATGTTAATATTGTATATGCACCACTTGGGGCAGTAGTATTCATTAAAAGGAGAGTTAAGGTAGATTTAACCTATTCCCTTGCCCAGGATGTAGACCAGCAGCTATCATTCTCTCCAAGGGCTGGGGGCATGTATGAGTTATACTGTATGTTTGTATTGTACTGTAATTCAATGTTACTGCTAACATTTGTTATAGTTTGTTACTGTGGCGGAAACAGCCTCGCCACTGGGCATTGGAGAAGACTGATTGCCGGCCTCCTGCCCTGTGACTATGGCCCCATGTTGAAAGGATGGATTTTCCCCTGCAAAGACCCAAAAGCTGGGTCTTTCGGTACTTTCCCTATGTGAGCAGTGTTACCCAGATAGCTATGCCTTGGAGCCCATTTGTATAATGAAAGACTATGGGAAAGACTTTGGCTCCATGGCAATTGAACTGTATGTGTGTGCTCTGAGCGCCATTCAGTAATAATGTGCGCTCAGATCTGAGCTATCTGGGGATATGTTGAATGTACCTGTTTTGTGCAATGGCTGCACAGTTATAAGTTTTTATGTGTTTTATTGTCTTTTGCTGCCATGTGGCTAATGGAGTTTTGCCTCTGTCCTGGAGATAATTGGAGTACTTCCCCAATTATCTCCAGGATAGAAGACTCTGTGGAACTGGTTTTGGGCAGAAAAGCCATGCTGTATTTGGTCAAATAGGACTTTTCCTTAACTTTTGAACCACTGGACCAATATGTATGATTTTGACATATGTTTGTATTTAGAGTATGCTGATTCTGAAAACGTATTATGTGAATGTGATGCATACTTTTCAAGTTATGAATAATGTAGAAAAACTGTATTTCTCTGGCTGTGATAATTAGATTAACCATTGTGTTCAGTAATCATATCACAGCCAGAGGGGAGGATTTTGTGTGGGAGTGTCTTTCTGTAATGTACGTGTTTTATTGGTTGTTATGTAAAACCCTGTGGGCAGTACTAACTTTGTGGATTGAGAATAAAAGAGGCTGTATGTGCCAGTCCAGTCAGTTCCTGCTTAATCCTCAAATTGAAGTGTCGTCTCATTATTGGGGAAGGATTTATTGTATGCTGTTCCAGTTTGACTGCTAGGAGTCTAAACCCATCCGTATGGTTTTTGCCTATTCAGCTGTTTATAGCATTCATATGCTTGAGAGAAGGTATACGCTTCTTCGGTTCGGTGGTTTTGGTGTCTGCTGCAGTGCTTGGAGTCCTCATGAAGTGCTAGGAGCATCCTTTAACAGAGGTACCTAGTCGGGGTGATCCGTTACAGTTACTATAATTTTTTTGTAGTAAATTGACGTTTAATATTAAAAAAATTTTGGTATATTGTATGCACATACTTGACCATAATATCAAGAAATAAAAAAAATCATGTTGAATCATATTGCTTACTTATTGTATAATTAACAAATTAATATTCCTATTTAAGTCTCTACCTCAACAGTAGCTACCTACTAATCTCTGCTGAAATTAAAATCAAGATATCAGCGCTTAGTAGATATTCCCATATAGTCCAAAATATTAATTACAATAAAGAGTTTTGTAACGGATCGCCTGGCACCCCGACTGTGTACCTCCGTTGAAGGATGCTCCTAGCGCTTCCTGAGGACTCCAAGCACTCTGGCAGACACCACAATCACCGAACCGGAGAAACAAATAAATTATCCCAAGCATATGAATGCTGTAGACAGTTGAATAGGAGCCATACCAATAGGTTTACTCTCCTAGCAGTCAAACTGGAACAGCATACAATAAATCCTTCCCCCAATAATGAGACAACACTTCACTTTGTGGGTTAAAACAGGAACTCCCTGTACTGTCACATACAGTCTCTTTTATTCCCAATCCACAAACATAGTACAGCCCACAGGGCGTTACAAAACAACCAATCAATCCGTACAATACACCCAGACACTCCCACACAAAATCCTCCCCTCTGCAGGTGATATGATTACTGAACACAATGGGTAATCTCATTATCACCGGCAGAGGAATACAGTTTTTACACAATATTTATAACTTCTAAAATATACATGTCACAAACATAAAACATACATTTTCATAATCAATCCATTCAGGGGAACAACATATTAAAAAATGGCACGAATCAGACCAGGGGTTCAAAAGTTAAGGGAAAGTCCTTTGTGACTAAATGAAGCATGGTTTTCCGGCCCAAACCAGTTTCAGAGTCTTCTATCCTGGAGATAAGTGAGAAGTAATTCAATTATCTCCCAGGACAGACACAAGACTCCATTATGCACATGGTGAGCACAAAGCATTAAAATATTATAAAATACACAAAGTCAAATTTTATACAGAAAACACAGACATGTCACATATCCCCAGATAGCTGGGATCTGAGTGCACAAAACTACCGAATAGTGCTCAGATCCTATTCACACAGTTCAATTGCCATGGAGCCAAAGTCTTTAACTACACGAATGGGCTCCATGGCATAGCTATCTGGGTTAACACATTCACATAAAGTCTGGTCCATAGTCCAAAGGCAAGAGGCGGGCAAGCAGCCCCCTCCAAGGACACGTGGCGAGGCCGGTTTCGCCACAAGTTTTCATATCAGTTAATGGAAGGATATGTCCACATATAATCTGGAATTGTAACGGTTTGCCAAATCTTGTAGTTGAAGTCTGTATCCCTCATTGTAACTTTATGCCCACCTTAAATCAAAAAGACACTGACATAGCGTAATACTGTTACAAAATGTATTCCCTTTTGATACATAAAAAAAAAAAAAAAACATAAGAGAAACCCTTACACGATCTTGTAACCGCTGCTGGTTCCCTTATTTACCACTATAACATCTTAAAGCATAGAACTTAGTAGGGCTAACCATACAGATAACTTAGCCCAAATTTTATATAGTTAGTGTAAGAGATCCTCCATTTAACATATATAAATAATTGAGAATACAATATAAAATAAGGATTGTCTTGGAAGCAATAAAGTTTTGTCTTTTTAGATATTTATTATATAAAAATATAAATATAGACATATAAAATCCATTACAGCAGAGTTTATAAGATTAAACTAAATGCTTGCAAATATCATTAATAGGTTAACATACCCTTCTGAACATGTCATCATGTCAGCCTCTCTGTCATTTTAAGATGGTCTGTCTCCAAGTCTCTCCTCTGTTCCTTAATATTTAAAAGTACACCTATTTATACCTTGGGTGCCTCCATTTTAGGGTTATCGTAGTTCATATATGAAAAAGTAACACTTCTTTTACTTTATTCATTTTAGGACCTCCCTTAATTTGGCAAACATATAAGGCCATAACTAAAGGATGCATACGTCATGGAAATTTTCCTGACACACAGTGAGAAGCACGCAAGCGCCTCTAGCGGCTGTCAATGAGACAGCCACTAGAGGCTGGATTAATCCTAATATAAACATAGCAGTTTCTCTGAAACTGCTATGTTTATAGAAAAAAGGGTTAACCCTAGCTGGACCTGGCACCCAGACCACTTCATTAAGCTGAAGTGGTCTGGGTGCCTATAGTGGTCCTTTAAGTATAGCCTTGAAGCTTGTTTATGCATTATTGTTATTGTAATTCGTCTGGGACAAAATGGCGCAAACATATTATGCACTGTAAGTAGGTAAGAGCTTATTTCTTAAAGAAACATCTATGAAAAGCAATATGTTCTGTAGTGGTTACCCCGTGTAGCAGAGGGGTTTCAACCACTGGAGGGTGTCCTTTTCCCAATCAGTGAGGAGGATTCTCAGCATCCAGTCATGTTCCAAGAGAAGAAGCTCTTACAAGAGCTATTGTGAATAACTGTATAGTGGTTACCCCCAATAAGAGACAGGACTCTAGATTGAGGATGAAGTAGAACTGATGTTTAATGGCAGGTACTCTGCTTTTATGCAGTGCTCCCCTGCAAGGGAAACGCCCACAGACAATTAGACATTAACCAATTAGACCATGGTTACATCGCACAGATTCCCTCTCCTCTGCTTGGGAGATAATTGAGTTTCTCACTGTATCTCCAAGCTAAAACTTATACTTTTTTATGCATTTTTATAACTTTATGATTTTTCATCACACAGGAATAAAACTTATATTTTTATGAACAACACAACTTGGGGACAAACATTCAAAATTCGTACAAATCCGTTCAGGGGTTCCAGAGATATGGAAAAGTCTCTTAGGACCGGCCGCATGCCTGTTTGTATGCCCAAAAACAGTTCCACAGATTCAGGCTGTGCGGTCGGTCTATTTCTGCCTTGAAAAATAACAAAGTCCCATCCGAAGGCGGCGTTCGAATAGTCGAACGCACTTCGACTTCTGTCAAAGTGTCAAAGTAAAACAGGATAAACTTTCTCGGTGGTCGTTAGGTGAGTGGCAGTCTTTTTCACATGAAAAAGATGACAAAGTCCCATTCAAACGTATGTTCGAATCTGCTGCAGTGTCGAGGGGTGGGGGACGGTGCAGGTCAGCGGTGTTCGTGGAAATGTGTGACAGATTTCCATTCCAGAGATTTGATGGAACACACCGCTGACCGCGTTCGGCTGTATTAAAATGGCTGCCGCCACGTGTTCGACTGTTTAATGGCGACTACTTCGACACATCGACTGTATCCGAAGTGCCATATCAAATGTACCCATTCTTTGCACAACACAGTTAAAGGGCCAGAAACAGTATTTGTCCTTAGGTGCAGGGCAATGTGGATGATGGCAGGAAGTTAAACGGTAGAGGTTCCCAGGCAACACGTTAGGACGCTGGTACAACATATATTATAGATCCAACGCAAAACAGGGGGATCTTTTACTAGTTCCATTTCTAACACCTTGTCAGTTTGCAATCTCTCTTAAAGACAAAGTACACAGTTTAAGAAATACAACATTTCATTCTAAGATTTGTAATATTTGCATTTGCCCATAACACCCTCTCCATTAAACTGTGGGCATTGTAGAGCATTTCTTCCTTAAATTAGTAAACCAAAGTTCTCCAACAGTCTTTAGGTTTTTATGCTCCCAGCATCTTTGATCATTGTTGTAACGGTAAAACATCCGTAGCGTGATCTTTACCTGTAAAGGTGGTTGATTAAAATGAGCAAAGCTTTTGTCTGGGAAATAATTGAAAAGAACACCAGGTTCCAGAGTAAGATATTCTTGGATAGATCCGGATACGAATTGTAATCCAAAGTTAAAAGTAGTAATTGTATTTGTAATCCAAAGTCTTTAAAGGCCTGTAGAAGTTTACATTCCTTAGATACATTGCTGGAGGTTGTGTTTGTAGAATACCCGGGTATTTGTTGTAGAGTATAGGTTGTAGAGTGCAGCTATCCAAGAACTTGCCTAGAATTGGTTGCAGATATTGAATCAGCATAATTTGTTATCACCGTGGTGATGGTGTTGGTATTTGTCTTTTTCTTTTTTTGTTTAGATTTTTCCATGAAACATTTTTACACTGTTTATGATGTGTATAGATTGGATACTCTCTGATATTCTTTTACGAAATAAATTAATTGACAGCATTTCCAAGACATTGTCTTAAAGGACCACTCTAGGCACCCAGACCACTTCAGCTTAATCCCTCTAGGATTAACCCCTTTTTTTTATAAACATAGCAGTTTCAGAGGAACTGCTATGTTTATAAATGGGTTAATCCAGCCTCCAAATCCTCTAGTGGCTGTCTCATTGACAGCCGCTAGAGGCGCTTGTGTGATTTTCACTGTGAAAATCACAGTGAGAAGACGCAAGCGTCCATTGGAAAGTACTGTAAATGCTTTCCTATGAAACCGACTGAATGCGCGCAGAGCTACTGCCGCGCGTGCGCATTCAGCCGAAGGAGAGGAGAGGAGGAGGAGAGCTCCCCACCTGGCGCTGGAAAAAAAGTAAGTTTAACCCCTTTCCTCTCCCCAGAGCCAGGCAGGAGAGGGACCCTGAGGGTGGGGGCACCCTCAGGGCACTATAGTGCCAGGAAAACGAGTATGTTTTCCTGGCACTATAGTGGTCCTTTAAGTGACATGGATCCCATTATAGTAAATGTTATGTTGATACAGCAATCGAAATAGATTCTCAAGAACACCTCTTTTTGCTGTATTGGAATCTTTGTAACATCTCAGCAATAGACATCTCAATTACATCAGGTGCTGTTGTGCTAAAAATGTAAACAGGTAAAATCTGTGGAAATATCTTTACATTTGTTATACTTCGTATAATAATGGTGGATGAAATAGTAACATAGTTAATCTTTCTAGTGTTTTGTTTTAAAGATAAAAACCCTTGTATATGATTTAGATATATAAGGATAATTTGAAGCAGCAAAGTATTTACCACCTTTGTTCACAATGGTATGTAAAATTACATTCTCTTTAAATGTTAAAAATACTCTTTTATTTAAAATCTCTCAATATATTTAGAATAGTTGCTAATTGGAAATATGACGTTAATTATCTCTCTTTGACCTGTTAGGGAGAAGACAACTTATTTCCTAAATATAATAACTACAGTTATTAGTGGCAGCTTAAAAAACTTAGTGGCTTAAAAAACATTTTTTTTACCAAGATCTGACAGCCATTGTGGAAAGTTACGTTCATGAGATTGGATGCTTAACAATGAGAATCTTAATTGTTTTTTTTCTTAAAAGTATATTTTTCAGTGGCTGTTGGATGTAGCTTAAGATGATTAGAATGTATTATTATTTCTAAAATTGAGTTAAGAAAGCACTCAGATACAATATTGAAGGCATTTATATTTTAGCTCTACCTTTGTATAAGTGGTTTATCACTTCCATAACAATAGATATCAGAATCTGTTGTAACTATAACTTGTTGAAGTGGGGGTATGTTACAATCAGAATATGAATTAATAATCATATGCATGATGTATTGATTAAACAATCAATAGAAGTGGCAGGATCATTACCACCACAAACCAAATTAAATTTCTTGGTATTTGAAAAAATGATAAAATATTTGATTACGTGTATTTTAATATATATTTGCAGTTGGGGATATTAAGCCGTATCTGTAGTAGTAAGTGATGATTGATAGTCGGTTGTGGTGTGCCTGAACCAATGATCGGGTAGGCCTGAAATAATGAGGGCCCACCTAAATAGTATTTGCTGAGGGGTGTTGGTGGGTGGGGAGTTCTGGATCAATCTCGGCCCTGATTAGAGGTAGGTCTGGGTATAAATAGGCCTGGTTAACCCCTCCCACAACTACAGGCTCCGCCTTAACATTTGTAGTCAGGGATATTAAGCTGTATCTGTAGTAGTAGGTGATGATTTATAGTCGGTTGTGGTGTGCCTGAACCAACGATCGGGTAGGCCTGAAATAATGAGGGCAAAAAGGTTTTAAACAAAACACTTTTAATGCTTTGAAAATTCACATAAGTAATTCCTTGAAAGCTTTCCTAAGTTCTTTCTCTGGCTGTGTAATGTATTTGCCATAAGCTGCTGATTTCCACCTTCCTAGTTTTTTAACGATGTGTACGGGTATGTTATTGCTGGATGCAGCTGAAGCGGCTCCAATCCTAAATGAGTGTCCTGAGATGGACATGGGGTCGTGACCTAGTCTGACCACCAAGGCCCTTACGTAGTGTGTGAATTTAGCCGTAGTCAGAGGTTTGTCGGCAATTGTGAGTAGGGGTGAGTAGCTTTGTTTGTCTTTGAGGGAAAGGCAGAAAGTATCTAGGACTGTCACCAGACACCATTTATTATGGGTTAGGAAGTACTGGAACTCTGTAGGAGCTCCCACCTGATTTGTTTTGGTTTGTCTTAGAAGCAGTATATAGTGGTCCCCCAATTTTTGTAGGTCCCTTATTCTGATGTAACTTGTGTTGACAGATAGACTATGCACCGTGAATTCACTGGGCCTTAAGAACCCGTAGAACGCTATGTACATAGCCGTTTTGAGTACGCAGTTAGTACTAGGTTCAAATGGTCTTGAATCTAACAGGTCTGATAGATCCTTAAATTTAGTCCCGTCAATTGGCTGTCTTTTGGCTGTTGGAGGGCCGTCTGTGCGAAGTATACCTTTCAGGACGTTTTTTAGGAGATAGGATGACATGAGAGGTTTGTGACAGGGAAATAAGGTGAGTAAGTGGTGCTGTATGCCTGTGAGGTAAAGTTTGATGGTGTTATGTGCAAGCTTGAGTTGTAGATGGCAGTGAGTGGTGAAAGCAACTATTGTGTCGATGGAAAAGGTGTTGGTGATGTGGTGTTCGGAAGTGAACCTGGAGAAAATAGTAAGTGCTCTATCGTAGGACTTCTTGGTGTTGTCTGACAGAGCAGCTTTTGCCAACGTTAGTGCGTGTTGTTTCAGCCATATCAGTCCATTATCAGGTCCTGAAATGTGGGGGTCAGCTCAGGTTTAATTGTCGCCGTGGGGTGTTGTTCGAAAAAGCCTGAAAGTTGGAGCGAGAGAGAGCATCAGCTGCAATATTTACCCAACCTGGTATGTGCATGCAAACCAAGTGGAAGTTGTGAGTAGCTGTCAGCCACGTGAGTCTCCTCATGAGTCTCATGATGACTAGGGATGCGGATCTGCCTTTGTTTATGATCTCGCATGTGGCTTCATTGTCGGAGAGGCATTTAACTGCTTTGCCCTCCCACAACGAACCCCAAGTGTGTGCGGCTGCCACTATTGGGTAAAGTTCAAAAAGCGAGGATGTGGTGTTAAATGCCTGTAATGTTGACGTTTCAGATGGCCATGAGTCATGGAACCACTGGTCGTTGTATATGGCTGCAAACACTGTGTGGGCTGCTGCATCGGTCCATACGACCGGGGAATCTACGTCGAGTGGGGGTATGAACATTGACCTCCCATTTCAGGAGGAAAGAAATGTGCCCCACATGCGTAAGTCTGCTTAGGCGTTATCATTGATGATAATGTGAGTACTGTCTTGGGGGGTCTCAAGCGTGAAATTAATGCCCGACCCTGCGGTATAATGCAGATCGCAAAGTTTAGTGAGCCCAGGAGAGACTGTAGCTCTTTGCGGGAGCAATTGTTTTTCTTCATGAACCATGTGATTTCGTTAGTGATGCAGTAACTTTCTCTTCTGGTAGACTCGCCACCTTAGATGTGGAATTGAGATGGATCCCTAAGAAGGTTAGGGCTGTAGACGGACCTATTGTCTTTTCTCTTGATAGAGGGACCCCTAGTGTGGAGAAAAGTGCAGCAGTTTTATCTATGCTGTGGGGAGTACAGTTAGGTTCCCCTACTGTGAGGAAGTCATCCAGGTAGTGTATTGCTACTGGGCAGCCACCCACATTTAGTAGTAGCCAGCATAGTTTTTCGGCAAACGTGTTGAACAGTTTGGGACTGCTTTTGGCCCCAAACGTCAAACACGTGGCCAAGTAGTAGTGGCCCTTCCATTTAACTCCGTGTAAATGCCACAGGGACGGATGTATGGGTAGCATTTTGAAATCGTTAGTGATATCGGTTTTTCCTGACCAGGTGCCTTTACCTGCTTTCAAGATTGCCCCCATAGCGTTATCCACTGTGGCATACTGTAGTGAAAATTCACTGGATGGAATTAATGAATTAATGCTAGGAACCACAGATGAATGAGGCGCTGATAGGTCAATGATCATAAGTTTTTTATTATTAAATTTCCCAGTTGCAATGCCAATTGGGTTAGTTCTGAAACTAGCGTATGGGGGGTGTGAAAATGGGCCTATCATGAACCTGTGGTCGATCTCTGCTGTGAGCAGTGCCTCGGTGGTGACAGGGTCTAGTATGGCTGATTGCAGGTTCCTGCATTCTAGGGTGCCCCCCGGAATTGCCACTAGCCCCGTGTGGAATCCTACCGTGAACCCTGTGGTAAGGAACTCGACCAAGTGAGGGGAGGGGTGGTTGGAGAGATAATAGGTGAGGTTGCTAACATTCATTTCCGTGAGTCATTGTCTAGGGAAAAGCCGATTAGTGCACATGGTCTTCGCGTTTGCCCTAAAGCAAAGGGATCAGATATGCCACAAATGACAAGCGCTGAAGCTACAGCCTCCCGCATTGAAGTTATTGCATATCTGTGCTTTACCGAGGAAGATGATGGGCCTGCCCAGTTTGTCCTTGGTCATCCTTTATGATTTGGGGGTGGGCTCTGCGTGGCTAGTGGAGGGTTGGCTCAGTTCAGAGGGGCACAGATTGGTGGAATGTGCAGTTGATGTGCAAATGGCACAAGACGGAGGCTTGAGGCCGGCAAAATGGCGGCAGAACAGTTCCGTAGCTAGTTGGCTCCAATCTGAGCATATGTTAAACTGAACCAGTGCTGTCGCCGCCTTCGCCGAGAATGACCTATGATAATCATAGAAAGAGTAGCCTCCGTACTTGTTGCCTACGTCCACCAATTTGTGGAGGTAAAGGTCCAGCTCCTCTCTGCGTTGAGGGAAGACAGAACAGATGACGTCCCTGTATAAGCCAAAAGCGATCACAAAATCAGGGATGGCCAGTGTAACGGACCGTTTTGCACACAAGGGGTAAAAACCGTTTAGGCGATCGGCCCCCTTTCCAGAGATACAGGCACAGCTACTGCAGAACACCAAACTCCCAAACTGGATACAAAATAGCACTCCAACTCCCGAACTGGAACCTCCCAAATAGCTGCTAGCAGACGAACAGGAAAAGCAGACTTACACTCCTGGCAATCAGTCTCTAACAGCATACAGTGAATCCCCCCAAGAACGAGACAAGGCTCTGTGTTGAGGGTCAAGCAGTGGTCTGAGGTGCTGGGTCACCCAGCCTGGTTTTTATTACAGTGTTGCAAATACAGGACCGCCCACAGGGAGGTATAAAATCCAGTAACATATTAGTTACAACCCACAGATTCCCTCCCCCTTTTTACCACAATGCATCCTGGCTTCCTCTCCTCTGCCCAGGAGATAATTGAGAAGTAATTAAATTATCTCCCAGGACAGAGACAAGACTCCATTATGCACATGGTTTGCACAAAGCATTAAAATACTGTACAATACACAAAGTCCCATTTTATACATAAAACACAGACATGTCAGAGGCAAGACTCTATTATGCACATGGGGACACAAAACAAGCATTAATGTTAAAATACACCAGGTAAGACACATTATATTAAAACTATACATTTAACATATCCCCAGATAGCTCAGGTCTGAGCGCACATTATTAAGTGAATGGCGCTCAGACCACACGAATACAGTTTAATCACCATGGAGCCAAAGTCTTTACAGTCAGTTTCATATGAATGGGCTCCATGGGATTCCTATCTGGGGTATAACACATTCAAACAAATCTACCGAACCCCAGGCAGAAAAGCACAAATGAAGCTTTTCTGCAGGTAAAAAAGATGTCTTTTAACAGGGGGCCATAGTCCAAAGGCAGCAGGCGAGCAACCAGGCTTCTCCAATGCAATGTGGCGAGATTGGTCTCGTCACATCTCTCCCCTTTTCCAAACAAACTAACAGGGTATCTGACCTCCTGCCGGTCAGTGCCCTTGTTAGTCCAGCAGCCCACCCACGAAACACAATCAACAGCACAGCCCACCCACAATAAATAGTTACTGCACCTGGGTAGAGGAGAAGCTTGTCCATGTCCAGGTGCCTCACCACGGCTGTGCTGGGTACGGGTACGCTGACTTGGTGGGGTGCTGCGTGGGCAGAGACCAGCGTCACTCTGCCCTGTTGCTAGCGCTACTGGGAGGGTAGCCTGGTTGAAGCCTGGTTGTTGGAGGGGGAGACCGACTGTCTCCCCTTTAAATACACAGTCCTGCTGCTGGAGACCGACTGTCTCCCCTTTGGTTACACAGCTCTGCTGCTGGAGGGGGAGACCGACTGTCTCCCCTTTGGATACTCTAAGCTGTCACTGAGGAGAGGGGGTAACAGGCTCCTCTCCCGATAGAACACTCTGCCGCTGGGGAAAGGAGACTGAGCTCTCTATTCCCTGCCCATTAATGATCCGCTGCTGGGGAGAGGTGGTAGCAAGCTCCTCTCCCATACATACTTTCATCCTCTGTGGAGGGAGAACGACTGTCTCTGCTCCCAATACAGTGTCCTGCTGCTGGGAAGGGGAGACTGGGCTCTCTATTCCCTGCTGGATACTCTGCCGCTGGGGAATGGAGACTGGGCTCCCAATTCCCGGCACATCACTCGGCCGCTGGGGAATGGAGACTGGGCTCCCAATTCCCAAAAAATCACGCTGCTGCTGGGGGGCAGGAACAACTACCTCTGCCCCTGTAGCTCAGCCTGCCGCTGGGGAGGGAGGACGCTGCTCTCCTCTCCCTGCACTTCACACTGCCTTCCCGGCATATCACTCTGCTGCTGGGGGGCAGGAACAACTACCTCTGCCCCCTGTAACTCAGCCTGCCGCTGGGGAGGGAGGACGCTGCTCTCCTCTCCCTGCACTTTACACTGCCGCTGGGGAATGGAGACTGGGCTCCCAATTCCCGGCATATCACACTGCCGCTGGGGAATGGAGACTGGGCTCCCAATTCCCTGCATATCACACTGCCGCTGGGGAGAGGAGACTGGGCTCTCTCTGTCCCGCAACTGTAGCTGCCGGTGGAGGTCCACACACCGTGGCAGCTGACCGTCACCCTCTGCCCGGTACAGCAGAGTCTTGAATACTAGACTCCTCACGAACTTCACGGATTTCTCAGCTGGATTAGGTCCGAAGAAGTTCAGCCGCAACCACATCATATGGTCAAATTCCTGTACAGAGTATCTGTACTCCACTGCTGGTTCCATTCTGTTGCTGTCAGGGTCGCTGTACTGAGACATGCGTTGCCCTCAAATTGTAAAATCCACGGAATGGTGTCTCCTGTAGCTGTCCTGTAGTCTGTGGGAACGATCCCGCCGCTTGCCACCAATTGTAACGGACCGTTTTGCACAAAAGGGGAAAAAACCGCTTAGACGATAATCCCCTTTCAGAGACAGGCACAGCTACTGTAGAATCACCAAAACTCATGAACTGAATACAAGTGAATGCTCCAAACTCCCGAACGGCATACAAGGGAATGCTCCAAACACTCGAACTGCATACAAGGGAATGGTCCAAACACTCGAACTGCATACAAGGGAATGGTCCAAACACTCAAACTGCATACAGTGAATCCCCCCAAGAACGAGACAAGGCTCTGTGTTGAGGGTCAAGCAGTGGTCTGAGGTGCTGGGTCACCCAGCCTGGTTTTTATTACAGTGTTGCAAATACAGGACAGCCCACAGGGAGGTATAAAACATCCAGTAACATTAGTTACAACCCACAGATTCCCTCCCCCTTTTTACCACAATGCATCCTGGCTTCCTCTCCTCTGCCCAGGAGATAATTGAGAAGTAATTAAATTATCTCCCAGGACAGAGACAAGACTCCATTATGCACATGGTTTGCACGAAGCATTAAAATACTGTACAATACACAAAGTCCCAATTTATACATAAAACACAGACATGTCAGAGGCAAGACTCCATTATGCACATGGGGACACAAATCAAGCATTAATGTTAAAATACACCAGGTAAGACACATTATATTAAAACTATACATTTAACATATCCCCAGATAGCTCAGGTCTGAGCGCACATTATTAAGTGAATGGCGCTCAGACCACACAAATACAGTTTAATCGCCATGGAGCCAAAGTCTTTACAGTCAGTTTCATACGAATGGGCTCCATGGGATTCCTATCTGGGGTATAACACATTCAAACAAATCTACCGAACCCCAGGCAGAAAAGCACGAATGAAGCTTTTCTGCAGTTAAAAAAGATGTCTTTTAACAGGGGGCCATAGTCCAAAGGCAGCAGGCGAGCAACCAGGCTTCTCCAATGCAATGTGGCGAGATTGGTCTCGTCACAGCCAGCTTCTTGTTAAGCCTGGGGTCCCTAGCCTTGAGTACAATAGTGTGATAGAATTTCTTGATTCCAAGGCTCAAGCTTATAGGTGTCATATAATGATATCCTATATTAAAATTGGCTAACTTGGACTCAGGAAATGCTTGATGCTTAAACAACACTTAAGACCATATATGTTTAAGTTCCGGGAGCAGAGAGCCCCCACCTAAGATGTCTCTGCTCTAATCATTTTGTTCTCTCTTGCCTTGAAACTTATTTGTTATGTGTACATGACGCTCATCCCTATGTCTTATCTGTACTCTCTTCCTATTACTGTTCTAAGAGTATTTGCACGTAAGCACTTACTTTTTAATGTATAAAACCCAGCTGATGAATAAAACGTCAGAGGCTTATTTTGAATACCAACAGGTGTCTGGTGTCTAATTCTCGCTTCTCCAAGTGCACTTGTAACAACAATTTGGGCTTCCTCTGAATATAACAAAGATCAACATTCTGATCCACAACAATTTGGTGCCGTGACCCCGGGATCTGACGGTCGAGAGACTCGGACACTAGCGTACAGGTGGACGTCCCTCTGACAGTGAAATCAGCTGCAGCAAGGTAAGAAAAACTTTTTTCTACCTTTATCAATTTTGCTCTCAGATCCACGTCCTACTAGTCTGTCTGGGTAAAGAACGACTTAAAAACGTCTGATCTAAAGAACTTGTTTTCTGTGGTATTATGGTTATATTCAGGTGGAGGTTGTGTTATGTCTTGTGAAAAGAATCTTGAGATAGTGGAATATATCTGTGGGTTGTAAGTTATTTTTATTGTTTGCCTTGTCATTTGTTTTATAATTTGAGTTAGAATCCTCCAAGGGCAGATCTCCTGATCTGTGTTTAGAAGACAAAACTGGGAAAATTCCACTGCAGCGGTCCTAAGTGTCAAATACACTGTTTTTGTACAGTTTGTCTTGTGTAAGGAAGTAATTAACCCTTACAAGTTTTAAGATGGGTAGCTCTGAAAGTACCCAAGGGGGATTTACGGCTTTGACTATTGTCAAGCATCACAAAGGACAAGGAGCAATTAAAAATGTTAAGAGGTTACTTAAGAAAGCTGGCATGCCCTCAGAGGGCACTCTAGACCCACATATATGGAGAGAATGTATGGCAAATTACAGAGGTTGGTTAGAAGATAATGACTTATTAGAAGTCGCACAAAAATGGCATGATACTGCTGTTGAATTAACTAAATGTGGTTGTAGAGAAACCACCAGGAAAGGTGTACCATAGTATCAATGTTTTGGACCTCTAGGGTCCCAGAGTAGGCAAGATCCTGGGAAAAATCTTGTAAACCCACCCCTTTACCAGGATACTGCAGGAACTCTTTTGGTCCCAAAAGGCAAGGTGATTTCCCTTTTACGGAGATCAAAACCTCTCTTTCCAGTAATATTACGCAGTGGGACTTCATATGGTGTCCCAGTAAGACCTATGGGTTCATTAGAGCAGGAAGGTGGTCCAGACTTAAAGGAACCCCTAGTTGTCCCCACAGACACCCCAGTGGGGCCATTAGCTCCACAATTTTCTACTCCCATGATACCCAAAGTTGAGAGTGTATACCATGAGCACAGACAGCCGAGCTCAGGTATCCAATACTGGGAAGAATATAAGTCCTGGACACCCAGTGAACAACTGGCAATAATACAGCAGCTGGCAGATGTTGAAAAGCCCCCCTTAGCTCTAGTCCAGTATCTATCCACAATTCAAGCTACTTACCAGTGTACTTGGATGGATTTAAAACAGATTGTGGCACTAAAAGCTGGTCCCATTTGGGCTAGAAAAATTGCTAAATATACAGATGCCCATGAAGATAACCTCAGAAAAAGCAACATGCAAACAGATGAATGGTTTAGAACCAAGTCTGCATCTGGAACATGCTATGTCACTGCAATGAGAGAATGGGCTAAGGTAAAGACAGAGGAACTAGCCCATAAATTAGGAGATATACTACAAGGGAAAGCTGAATCTGTAGAAACATTCTTCACCAGACTACAAATGGCTTGGGAGGCATTGGGTTACACTGATGTTGTAACCACTTCCACCAGACTGCTTATTAACTGCTTCATGGATGGTATCCACATACCCATAAGGACTGGTCTCCAAAATGCTAGACCTGAGTGGAGAAGTTTAACCTATGGTGATCTGGTTGAAGGTGGCTACGGGAGTGGAAGCTAATCTAAATACTAGAAAGAGGAGCACACCTCTAATGGCTGTAACTGTTCCTAGAGCTAGTGGGGACAGAAGGCAGGTAGACTGCTGGAATTGTGGCAGGAAAGGACACATTAAACGGAACTGCAAGTGTCCTCCTAAAAATAGAAAACCCCAAGATTCTAATGATAACTCCCATGACAGCCAACCACCACCACCACCTCCCCCCCCAGTAGGAAATTGGCAAACCAGTGTCCCTACATATCATCAATATCCCTGACTCTGCAGGACCCTCACCAATTATCAATGTTACACTGCCTGGGGACCGAATAGTACCTTTCCTGTTGGACACTGGCGCTGCTAAATCAATGTTACAGGAAAAATATGTATTCCCGTATGAGAAATCTAATGATGTATTATCATGTGTAGGGGTAGATGGTATCGAAAATGACATTCCCCTTACCCACAAGCTGAAATTGAAGCTACACGACTCTAATGCCCTTGTAACAAGGCTACTTGTCAGCCTGTGGTGTATTACCAAACTCTATAAATTATTATGTACGCATACACATATAAACTCTGGTCCGTCTACTTTAACAAATATTTATTCAGAGACAAAACAACAACAACATACAAATAATGACACACAATCTAACTAACTATACCAACAACAACAGCAACAACAACCTAACTAACAAGAACAACTACATCTTATAAAATCACCAGATCCCAATCACAGTTCACCATGATAGAAATTAGCCCATGTCTGCTTAAGGGACTGCTCAGTAGCACAGCCAAGAAGGAACAGAGAGGAATGGAGAAAGTGGTTCTCTCTTTCCTGACTTGTAAAGGTATTGAATTACCAATTAACATTTCAAAAGGGTAAAGCTTATCTCACTGTAAGAAAAGCAAACATGAGCTTGGTCACATGACCCCTGGTCACCATATTAGTTTGATGACAGAATGTCACCACATTCCCTCACTTTTTCTTCTCTTATGTTGAGCACATTTAAAAATAATAATAATTGATCCCTTCTATCTAAACTATGAGATCTGAAGTAGGAAAGGGGAGCACAGGAATTATAGTGAGTGATATAAGCAGGGTGAAAGAAAACAGTCAAATAGGGGTTGCATCACCCCACATTCCCCCACTTTTTTCTTCTTTTATGTTGCTCCGTTATCTAGTTATCCCTCTAGTACAGGAAAACCTAGTGGGAGCAAAAACCTGATATACAGGAGAAATTCAACCCACCGTCCCTCCGGAATAGTTCCCTCAGCGACACAAGTTCTCCTGTACTTTCCTATGGCTGTCAATTCACATATTATACAGAGTGTCACAAAAAAAACAGAACTTATAGAATTTAGGTGAGTGTGTGTGTGTGCAATGTTAAACTTTATTGAAGAATGTGTGAGAGAGAGAGAAAAAGAGAGAGAGAGAGAAACAAAAAAGAAACAAACAAACAAAAAAAAAATATCCCCCTTTTCAAGTTTCTTCCTCATCTATTTCATTGCCACACAAAAGTATACTAGCGGCAAAGTTTGTAGGACTGGATGTGATATTTGCAGAATTCCATACTCTCAATCCAGTTCCGACTCCTCCCAGTAGAGCTGTAAATTGTCCCATTTTTCCTGACACCCTGCTTTGCCTAAAACACTGTCGCCGTTGTTCCGGACACCTTGGAGGAATAGAAGGATTATTAAAATATAGACTGTAAACCTCTCCCTTATTTGGAGTATCTTCTGGCCGTATTGCCTGTCTCCCATCTCTGCTGTGATACAGCGTATACTTATCCATCCTGTAACAAGGATCCACTACGATCTTCTGTTGACACACATCATCATCATCCCAATACAGCTTTGCCTTGCTCTCATCATTAGAAAGGAATAGCTAAATGGGAGACTGGAAGACTGAGAGAAAGAACAAAACAAAAGAAAAACAAACATACATACGGATGTAGAGAGCAACACAAAATTATGAGTGTTATTGATTGCTGGGACCCCCCAATTGGTCAATCTTTTCCTCCTCTCTCAACTGTTCCCTCAGCGCTTTCACGTCTGCCTCCAATCTTTCAGTCTGTCTCTTTAGGTCCCAGTAGTCTCTATTCCCTTCTTTATTCCTCCAATTATCCCAATTCCGTCTATTGGTCTGATGCTCATCCCATCTATGGTTCCTTCTCCAATTATTCTCCCAATAACTGTTCCTGTTGTTTCTCCGTTTTTCTCCCCAATTGTGATTTTCCCACTTAATATCTGTCCTTTTTAGCCTCTCCCAGGTATTTTTATTATTCCAATTATTGATTACCTTAGGCCCCTCCCATCTATTCCTCCAATTATCTCCCATTACATTCCTATGGTCCCTCTGTGGATCTCTCCATCTTTTGTCAAAGTCCTGTTTTGGTCTCCAGTTCTCATTATCCCTCTTGTTCTGGGGTACATCCCACCTCTGCCTTCTCCATTTAACATCTATATCTCTACCAGAGTCGACCTTGAATGTTCTTATGGCTGAAACAGAGAAGGCCTGTTCCGAGGAAGGATGCTTGATCCACCAGTTGTCAGCTCTAGTTAGTACCATTTCTAAGTCTGCTGGTGTTGGATCAAAAAGCCTCACAAATTCTTGACACTCCCAGGGAAGGGCTTCCATTACTTTAGTAATATGTTGTGGTGAGCCCAAGACCAGAGGCTGTTGAGGTTGGCGTAGTGTATACCAGAACAATATCCTTTGCGCTACCTCTCTAGGACAATCTGCTGGCCTCATCATAATATTAACTATTTCTTTCTCTATGCTGAGTAGATAGAAAATCGTTGCAGCAATTCTTCCTGCCTGGTCAGACACACTGTTATTAAATTCAAATAGTCTGCTAGCCAAAGGACCCATAGCATATTCTAACAGTTCTGTCCATTCTTCTAAGTTAAGACCTCTTTTTTTTGCTCTATTTGCTCCCCTCATAAACCAATGTGTAAAGGTGTTAAAGTCGTCAGTTGGCATACTTCCCCACCATTTCTGGAAATTATCTTTGTCTGTGATTGACATAGTCCTTGTCTGTCTAGAGAAGCTAGTAGGCATTTCTCTTACATTAAAATGTTCAGTTATTATAATTAGGGGCTTGTGGGACACAATTTACAATTGGCACAATTCCCTTGTGTTTTGTTCCCAGCACTGGTTCTTTACTTTCAGATATAAAATAAGACTGGTCTGGGCATACTCTAGGAATCTCCTTATCCCATTTATTTGTGTTTTCTTTAATTTTCATTTTATATTCCATGACTAGGTCTTGGAGTTCAGTGATCTTAGCACTATATGCATCTCTCTGTTGTTCTATTTCTCTTAAATCCTTTTCTAATTCCCCAACAATTGTAGTTGTTCTCAAAGCTGCAATTTTTAAACAATCCCTTTTGTCCATTGCTTCCTCCATTTTATTTGTTGTTTCCAAATTATGCTGCCGTAATTCTACAACTATGTCTATTAGGCCTCCTATTGTGGCTACAACAGCTTGTGTGACCAAACTTTTTATTTTCTTTGTTCTATACTTTTTGTTATTTACAATTTGTGTTAGTACATCCATTAATCTCTCCTCTTTTTCACTGTCTGGGTTTGCTGGCTCTGGAAGCTCATATGGACCATCATGTTTTTGAATATGTTTCCTAAAGTACTCACGCACTTCTGTGGAAAAGTATTTGGCCCCTTGAAAAGACATTCCTACTCTTTTACTCACCCAAGTAAGAACCCAATTTAAATCAATTTGCAACTAAAGTATCACACTTCTGAATAGCCAACAATAGTTGATGTATATTCAGTAGGCCAGTTGTAAATAGAGAAAACAAAAAACAAAACTCAATTACCTTTGTATGCTAAACACAATGGGTGGGGAACACAATATCCACAACTCTACTGTGAAGCTTGAGTTAGGATTTGCCCGAAAAACACACGCCCAGTTTTGTTATATGTAGCACAATGGACTAGTATCCACAATGCAAATTATATTTACCTTAGTATGGTGAAGGTAATACTTGCTAATTAATTTCAAAACCAGTAGTGCCAAAATTAGCATATTAAAATATAACAGCAAGGCCTGGAGGGTAGGAGTTATATCTGAACTAGGATATTCAAGACACATAACCTATAGTGTATTAAATTTCTCTAGGGCTGTACTATGATAGAATGCAGGCCTGAACTAAAGTTAAAAAATTATTAAAGGATTAATATATTCAAAATTGAGGCCTATGCTGGTAGTGTAATCAAATCAGCATTCAAATACAAAAAGAAGCTGCATGGAAGCCTATTGTAATGCAGGGCTAGGCCTGTACTCTGATAGTCAAAACGCAATAAAACTCAACTCAGGTATTTGAAACACACAAAAAAACTAATATTATATTCAAAATTGAGGCCTGATGCCCAAGCTTGTATATTAAAAAGGAGGCACGAACTAGGATACAAAAGAATCAAATCAGCATTCAAATACAAAAAGAAGCCGCATGGAAGCCTACTTTAGGGTATTCAAATGCAGGGCTAGGCCTGTACTCTTATAGTCAAAGAACAACAAAACTCAACTCAGATATTTGAAACACACAAAAACAACCTGTATGATACTGATACCGGAGAAACTGACGGAAGCAAAGCACAGAGAGATGGACACAGGTTTCTTCAGGAAGGAAGAGATTCTTTATTGGATCACCGATCGGGACTCAGAGGGACTAATGTCACCAAAAATACAGCAAGTTCTGAGCCCTGAACAATAGTGCAGGCTCCCTATATAGGCACATAACTCCTCCCATATTAAGCTCCACCCGCACATTCTCTTGACCAATCATTACAAATAAGAATTAACTTCCTGCTTGACCGCATGGCTTGTCCAGCACAATGGAGGAGGGGAATACTACATCCTGTATTCTTGCACATGCTCCGTACACTACTGATCGTATCTTGCCTCGTGCAACCAACTGATCGATACGTCAGCATATGCACGTACACATGCCACGTGGTAATCTCGGCCTACTAAATTTATTTTTACCGAGATTCCACCACATTCCCCCCTTTGATGCCTCTTGATATTTTACAATTACTTGAGGCATCACTTAACCTTGGTTTGCATACACCACAAGTTACCTTTGAACCAGACCAGACTTATCCTATGATGTGAATCTTCAACACTCGTCTTCCTGCATTGGTTCTCCCTGATCTAGAGCCTTATATTTATAAATTGCCATTATCTGTGCAGCAGCCTTCCTCTCTGCTATATTTTCTATCAGGCTTTGCACAGACCTAACTACTAAGGGTATAAGACACAGCAGGAGTAGACACAACATTAAAATCAGTAGGACTCCACCTACCACTGCCTTAAGCCCTCCAAACCACTCATACCAGCTACCAAACCAACTACTTGGATTGTACCCTTTCCATACCTGAGTAGGCACATGCGCTAGTTTAACCATATGGCTAGTAAGCTCAGCTATTGCTTGCCCTTCGTCATCTATTTGAAGACAGCAATTGCTCAGGTTAAACTTCCCACATACACCTCCCTCTACTGCCAAAAGATAATCCAAGGCTAATCTATTTTGGTAAACTGCTGTCCTCATCCTGGTATTATGCTTCGCTAGAAGATTGAGCGCTTGTGATGTCTCGTTAGTAATGATCTCAACCACCGCCTGTAACCTTATAATGCGGTTGAGCATATAAATAGGGGTTCTATAACCAAAGGTACCATCCTCTGCCCACGTGGCTGGCCCATAATAATCTATAATACGCTGGGGAGGCCATTCATTATCTTCCCAGGCACCTATCTCTATGGGTCCCCTTTTCTTCCTATGATTCACATCATACACTTTAACACCTAAAGTCTCACCTGTTTCAATAGGCAACAAGAAGAAGGATGGTTTTAACATACCCAACACACATGCCCCTTCCCAGTCCTGTGGTAACTCCGAATAGGCCTTCTTACCACAGATCCAGTACAAATTCGCTGGGGCTCTCCAGTTAGATGTGATGGATAGATCAAACCATACGTCCTTTAAATTGGCATATCTTGCAAACGGGTTAGATGGTTCTGAGACATTTGAAGCCGACCACCAAGTTGTATTCTTTGTATCATCATCATAAGCTTTTTGCCCTAGACAAGTTAATTCTCCTACAGAAGTATTATACATCATTCCTTTCCTCGCTATGCAAACATAACCTATGATGGAGGTCTTCAATCTCCACTCAGATTTACCTCTAACACTCATATGATAGTCGGCTTGTGTAGATATTAATTGGTCAACTGCCTCAGAACCGGACATTACCTCCTTTGCTTCCCAAGGCCATTGGTCTCCCATGTTAGTACCTCCACACACATAGCAGTTGGTAACATTAAGACTACCGGCAATACTCTCGGCTAAATCAATGAACAAGTTTTTAGCATTATGGGGGATCTTATTATCTATGCTCATCTCTTCATAAAAGGAATGGTATACTTGATGAGTTTGGGAGGTTACCGTATCAGTCTCTATCCCTATAAACAATATTGTCCCAGGGTCTAAACCCGTCCCATATATTTGAAACCCAAATAAATTACCATATTTATCTAAGAACTTGTCAGGGTTATTTATAAGTATATGGATTGGATTGCATTCCATAGACTTACAATATGGATCAGTAGGCAACTTAGTCACAATCATGTCCTTGTCTGCTGTCTGTCCCCAAGTCGCCCACCCCACACAAGACCAATATGGGCAGAAGTTATAATCTCTATTTGGGCATCTTGGACTTACATATTTATTTTTACTACTGGGACAAATATATTTATCGTTAGACCCATACGTCCTCTCCCATCTAAGATCCCCACATACATTCCACGGCTTTCTACCACTTGATATTGCTTTACACGCATCAAATAGCAGAGCACCTGAAGAATATACGGATTTTAATACCGTCTTATTAGGGTCCCCTGAGAATCTCCATTTCTGAATGCCAAATTAAGGTCTGGGATATATGGTTACCTGTTCTTGTAGTCTTAATGCATACCTCACAGCTAGGAGTGTTGGTACCTCTACCTTCCTGAATATAAAAATACACATAAATAAACATTATTAAAAATACATCTTTCGTCGTCATCCTCAGTCTTCGTCCGTGCGAAGGCACCTCAGCTTCCAGGATGTAAGGACTGCAGGGAATGGAGTTCTGCTCGTCTTCACAGGGGTCCCCTCAAGACTTTCCCTGACTTATACACTCGTTGGTGAGTGGACAGGCTTTATTATGGCCTTCTCACTCACTTACCAAGTCTCTGAAACAATAAAATTTGTAATCTACAAGGTTCCTCGTCACTCCGACTGAGTCGTGCGTTTTAACCGGATCTTGCAGGGATTCTCTGGATTTGCTGTAACTTGCCAGGAATCGGCTGCTGCTGGTTTAACCCTGGAGTGATGTATCCACGGAGCCACTTCGGCTACTTTTATCGCTGTAGGGGTAGACAGAAGAACAACATAAGGACCTCTCCACTTGGGCCCTAACGGCACATTATTCCACTCTTTAATCCACACTTGGTCGCCTGGGTGGTAACTATGAATTGGGGGATAAATATTCACAGGTAATCTATCTTGTACCCATTTCTGTACCTCCTCCATAGTCTTACCCAACTCTACAACCTGCTGCCGGGTAATTCCTTCTCCCAACTGACTCAAATCCCCCCTTAAGTTACCAAGCACGGGAGGTGGTCGCCCGTACATGATTTCAAAAGGAGAGAGGCCCATCCTTCTGGTAGGTGTACTACGGATTCGCAATAGAGCTATGGGCAAGAGAACGTTCCACTTAAGTTGGGTTTCCTGACACATTTTAGCCAACTGATTCTTAATAGTTCTATTCATTCTCTCTACCTTACCAGAACTCTGGGGTCTATATGCCGTATGAAGCCTCCACTTTATACCAAGCATATGAGTCAATTGTTGTAGGCACTGATGAACAAAAGCTGGACCATTGTCCGATCCTATAGAGCAGGGTAGTCCATATCGGGGTATTATTTCTCGTAGCAGGAATCTCACGACTTCTCCTGCTTTCTCTGTACGAGTAGGACATGCTTCTACCCAGCCTGAATAGGTGCACACCACTACCAGCAGGTAGCGATGTCCACCCGATTTAGGCATCACTGTATAGTCAATTTGTAAATCGGACATGGGAAGTCCCCCCATAAACTGGACTCCTGGTGGCTTTACTGGTCCTTGTCTTGCATTATTTTTAGCACACGTTACACATCTACGTACAATGGCCTGAGTCAAGTTGGACAATCTTGGTATGTAGAAATGTTTTCTGAGAGATTCTTCTGTACTGTCTCTCCCAGAATGTGTCCCGTTATGATAGTTTTGGACAATTTCTACCGCTAGTGATGCTGGAATAACTATTCTTCCATCTTCTAACTGATACCATTTGTTCTCCAAATACTTTCCAGGTTCAGTCCTTAACCACTCCTCTTCTTGAGCTGTATAAATTGGAGTCCATTGAGACAGTGGAGTTGGTATAAGAGCAGCTATATGCCCCACATATTCCTGTCTTCCTGATTCAGCAGCACGCTTAGCTGCACTATCTGCCATCCGATTCCCTTTGGTTACATCACCATCTCCTCTCAGATGCGCCCGACAATGTATAATACCGACTTCTTTCGGCTCCCACACTGCTTCCAATAGTTGTAGGATCTCAGCTGCGTATTTGATTTCTTTGCCTTCTGAATTCAATAGTCCTCTTTCTTTATACAAAGCTCCGTGGGCATGAGTGGTTAAAAACGCATACTTGGAGTCCGTGTAGATGTTCACTCTTAAACCTTCAGCCAATTGTAACGCTCGTGTCAGTGCTATCAATTCTGCCTTTTGTGCTGATGTTCCTTTTGCCAGTGGCCGAGCTTCTATCACCTTGTCTATCGTTGTTACTGCATATCCTGCATAGCGGATCCCTTCTTTTACATAACTACTGCCGTCGGTGTAATATTGAACATCAGGGTTCTGGATGGGAAAATCACGAAGATCTGGTCTACTTGAAAATACTTCATCCATTACTTCCAAACAATCATGTTGACTTTCAGTAGGTTGTGGCAAAAGGGTAGCTGGATTTAAGGTATTTACAGTCTCTAAATGCACTCTTGGGTTTTCACACAACATTGCTTGATACTTGGTCATACGGCTGTTACTAAACCAATGATTTCCTTTGTAATCCAACAACGTCTGTACTGCATGTGGAACTCGTACATAAAGTTCTTGACCCAGAGTGAGTTTATCGGCTTCAGCTACTAGCAGGGCGGCTGCAGCTACAGCTCTTAGACAAGGTGGAAGTCCGCTGGCCACTGCATCCAGTTGCTTAGACATGTAGGCAACAGGTCTTTGCCATGATCCCAAGTACTGTGTCAATACTCCCACAGCCATTCTTCTTTGCTCATGTACATACAGGTAGAATGGCCGTGTGTGGTCAGGTAGACCTAATGCTGGGGCACTCATCAAAGCCCTCTTCACATCTTCGAATGCCGTTTGCTGTTCTTGAGTCCATAAGAAGGGGTCGTGCTCTGTACCTTTGATAGCTGCATACAGAGGTTTTGCCAGTATCGCGTAGCTGGGAATCCATATCCTACAGAAGCCTGCTGCCCCCAAGAATTCTCGCACTTGTCTTCTATTCCTGGGTATCGGTATTTGGCACACAGCTTCTTTTCTCTCTGGCCCCATAATTCTTTGACCTTCAGAGATATGGAATCCCAGATATTTGACAGTTGGCAAACACAACTGAGCCTTCCTTCTTGACACCTTGTATCCTGCCTTCCAGAGAATGTGTAGTAGATCGTGCGTTGCTTGCTGACATACTTCCTTTGTAACTGCTGCTATCAACAAGTCATCTACATATTGTAATAATACACACTCTCCTGGGATAGACTCGAAATCTAGTAGATCTTGACTTAGAGCTGAACCAAATAGGGTAGGTGAATTTTTAAACCCCTGGGGCAATCTTGTCCAGGTCATTTGGCGTTTCGAGCCCGTTACAGCATTTTCCCATTGGAAAGCGAAGATACATTGGCTTTCTGCGGCAATTCGGAGGCAAAAGAAGGCATCTTTGAGATCTAAGACTGTAAAGTAAGTAGCCCCGCCCGGAATTAAAGCAAGCAGGTTATATGGATTGGGCACGACTGGATGTATACTAACAACCGCATCATTGACTGCTCTCAAGTCCTGCACAGGTCGATACTCATCTGTACCGGGCTTTTGAACAGGCAGCAATGGGGTGTTCCAGGGGGAAGTACAGAATTTTAGGATACCATACCGTATGAACTTATCCAGATAAGATTGGATGTTCTTCTTAGCCTTCTGCGGAATATGATATTGTCTCAGGCTTACTGGATAAACCCCAAGTTTTAGTTCGATTTTAATAGGTGGAATATTGCGGGCCAGTCCTGGTGGGTTGTTCTCTGCCCAAACTCCTGGTATGTTAAATAAGGATTCATCACTCCTCGGGTTTTGGCTAGTCAACACTGTATAAAGTCGCCACTCTTCTTCCTTTGGTACGGACAATGTCATAATACCTGAGGGTCCATTAAACTTTAAGGATGTTGTTCCATTTGGTAGGAACGTAATCTGCGCTTGTAATTTGGATAGCATATCACGTCCCAGCAATTGGACTGGACACTCAGGCATATAAAGGAATTGATGTTTTACTACGTGGCCTCCCAATGTACAGAGTCGACTTTTAAGAACCGGTTTTTCAGCACTTCTTCCAGTTGCTCCTATTACAGTAATAGTTCTTCCAGATGGAGGAGCAACTAGATTAGTCACCACCGAATGTTCAGCACCAGTGTCGATCATGAACGCACTCCTTTTTCCCCCTATTGATACATCGACCATAGGCTCCGCTCGACCAAGGGGGATGGAGCCCGGTCGGTATCAATAGTCCTCCATGACCGTGTCAGCCAATCCCACAAAGTCCCTACCTTCTCTATCGCGGGACCTTTGCGCTGCTGGATAGTACCTATCTTCCCTTACACTTCCTCTGTTCCCATTACTCCCTCTATTACCATTACTCCCTCCGGGGCCTCCTCTACCTCTCGCTCTGCCTCTAAAGTTTCCGTAACCTGCCCTGGGTAAGTCTCTCTCATACTGCTCTCTTTGCGGACACTCGTTCCTCCAATGCCCTTCTTCCTTACAGTACGCGCACTGATTCCTACTCAAAGGCTCCCTATTCCATCTACCATCGCCTCTATCTGGGCCCCGTCTATCTACGCCTGCGATCGCTACCGCTAGCATATCTGCCTTTCTACGCATCTTGCGCTCTTCCTCTTTCTTACTTTCTGTTTCCCTATTCATATATACTTTGTTCGCTACCTCCATTAGTTGGTGATAGACATACCTGCAAACCCTTCTAATTTCTGTAGCTTGCGCTTAATATCTCCGTAAGCTTGGCTGACAAAGGCGGAGTTTACCATTCGGGAATTATCAGCGTCTTCCGGATTAAAGGGGGTATACAAGCGGTATGCCTCCAATAATCGGTCATAAAAGACACTGGGCGCTTCATCACTTTTCTGAATCACCTCAACTGTCTTCGACATGTTAATAGCTTTCTTCCCTCCGGCTTTCATGCCAGCAATTATAGCATCTCTATAGGCTTTAAGTTGAGCCATATCTGCGCCATTTACATTCCAGTCAGGATCGGTGTTAGGGTAATGTGTTGCGGCCCATGCTGCCGGATTGGCTTGATTTAAAGCACGGGCTCTCTCCTCTAGCGCCTTAATGGCCGCTTGGTTAATCCTTGTCCTTTCCTCATTATTGAACAATGTCATTAATAACTGCTGGCAATCAGCCCATGTCGGGTTATGTGTCTGAACTATCGAGGTGAACAGATCGGTCATAGCTTGTGGTTTCTCAGTGTACGAGGAATTGTGGGTCTTCCAATTCAAGAGATCGGTAGTCGTGAACGGGACATATACGAAGACTGGGTCAGCATGTGCCATTTGACCTGCGGCATCGATATAGGCTGACCCAGGATTCAGACGAAGAGGCATCTGATAATGTTTTAATTGTTGGGTACCGGTCAGTTGTCGGGTTAGTATGGGGCTACGTGGAGGGGCGTCAGTTAAAGGTTCCGGTCGAGAGGTAATAGGGCATGAGGATGTGGGAACTTGATTTTGGGAAAAGTTAGTGAATAGTATACTCCGAGCCGAGCTAGAAGAAGCTTGACCGGAAGTTTGAAGTGGCGCCAAATCAGGATATTCAGATCTAATGGGGGTTGGTCCTGGTTCCGGAAGGGGAGTTTTAATACGAGGGGGGGTGGATTCTGTACTGGAGGAGGAAGCGGAAGTGGATGGGGGCAATAGGGGAAGGGGTGCAGAGCTTCCTGCATTCGCGTCACTTCCTCTTAAAGGAAAGTAAGGGGGCGGCAAAGGGATCTCGGACTCAGGGGGCGTGTCCAAAATGGGCCTAACACCAGTCCTAGTGGACAAACAAGTCCTGGCCACCATGAGGCGACATTGCTCCTCGTGGCATATCCGGATCCATTTTGGCGAGTCGTTTACGGCCTGCCCCAACAATCAATGTATGGAAACTGTCCGTAAAGTTCAGGCCTACCTGATACAGCCACGTGTACACGCTGTACCAGGGTTGGATCCAAACTGCCACGCGGCGGCCATGCCGCAACCAAAATAGGCCACTCCCTAGTGCACAAAGTGACCAAACGTACAGGAGACATTTTAACCCCAAAATCACATGTTTTGAATCCCTTTTTAAAATTCTTTACCATACAACCTAAGGGATCCGAAATCGTTGACTCTGACGCGCCCATACTTATCAATGGAACGTCGTTGACAACGAATACTATGCACGCGTTCTTATTCAACAGTCACACCCGTTTCCTCTGGCAACAGCACCACGTGGTACAGTTACCGAGTGAAACGTACACAATAACACAATAATCACTCAGGGAATTCCCGTACACACACAGCTGTTACACCAGTCACTAAATAATCAATATTATGCCCTTTGGCGAAACTATACAGTCACCCACGCTATAATTCTCTATATATGAATTACCCGTCTATAACACACCCCAGTAACATCGTCTTTTACTAGTATCGGTTACAGTACGGTTAGCATAGGTCAAAGCACAATTTAAGGTCACAATACAATTATTAGTGGTTACGGTGTTAAACATGCAATAGACGACAATGATTAGTACTTATATACAGTGTCAGTAAATATACAGGGTTATGGTACCGTGCACTATGATACAGCAACACACTATTAACACTCTCGCTAGACGGCTGAGCTCGCGCTATCTAACAAGATATACACTTTACTAACAATCTTTAACACATTTACAATCCCAACTAAACTATTGGCCAGTACCTTGAATGGACTACCTAAAACTATATACACCCGTTTTGGTTAGCCACACTGCCCAAACACCACATATAGCGAACTAGAGGGCGAAATTTACAAAATTGCCCTTCTAGTCTATTTACTCTATCAAAAGTCTAGTGGGTTCCAAATTTACACGCCTTCCCACTTAGCCAAGATAGGTTGAGAGCTAGCGAACCGAATTTACACAGGCGCCGCTTAGTCTCCCGGTCCCTCCGACCTAGCGAACGTAATATACACCCTAGAACGCTAGTCTAGACAAGACACCGGTGTCCGGCTAGGGCTATTTACACAGGACCCCGCCTGACTAACCAGATCAAACGGTCTTACTAAAGAGCGTTCGATCGAGCGGTGCGCCTTCGCTCCTTCCCTCCGACAGAGGGGGCAGATTCCATACACAGATTTAAACCCCTTTTGGGCCTACCGCACAATCGGTATACCCCTAGTGGGTCTGCCGTCTAAAACAGCAGTTGTCTTACCTCCTCGTTCCTGAACCTGAGTTCACACTCATCGACGGGGACACCCCAGCACTTCTTACGTAGAGGCCGATGATCTCCTGGACAACAGACCAGTGGCGCCGAGACGAAGGGAGGTCCACGCAGAAGTTCAGGGGTGCAGCCGTAGAGAACGTGGGCAAAGATAGACCGTCTCACGCCTCTGCCTCTCAGCTACCGTTGAACGATGAGCTTCCCGGCCAATGCACCAAATGATACCGGAGAAACTGACGGAAGCAAAGCACAGAGAGATGGACACAGGTTTCTTCAGGAAGGAAGAGATTCTTTATTGGATCACCGATCGGGACTCAGAGGGACTAATGTCACCAAAAATACAGCAAGTTCTGAGCCCTGAACAATAGTGCAGGCTCCCTATATAGGCACATAACTCCTCCCATATTAAGCTCCACCCGCACATTCTCTTGACCAATCATTACAAATAAGAATTAACTTCCTGCTTGACCGCATGGCTTGTCCAGCACAATGGAGGAGGGGAATACTACATCCTGTATTCTTGCACATGCTCCGTACACTACTGATCGTATCTTGCCTCGTGCAACCAACTGATCGATACGTCAGCATATGCACGTACACATGCCACGTGGTAATCTCGGCCTACTAAATTTATTTTTACCGAGATTCCACCACAATACCTTTGTTTTATGTAGCAAAATAAGCTAGCATGATATAAAGGATTAATATATTCAAAATTGAGGCCTATGCTGGTACTGTATTAAAATAAAGGATTAAAAACAATAAAATATTCGAAATTGAGGCCTATGCTGGTAGTCTATAAAAATAAAAATTAAAAAAAAAATAAGGCCTGAAAAACTACTAGGCCTGAACTATAGTAGTCAAATCAGCATTCAAATACAAAAAGAAGCAGCATGGAAGCCTATTAAAATGCAGGGCTAGGCCTGTACTCTGTCAAAACCCAATAAAACTCAACTCAGATATCTGAAACACACAAAAAAACTAATAATATATTCAAAATTGAGGCCTGATGCCCAAGCTTGTATATTAAAATGGAGGTCTACACTAGGATACAAAAGAACCAAATCAGCATTCAAATACAAAAGCCGCATGGAAGCCTACTATAGTTTATTACAGGGCTCGGCCTGTACTCTGATAGTCAAAACACAACAAAACTAAACTCAGATATTTGAAACCCACAAAAACAACCTGTATGATACCTTTGATTTATGTATCAAAATAAGCTAGTACTACTATTATTAAAAACAATAATATATTCAAAATTGAGGCCTAAAAACGAAGGCCTGAAAAACTACTAGGCCTGAGCTATGGTAGTCAAAACACAACAAACTCAGGTATTTGAAACACACAAAAAAACCTAATATATTCAAAATTGAGGCCTGATGCCCCAGCTTGTATATTAAAATGGAGGCCCAAACTAGACTCCACACACAATCAGCCCTTGATTTCCCATGCAGAGGATAATTAAACAAAGTACTTTTTTTTTTTTTTTTTTAAATAAATCTGACTATCTAT
Source organism: Pelobates cultripes (assembly GCA_933207985.1). Taxonomy (NCBI): domain Eukaryota; kingdom Metazoa; phylum Chordata; class Amphibia; order Anura; family Pelobatidae; genus Pelobates; species Pelobates cultripes. Next base: position 7,718,944 of record OW240925.1, read on the forward strand.
TAATGTGTTATAACCTCATAAATAACCTTTGTAGAAGTCTAAAATTCGTGGTCGCCAAATGTGGTGTATTACCAAACTCTATAAATTATTATGTACGCATACACATATAAACTCTGGTCCGTCTACTTTAACAAATATTTATTCAGAGACAAAACAACAACAACATACAAATAATGACACACAATCTAACTAACTATACCAACAATAACAGCAACAACAACCTAACTAACAAGAACAACTACATCTTATAAAATCACCAGATCCCAATCACAGTTCACCATGATAGAAATTAGCCCATGTCTGCTTAAGGGACTGCTCAGTAGCACAGCCAAGAAGGAACAGAGAGGAATGGAGAAAGTGGTTCTCTCTTTCCTGACTTGTAAAGGTATTGAATTACCAATTAACATTTCAAAAGGGTAAAGCTTATCCCACTGTAAGAAAAGTAAACATGAGCTTGGTCACATGACCCCTGGTCACCATATTAGTTTGATGACAGAATGTCACCACACAGCCCTCATGCCCCTGCTAATCTACTAGGCAGTAGATACTGTCTCCTCTTAGTGCAAATATCCAGTATAGCCCCACTGGAAAAGTAACATTGTCTGTGCCTTTAGAGGACAAACAAATGATATCTCTTTCAAATGTTCTGGCAACTCTCACTATGCCCAGCCATGTGTCAGAACCTACCATTGACTTGTCCTCAATCCCTGATTCCTTATGGGATACAGGGAAGACAGATACAGGCAGACTCTCTGTGCCCCCAGTCAAAGTGAATCTCTGCCCGGAGCCAAACCTCCCTATCAAAAACAATACCCCCTAAGCAGGCCCGGACTGGCCATCGGGCACAGCGGGCAAATGCCCGGTGGGCCGCGGTGGCCATGGGCCGAGGCCGGCAGGGGAGGTCCCAGGATCTCCCCTGCCGGTCTATGCAGGGCCGGCAATCTCCTAGCGCCGGCCCCGCTGTTTGCCACGACGGGCCGGTGGGGAGATCAAGGATCTCCCTGACCGGCCCACATGCGGCCGCCGGCGGGGAGAGAGGGGATGGAGCCAGCCAGGCTGGAGAGAGGACCCGGCGGAGCTCTAACTTGCAGCTCCGCCGGGTGCCTCTCGCGAGATCCGGACCGTTGCCATGGCAACGACCGGATCTCGCGAGAGTGAACTCTAGCCTCACAGGCTAGAGTTCACTCACCCACGAGGACCACCAGGGAACACCGCGTGCCGGACCCCCCCTCCCAGTCCCAGCGTGCCGGTCCCCCCCTCCCTTCCAGGCTAAAGGTAAGAAGGGAGGGGGGGGAAGAATAATGACTTTTTTGTTTTGTTTTGTTTTTTTATTTACCCCTCTCACCCCCCCCTACACACACACACACACACACAATAACATTTATACAGCACTCTCACACACAGCACTCTCACACCCATCACACACAGCACTCTCACACCCATCACACACAGCACTCTCACACCCAGCACTCTCACACCCATCACACACAGCACTCTCACACCCATCACTCTCACACCCAGCACTCTCACACCCATGACACACAGCACTCTCTCACACAGCACTCTCACACCCATCACACTCACAGCACTCTCACACACACACAGCACTCTCACACCCATCACACACAGCACTCTCACACCCATCACACTCACAGAGCACTCTCTCACACACACAGCACTCTCTGACACAGCACTCTCTCACACAGCACTCTCACACCCATCACACTCACAGCACTCTCACACACACACAGCACTCTCTCACACGGCACTCTCACACCCAGCATTCTCACACCCATCACACACAGCACTCTCTCACACAGCACTCACACCATCACACTCACAGCACTCTCACAGAGCACTCTCACACACACACAGCACTCTCACAGAGCACTCTCTCACACAGCACTCTCACACCATCACACACAGCACTCTCTCACAGAGCACTCTCACACAGCACTCTCTCACGGCACTCTCACACCGCACCCCTCACACACAGCACTCTCACACCTCACCCCTCACACACACATACTGCACCCCTCACATACACACAGAACCCCCCCAACACACTGCACCACACACATACACAATACTTCCAAATATATATATATATATATATATATATATATACACACATATACATATACATACACACACACACTACACTCTTAAAGAAACACTCTAGCCACCCAGACCACTTCAGCTTAATGAAGTGGTCTTGGTGCCAGGTCCTTCTAGGGTTAACCCATTGTTTTATAAACATAGCAGTTTTAGAGAAACTGCTATGTTTATCAATGGGTTAAGCCTTCCCCCAAAGCCTCTAGCAGCTGTCTCATTGACAGCCGGTATAGAGGCGCTTGCGTGCTTTTCACTGTGAAAATCACAGTGAGAGCACGCAAGTGTCCATAGGAAAGCATTATAAATGCTTTCTTATGCGACCGGCTGAATGCGCGCGCAGCTCTTGCCGCGCGTGCGCATCGGAAGAGGAGAGCTCCCCACACGGCGCTGGAAAAAGGTAAGTTTTAACCCCTTTCCAGAGCCAGGCGGGAGGGGGTCCCTGAGCCACATATGCATCACATTACACCACAAACACAACACGACTAAAACCGACCTTATTACACAATACCACACCACGACCAGCTCACTCTACACACACGCAATACCACAAGCAGGCTCCAAACACATGCACAATACTCTTTCCTGGCCTTTTGTCTCCTGGTATCCATTTATAAAGACACCAGAGACAAGTTGCAAGGAAACACAGTGCAAGCATGTTATTAATTTTGTTTGCACTGTGCAGAACAAATACAGAACTTTTTTCTCATGCTAGAGCTCTTCAGCAGAGCTCTGCGCATGGTCTGCCCTGGAAGAGCATTGAACCAACATGCTCACTTTGAGAGAAGGGCGTGTTTGTCATTGGTGATGACAAAACACACCTCCTCTGCCCCGCCCCCTTTTTAGTGGGCCGCTGTGTTAAAAAAATGCCCGGGCCGAATTTTTCTCCCAGTCCGGCCCTGCCCCTAAGCCCAGAACAGGAAGATGCTATTTCGCAATCTGTGCAAGAGTTTCTGCAGGCAGGGGTAGTAGTCCAGACCACCTACCCTTGTAACACACCATTGTACCCAATTAAGAAAAAGCAAGAGAAAGGGAAACCTGTGGTCTACCGCATGGTACATGATTTGAGGGCAATTAATGCTGTAACTGAACTCATTGCCCCTAATGTTCCCAACCCACACACCTTGTTGGCACAAATACCACCTTCCTCTAAGGTATTTACTGTTATTGACTTGGCAAATGCATTTTTCAGTGTCCCCCTCGCTCCCGACAGTCAGTTTTTATTTACATTTACACATAAACACAAGCAGTACACTTGGACAGTATTGCCACAGGGTGCACAAAACTCACCCACTATGTACAGCATGGCTATGGCCCAGATTCTTGAAGAGTGGAAAAGGCCAAATAATGTAATTTTATTACAGTATATCGACGACTTACTCCTATGTTGCGATAATATGGAATCTTGTATTGTAAACACTCTTTCCTTGCTGAAGTTCCTGGAAAAAGCAGGCTGTAAAGCGACAAAAACAAAACTGCAAGCATGTGTAGAGAAGGTTATTTTCCTAGGACATTGCATTTCCCAGGGCATAAAACATCTCACGGAAAGTAGAAAGACTGCAGTTCAAAATATTAGACCCCCCTGCAGTTTAGCCCAGGTTCGTACTTTACTCGGTTTGATTTCTTACAGCTGTCCTTGGCGGCGTTCCGTAGCTATCTACATGCAACCACTGTATGATTGTCTTGCCAACGAAAACAAACCATTTAAATTAACCCATGCGGCAGAAAATGCCTTCTATACCCTTAAGTTACTGGTAACGTCAGCTCCGGCACTGGGTCTCCCAGTTTACAGAAAGAATTTACATCTTTCGTTACACAGAGGATCATGGTGGTAAACAAAGACCAATAGCATTCTACTCCACCAGATTGGACCCTGTTGCCAGGGGTGCCCCCTCATGCGTTAGGGCAGTGGCGGCTGTTACTGCCCTCCTGGACAAAGCCACTGATATTGTTTTAGATAATCTGGTGACCATATACACACCGCGTGATATCAACAGCATACTCTCACAAGTTCAACCAAAACACATACATACTGCAAGGCATCTCAGAATGCAATGTGCCTTGCTTATGCCACCTAATGTTACTCTTAAAAGGTGTATGGTGTTAAATCCATCCATATTGCTTCCCCTGGATTTAAAAGAGGGGAGTGGGGATAGTGTGAATGGTACTTGTACTTCTGATCTTTTTGTAAATTCACTTTCACCAGATGAGTTAGCTGATGCCCAGGTACCCCATGATTGTGCAGCACTAATGGCACAAGAGACAGCAGGTTTTTTGCATGTAATTGATTCTCCATTATCTAATGCAGATTTTGAGTTTTTTGTAGATGGTTCCAGATATGCTGATGAGAAGGGTAATTTCCACACTGGATATGCTGTAGTCTCTGCACATGAGGTAATAAAAGCTGAACCACTCGCTCCTCACTGCTCTGCACAGGAGGCAGAGCTGAAGGCACTCACTGAAGCGTGTAAAATGGCTTCTGGTAAGACTGCTAATATTTATACAGACTCTCGCTATGCTTTTGGTATAGCCCATCATTTTGGCCCTATAAGGCGGGCTCATGATTTTCTCACCTCAGCAGGAACTCCAATCAAGAATTCTGAAGCCGTGAGTGCACTTATGAATGCTATCCTGCTACCCACTCAAGTAGGCATCATCAAGGTGGCAGCTCACGTGAAGATCACAGATGAAATCTCAAGAGGAAACCACAAAGCAGACGAAGCTGCCAAGCAAGCAGCAATCCAAGTTCATCCCTCTACAGGTAATACCTTCCTACAAGTTGTTCTTACAGATGACGCCATTGACTACAATATACTGTTGAGTTTACAAAGACAGGCAAGCAAGGAAGAACATGATCTCTGGAGGAAACAAGATGCAGAACCTGATGATGACAGAATGTGGAGGAAAGGTAAAAGACTGTGTTTACCACGAGTGTTGTACCCCATGATGGCCCAGATTGCCCTACACATCTATCCAAGATGCACATGAACAGCATAGTAAACACCCATTGGGTAGCACCCGGATTTACTGTTGTAGCAGCTAAACACACCCAAGCTTGCATGATTTGTGCTAGAAACAATCCAGGATAGGCTGTAAAAACACCAAGTAAGCACACACCAAGGCCACTTTACCCGTTTCAAAGACTGCAGATAGACTATATTAAACTACCTAAAGTAGGAGTGCATGAATATGTGTTGGTGTGCATTGATCTCTTTTCAGGTTGGCCTGAGGCCTACCCAGTGTCGAAAGCCACAACGAAGGTCACAGCAAGTAAGCTTCTGAAGGAACTGGTATGTAGATATGGAGTACCTGAAGTGATTGAAAGTGACAGAGGTAGCCATTTCACTGGGGAAATAATGCAAGAAATTATGAAAGCCTTAGGGATCAGTCAGGCCTTCCACACCCCCTATCACCCCCAGAGTAGTGGGAAAGTAGAAAGGGCAAATGGCACCTTAAAGAACAAGATTGCAAAAGCCATGCAAGACACAGGGAAGCCCTGGACTGAATGCCTTCCCCCAGCACTCTTTTCTATGAGATTCACCCCCAATTCCAGACATGGCCTATCCCGTTTTGAGATCCTGTTTGGATGTGCCCCAAAGACAGGCCTCTATTTTCTCCAAACCTTCCAGATGCAGCATGGTAGTATGACTGCCTATGTTCAGGCCCTACACCAAAGATTAGGCAGGGTGCATAAACAAGTCTTTGATTCTATTCCAGATCCAGACTCTGATTCTGCAACTCACAAACTGCAACCTGGTGATTGGGTGTTGATAAAGAGGCATGTGAAGAAAGGACTTGAACCACGCTTTGATGGTCCATTCCAAGTGCTCTTGACTACGGCTACCTCAGTGAAACTAGAAGGAAAAGCCATGTGGATACACGCCAGTCACTGTAAACAAGTCACTCTGACTGATCCACCAACATGAAGCTGTTCTTATCCTTTACCATTTTATACTGTGTTCGGATATGCTACTCTGACTTGAGACCAGAAAATAATAATGCATGGCAGGAAAATATATGGTTGCAGAGAGCAAAGGCTTTTAATTTAACCTCCTTTTGCCTCAACCCTCTCCTCAGTACTGAAAATGCCATAGAATCTTGTCTTATAGCTGTCCCTACCCCCATCTCACAGTTGAGGAAGTACCTACATACCCATAGACCCGATAAATCTCTACAATTATATTCTTATGCCTTCAACCCACTGGTAGGCAAGCCTCCTCTAGCCCTGAAGACAATTAATGTGACAGGCGCTGAACTATGTTGGTCTTTTTCATGTAATTGTTCAAGAGACCCTAATACTGAATCCCTGTTTTGCCCCACATGGTGGAAAAATACCACAAGTTGTAGAGCCCTGAGCACCACTATGAATTGTACCAAAACTCACCAAGTTATGAGTTACCACTACAATGTCTATCTTCCTAAAGGATGGACTTTCTCCTGTGGAAATATTACTTATGCTTATGTCCAGGTAACATTACAGGAGGTTCCTGTGCAATCTCTCGCCTAACCATGACCATGTTTTCCAAATCTGACCTTATCACTAAAACCACCCAGCTACACAAACTGCTGAGAGACAGGAGAGATGTTAAAAACATGACTTAGTACAGGATATCAAACAGGATACTGGCTTCTTTGGGGATTGGGATTGGACATTTGGGCAAGGAACATGGTTAACTTTACTAATTAAGAAGATTTTGTACTTTTTGCTATTAGCTGTATTTGTCATTATGGCTATTTTTCTAACCTTTAGATTTTTTTCATGTCTACTAACCTCTCTATGTAAAAGCAAACCTACTGTTGGTCGTACCTTAACTTACATTCCAGCTCCGACTTCGAAAAGGTTTTATGATGTTACCTCGCCTAACAAATGAAGGAACTCTCCTCTGCTGATTCTGGTGGTCTCTCAGTCCAAGGGAACCGTGGTGAAGCAATAAATGAAAGTCCCACAGGCTTTGGCTAGCAGGCCTGGATATACCTTGGACATTTGGGTGACCCTTGGATCAAAAGAGGGGATTGTGATAGAATTTATCTTGATTCCAAGGCTCAAGCTTATAGGTGTCATATAATGATATCCTATATTAAAATTGGCTAACTTGGACTCAGGAAATGCTTGATGCTTAAACAACACTTAAGACCATATATGTCTAAGTTCCGGGAGTAGAGAGCCCCCACCTAAGATGTCTCTGCTCTAATCATTTTGTTCTCTCTTGCCTTGAAACTTATTTGTTATGTGTACATGATGCTCATCCCTATGTCTTATCTGTACACTCTTCCTATTACTGTTCTAAGAATATTTGCACGTAAGCACTTACTTTTTAATGTATAAAACCCAGCTGATGAATAAAACGTCAGAGGCTTATTTTGAATACCAACAGGTGTCTGGTGTCTAATTCTCGCTTCTCCAAGTGTACTTGTAACAACAATTTGGGCTTCCTCTGAATATAACAAAGATCAACATTCTGATCCACAACAACAGATACCTCCCCATCACAGAAAGCCTTGTTTTCTACCAAGTCTTGGGATGCTATGAGGAGTGATACCAGGTTGACATCTGTCCCTTCTAAAATTTCTTTCTTAAAAGCCTGGGGCACTAAGTGGGCAGGCGTGATAATGTGTGTGGATGTAGGTGCTGGGTCGGAAAATGTGCTGTTACCCAGGTTAGGCAAAGTCTGTGGTAGCATGGCCACTTGACTTTCAAGTTTCTCCAGTATATCATTGATGAGGTTAACTGAAGAAAGAAGAGTGGACATAGTGGCCTGAAGTCCAGGCATGCTTCCATCGATTGCTTATGTGCTGGTCCCTGGTCGCGGGGTGTCAGGGTTAGTGTTCAGGAGGCGGTATAGTTCCGCTTTGCAGGCCATGGCCGGGTATGGTATGCCTCGTCTTCTGAGTTCAGCTGTGATCTTGGGTATGGTCCAGGAGCGTAGGGATGCTGAACTAGCCGTCTCTACATTATCCACTGTGGTACTTGGTCTGGTAGGGCTGGAGATTCTGGCTGGGGTGCTGGGTATGGAGACATTCTATAACATGAGTAAGTACATGAGTTAGGGGACATTGATTCGATTGGGGGAAGAGTATTATTGGGAGAGTTGTTTACGTTTTTTGCGGGGAGTGAAACTCGTACGTGTCTATGGTGAGTTTGCCCGTGATGCCGGTGGGCGAAGTGGTCTGTGAGGACCGAATAAGCATGATGATGTGCGAAATAGAGTGAACTATGGAACGATGTGGGGGTGTCGTGCCTCGGTGGCGAGTTTGATGGCTTTATCCACTGAATGTGGACGTGGTTAGGGACCGTGATTTAATTGGGGTCGTTGTGTTGGCTTTGTAACCTGTTGGTCTGTCAGGTGCGTGTCTGACAGGGTGATTACTTAATGGGAGAAATAGGAGGGAAAAGAAACATGATACTTACTTTTGGTTAGCGAGTTTGCACGATTGCCATGACCTACGGGAAGGAATTAATGTCTTGCAGACTGTTATGGCATGTGGGTTGCCTGAGATGGCTTAGAGACCTGCACGAAACTTGTCCGGTGGATACGGGGTAGATGTTTACGGACTATGTGTTGTCCCGGAAAGCCTAAGTGATGATTAGAGTGAGTATGCGACCGTGATATTGTTATTGCATCGACAAGATACTATCTCTTACTTACCTATGTATTTATGATAGTGTGGTATCCAACGATTTGGTATCCTATGTTAGGGATTGCCTAGATAAGATTTGAGATTAGCTGTGGCTGATGGGAGTGATGGCTGATTTATTAGAGCAGGAGAAAACCGTAATTGTGCATATTTTTTAAATTGCCACGTGGATATGTTTCTTGTAGATGTGATTTACAACAGGAAAGTGGTCATAACCACTGACTGGAAATTGAACACTAAGCACTAAGTGCAATATGTCTCATGAGCTATTGGGGATCTGCAGCCGTGAGTTTGTGAAGACCAAGGGGGAGTGGGGCGGAGGCGTGAGTGTGTGTCCGGTGTGTATGGTACTTATGTGTGTGGGGGAGGGAGAGGGGGTTTGGCAGTCGACACGCGTGTGCTTGCCAGCCCCTCTACTCCCCTGACCAGTGAACTGTGTGTCCGGAGTCAAGGAGTGACCCAGAAGGAAGGCGTGGGGGGGCTGGCATTTGGTGCTGGTTTGTGCTTGCCAGCCCCTCTGCTCCCCTGTCGGGTTGACTGTGTGCCCGGAGTTAAGGAGGCATGTGCTGGGTACTTACGCGACCGGAGGTGATTGCGGCCTGGAAGTGACGGTGGCAACGAGCTGGCGGAAGCTCAGAAACCATCCGAAATTACTAGTTCTGTTCAGTGATGTCTCATGAGCGCCACGGTACCCCCTATGTATAGGTTTTATGTGTTTTTTGAAAGTTACAGGGTCATATATGAGTCTTATCCATTTATGTTTTGTCGCATTCAAATTTGTCAGATTAGTCTGCTGTGACAAGGCCGCATTTGAGACCGTATGGCGACCACAAAATCAAATTTACCCCCATCATTGCATACCATTTGAAAAAGTAGACATCCCAGGGTATTCAAAACGGGGTATGCCCAGTCTTTTGTAGTAGCCACTTGAGCACAAACCCTAGCCAAAGTTAGTGTTTGTGTTTTTTTTTTGCATTTTTCACATAAAAACTGTAATTTTATTGTCAGTATGTAGTTTACTGCCATTAAACACTCCTAGTTCTGTTCAGTGATGTCTCACAAGCGCCACGGTACCACCATGTATAGGTATTATGGGATTTTGGAAAGTTAAAGGGTCAAACATATGCCTGTCCATTTTTGGGTTTTAAACATTGAAAATTGGCAAAGCGATTTTCTGAGCCTATCTTGCCTTTGAGAGAGCATGGCAGCCTGGGTAAAATTATTTTCACTATTATGATATACCATTTTCAAAAGTAGGCAACCCAGAGTATTTCAAATGGTGCAATTTAAGATGTTTGGTCTAACCACTTTATCAGAAATGAAGGGCCCACATAGCGGTAATAGATTTATTTGTGCTTTTTTCCACACATGAACTCACTTTTCACAGGACATTTACTATTCCTGGTATGAGTTATTGCAAAAAAGCCTCACTATTTTTTTTAACATTGTTTCCTGAATATAACAGTACCCCCATGCTACAGGCGCGCACACACACACAGCTTAAGGTAGTGGCTCTGGTGTCTATAGCCTGTCCCTGCAGTGAGTGGGCTTGCTTGTGTGTGTGTGTGTGTGTATGTGCCTGCTACTGAGTGAGCTTGTGTTTTTATGTCAATGACCTTCTGTATATCAGTGAGATTGTTTGTCTATGAGGCTGTGTATCAATCAGCTTTAGTCAGTGAGATTGTCTGTGTCTGCATGTGAGTATGCTTACTGTATAATTAAAAATTTTACTCTGAAAGGACCAATATTTTATATTGGAAAAAGCTATATACCGTATATACTCGAGTATAAGCTGAGTTTTTCAGCACATTTTTTGTGCTGAAAAACCCCAACTCGGCTTATACTCGAGTCACTGTCTGTATTATGGCAATTTACATTGCCATAATACAGACTGGGGGCTGGCAGCGAGCGCTTACCTCTCCTGCAGCTCCTGCCAGCTCTCTCCTCCTCCGCGCCGGTCCGGTCAGCACCTCGGTCAGCTCCCAGTGTAAGTCTCGCGAGAGCCGCGGGGTCATAGCAGCTCCTGCCAGCTCCCTCCTCCTCCGCGCCGGTCCGTGCAGCACCTCGAGCTCCCAGTGTAAGTCTCGCGAGAGCCGCGGGGTCATAGTGCGGCTCTCGCGAGACTTACAGTGTGAGCTGAGAGAGGAGCTGCACGGACCGGCGCGGAGGAGGAGAGAGCTGACAGGAGCTGCAGGAGAGGTAAGTAACAGCTCTGACAGCCCCCCTCCTCCCCCCACTGAACTGCCAATGCCACTGGACCACCAGGGAAGGACAGCCCCCCTCCCTGCCATGTATCAATCAGGGAGGGGGACAACAAAATAAATAAATATAATAATACATAAATATAAATAATAATAAAAAAATAATAAAAAAAATAATATAATGAAAAAATTAAAATAATATTAATTAATAATATAAAAATATAAATAATAATAAAAAATAATTAAAAAAAATAATAATATAACAAAAAATTAAAATATATATTTTTTTTTTATAAAAATGCCCACCCCCCACCAAGGCTCTGCAACACAAACACACACTGCATCACACACACACACACACACACACTGCATTCACACACACACACACACACTGCACTCATACACACACACACACTGCATTTATACACACACTGCACTCATATACACACTGCATTTATACACACACTGCGCACTCATACACACACACACTGCATTCATCATATACACACACTGTAAATAAATATTCAATTAATATAATTTTTTTAGGATCTAATTTTATTTAGAAATTTACCAGTAGCTGCTGCATTTTCCACCCTAGTCTTATACTCGAGTCAATACGTTTTCCCAGTTTTTTGGGGTAAAATTAGGGGCCTCGGCTTATATTCGGGTCGGCTTATACTCGAGTATATACGGTATATATATATATATATATATATATATATATATATATATATCTCTCAATCATCTAGGGTGGCAAGACATAGACTTACATATTACATGCGACAATATATTGCGCAAATACTGGGGGCTGGCATAGATTTTTTTTCCAGGGCTGTTTTGGAATCCCCAGTCCAGCCCTGGTTTGAAGTGTTTAGTTATAGTGAAACTTAGCTTTGAACAAGACCCGAACATAAAGATACACCTTCAAGCTTGCTGTAGGTTAAGATGTTAAGATAAGATAAAGGATTTTGTTAGGACTAGATAAAGCTTGTAAGACCACCCTTGTTTCCTTTTGAACATAGACTGTTACACAGCTCATTAAAGGCTCAGAATTCACCTTGAACCTTGTCTTGTATTGTTCATTGGGGCTACTCACCAGCTGGTTTGGGGAAAAGGAGAAATACAGAGAGTTGCAAATTGATACAAAATACCATGGCAAGGGAAAATTCCTGACAGAGAAAATGTTGTGGGTAAGCAGGAACAGAATTTTAATGGAGGCACACTGGCCTTTTATGCAAATTTACCAACAAGGGTGACACCCAGGTGGACCTTGTTGGGCACAGGGACACAAAGTGAATAAACCAATAAAAGCGGAGTCATGCAGTGAGACACTCCCATACATAAACAATAGAATCCCTCCTCTGTGCTTGAGAGGTAATTGAATCAGGAACTGTACTAATCTAACCCAATTATCTCCAAGCACAGAAAAACATTCAATTTTATAAAACCCTAAAAAGTACCTTACAAATACATAAAACCCCATAACCCTTCCCTAATAGCCCCAATCTGGGTGAACAACATATCCAAAAATCACCCAGATCGGTTCAGGGGTTCAGGAATTTCCTGGAAGTCATAGGTTTGACCGACCGTGCACATTGTCCTATTCCCAAAACTGTTCCAGGGAAATCAATACTAGCAGTCGGTCAAGTTCGATAATCTTTTACAGGTTTCCCTGCAGGTCCCATAATAGGTAGGCAGGAGGTTGGCAACAGGCCCCTCCAAGTACAAGTGGCGAGGTTACTTTTGCCACACTCACATTAAGGCACGTGGCATTGGAAGTTTCCAATGGCTATATCCTGACATAGCAAACTAAACATGGTAATATAACATAAAAGTTAATTATACAGAAAGAAAAAGAAACCTAAAAACCGAAAAGTAAACCTGGGCACATTTGTTGTTTTTGTCGTGTTGTAGTTTCAAGATGTATACATCACAGGTTCCCAGGTCACTTGGCACCTGTGTCTTATGATTTGTCACAGCACCCAAATCAGTGCTGACATTCGCTCTAGTAATTGCTGTTCTAGTGTTTGCGGTAAATGTTATAAGTTAGAGGTTATACGTTAGGCGCGAACGGAGACCGGCTCTTGCTGCTGATTTCATGGAACTCTAAATTGGATACCACCACATGGCAAGCCGGTCAAACTTCCACACGATGCGACACGGAAACTACCGAACATCTGGCAATACGCCTGGACGTCGTCGGATACCCCAGGCCAAAAGAAGTTCTGGGTTACCCGATATAATGTCCTGCATATTCCCATGTGTCCTTCTAACGGGACATCGTGCCCAATCCTCAATAATTTCCGTGGGACTAACAGCTGATGTGAACTTTGGAACTGTGACTCCCAGTATCCTCAGCTACCCAGGGATGTGATTGTTATATTTGTATGTTATGCAGAGAGTACTGTAACGGCTACCCAGGTAGTAAGGGGGTATCAGCCATTGGAGACGTCCTTTTCCTGGCAAGCTGCTGTATAGTAATGGAGTAATTTATTCCCATCCACGAGGTCCAAGAGTAGAGTCATGCATAGCTGTCAAAAGGAGCAAGGTATTTGTGCAGTAAATCCCCTTCTAAGAACAAGACGAGGCTACGTTTTGAAGGGTCAAGCAGAACTGTGTTTTATTGACAAGGATTCTCCTTTTATGCAATTCTGCCCTTGGGAGGGCGACACCTACATAATTAGTACAGTAACCAATAACAAACATGGTAGATCCCACACGTCTCCTCCCCTCAGATAAACAGTTAACATAATTAACACACACACACACACACACACACACACATTTTTACCCTAGTTTTGGATGTACCCCAAATACTTGGGGTACACAGGTAAATCCAGTATCCCCAGATAGCCCTCATCTAGGGGAACAACATATTAAAAAATCATCCCATTCGGTTAAAGTGTTCGGGAGTTATGGGACTTTAAAGTTTTGACCGACCGCATAGGCACACTAGCCGCAAATAGTTCCATAAGTTTTGGCCTTGCAGTCGGTCCTCATTCATGCGGTGAAAAGGCACAAAAATTCTGCCATCCGTGCATATCTTGCTGGTCACTGGAATCCCTGTAGGTAGTATATCCTATCTACCGAACGGCAGGGCGTTCAGTAGTTTCAGCACGAATTTACGGTGTTATGGAGGTTTCAGCGGTGTTCGCCTACTCGAGTGTCCGATTTTAGTTCCAGACACTCGACGGCAAATCACAACTGTTCGTGCGTTAAGATGGCCACGAACACGTGCAAAAGTCCCGAAATGGCGGCCACCTAGGATCTGAAACAAAGGATTCGTGCATTTCTCATACTAATGGTATATGCCGGTCTGGGAGGTAAAATACCACATAATTGAATAGCAGGGTGGTCCGGTGTTCGGTAGTTTTTATTCGTATTTGTGCCTGCTGAGTCAGAACCGCATGGATCGCACAAATAGACGAATACTGGCAACAAAAGTCCCGAACTGTGCTACAATAATCCACATAAACCATGTAAGCATATTCCCTTGTATCATTAGTCTCGGTTAGTGCTAAATATTTACAGGCAAAAGGTAAAGTTCTGTTACAAGTACTTTTTTAAAAATGTTAAAAAAAATTATATTTCTGGCCAGCAGATAATTGAGTTTAGTATGTTGCTGAAATTTAATTATCTAGCCTGGCCCAGAGCAGGAGTCTGCTATTGTATAAATTGAATGCCTGTTGCTTCCAGTAAGTTAGTCTTGTTCCAGCATTAAGCTTTGGCTCATGTGTGGATTATTTGGCGATACCAGCGATATTTATTCCTGTGGATTACTTGGTGATTTTCTTTTATGGGAAGAAGGGAATGCTTGACGGTGATACAGTTTACTACCGTCACATTATCTTTTTCTGTCATATGGTTAAGCCAAGCAGTCCAAGTCGATGGGTAATATGTGGTATGGCCAGATATGGAGTATTTGATCTCTTCCATACATCTAATATGCTCTACTCGTGTGTACCTGTGGCAAAAATAACCTCACCACTGGGTTCTGGAGGGGCCTGGTTGCTCGCCTGCTGCCCCAGGATTATGGTCCCTGTGTTAAACCTTTGCATCTACCCTGTAGAAAGGCTTGTTCATGCCTTTTTACTATGTTGTTCAGTAAATGGAATTTACCGAACAAACAACCGAACAGCCGAACCACCTGCATAGAGAGTGTGCAAGGAACTTTTCCTCCCAGAAGCTGCGGTTAACCGCAGCTTAATCGTCAAACGCTGGGTGGCCAAACATCATTTCTATATGAGGAGGGTGACCTGGAAGAGGCAGTCCGGAAAGGCATCTGGTACACGGCCCTGGAGGGCATACAGCACCAGCGGGACGAGGGACTCCCCAGCAAGGAGCATCAAGAGCAGATGCGACTGGCACTACAGATCCCCCTCCTGGGAGAGCAGCCCCTGGAGGAGTGGGTGAAGGAACTCGAGATCTGGGTATGGCAGGAGCTGTGGCTAGAGGATGCCTACTAGGCGCTCTGGTGGTATACAGCTCGGCACACACACCCTGGACGGTGGAGCACGACAACCCGGAGGGATATGATGGCCTTAGCTTGTTGTGGGAGACATTCACAGAACCTGAATTCGGGAGCCCTACAAAGACCCGATTCTGTGAAATCTATGACTTCAGGGAGGGTATGCAAGATTGGGCTGAACCCAATGAGGAGAGACCAAACTTGGCATACCTAGTGTCAATGGAGTGGGAGCTGGAGCAAGACTACCGACATCTGCTCTGCTCAGTTGAGAATACCCTGCAGGAGAGCAGAGTGGCAGATCCAGGTCTAGAGTGTAACAGAGTCTTACCTGATAGGGAGTCCAGCTCGCAGAGTTATACGCTCACCCTTGCAAAGTAGACACAGACCAGGGTGACCAGGTAAGACGCCACCTGGCCTGTGAGTCTGTGCACGGGGGCTTTCCAGGAAAAGTGCTCCAAGTCTCAGTACAGCAGGGATTAGCAGAAGCGTGGTCAAGGGAAGCCAAAATCAGAGAAGCCAGAGGTTAGAGTAGTCCAGGAGGAAAGCCAAGGTCAGAAGCTGGAATTAGACAGGAATCACTGGAACGCAGGTACGGAGTAACAGGAACCAAACAAGGGAACCAGAGTCAATGAACTGACACCCTTCCCAGGGTGAGGCAGGCTTTTATATCCAGCCAATTAATATGGGATACAGGT
Source organism: Pelobates cultripes (assembly GCA_933207985.1). Taxonomy (NCBI): domain Eukaryota; kingdom Metazoa; phylum Chordata; class Amphibia; order Anura; family Pelobatidae; genus Pelobates; species Pelobates cultripes. Next base: position 7,735,056 of record OW240925.1, read on the forward strand.
GTGCTAGAGCAGCCACGGGTAAGTTCAGCTCCCAGTGCTGGAAACAAGGCAAGGACATCTATTAAAGCAATACATGAATGGCTGGATAGCACAGTGGCAAAAGAGCAGGATTCATAAAGCCAAAGACCAGGGTTCAAATCCCCTGCTGGGCACTCCTGGGGTGACCTTGTCTGGCAGACTGGACGTCGTGGCGAGAACCTTGACATAGAGCCCTTCAGCTGGGAGGACATCACAGACTGTTCCTGGGAGGACCCCCTGCCAGCAAGTGGATATGGGACTGAGGTCTCTCCACCGGCCCTACAGGGATGCTGGGCAGTCGGCCCAGATCCCCAACGGCAGCTGGAGCTTCAGTGAGTCAGTCCTGCTCTCCTTTCCATGTTTTGCATGGAAAGGAGAGCATTGTCCCCCTTCCCCAGCAGAAGTGTACCTTGCAGGGAGAGGAGACAACCGGGCTCCCTCCCCAGCGGCAGACAGAGGCACAGGGAGTGGAGAGCATCATCCTCCCTCCCCAGCGGCAGTGTGTTGCAGGGAGAGGAGACAACCGGGGTCTCTCTCCCCAGGGGCACAGGGAGTGGAGAGCAGCATCCTTCCTCCCCAGCAGCAGTATGCATCCCAGGGGGCCAAAGGTGTTGTCCTTCCCCCCCCAGCAGCAGTGTGTCTTGCAGGGGGCAGAGACAATCGGTCTCTCTCTCCCAGCAGCAGGACTATTTATTGGGAGTGGAGACAGTCATTTTCCCTCTCCAGCGGCAGCATGTGTTTCAGGAAGAGGAGCATATCACCCCCTCTACCCAGCGGCAGCTTACCCCACAAAAGGAAGACCTTATTCTCCCAGACGGGGCAGATGGGACCGTGATCTCTGCACCCGATTTACAGGGATGCTGGACGGCCTGTGCAGATGCCCAGTTACCCCCACAGGGATACCAGGAGGAGGGGGTAAGTGAGATTCACTCTCCCAAGCCAAGTCCCAACCAGGCTACCCCAGCTGAAGCACTGGCACCAGGGCATAATACCGCTGGTCTCTGCCCACAAAGCAATCCAACAACCGGGAGTACCAGTACCCAAAACAGCCTTGGTGGACTCACAGGACAGAGACAGGCTACCCGACACCCCAGGTGCAGCAACCAATTATTGTGGGTGGGCTACTCCACTGATTATTCCTTGTGGGTGGGTTGCTTGACTAACCCAGACACTGACTGACAGAAGGTCAAGGGCCTTGTTAGTCTTCCCTGGAGAGGGGAGATATGTGGTGAAAATAACCTCGCCACTGGGTTCTGGAGGGGCCTGGTTGCTCGTCTGCTGCCACAGGATTATGGTCCCTGTGTTAAACCTTTGCTTCTTCTCTGTAGAAAGGCTTGTTCGTGCCTTTTTACTATGTTGTTCAGAAAATTGAATTTACCGAACAAACAACTGAACAGCCGGACCACCTGCATAGGGAGTGTGCAGGCAATTTTCCTCCCAGAAGCTGCAGTTAACCGCAGCTTAATTGTCGAACGCTGGCCACCGTACGTATAGTTGAACACGTGGCGGTGGCCATCTTGGACAGTTGAACGCCCAGCGGTGTTCGTCGACAAAGCTATGGAAATGAAAACGGACACTATTTTCATACGAACACCACTGAAGCCACCGACCCCTCTTCGTTCTGTTCCTAGTTCCTATGAATGCCGGGCCGTTCGGGACATTAACCATACGAACAGAGCTACCCCAGATAGCCATCCCATGGAGCCCATTCGTTTGACGAACGTACTGTATAACAAGACTTTGGCTCCATGGTGATTGAACTGTGTGTATAGGATCTGAGCGCTATTCGGTGATATTGCGCGCTCAGATCTAAGCTATCTGGGGATACGATTGTAACGGATCGCCTGGCACCCCGACTGGGTACCTCCGTTGAAGGATGCTCCTAGCGCTTCCTGAGGACTCCAAGCACTCTGGCAGACACCACAATCACCGAACCGGAGAAGCATATAAATTCTCCCAAGCATATGAATGCTGTAGACAGTTGAATAGGAACCATACGAATAGGTTTACTCTCCTAGCAGTCAAACTGGAACAGCATACAATAAATCCTTCCCCCAATAATGAGACAACACTTCACTTTGAGGGTTAAAACAGGAACTCCCTGTACTGTCACATACAGTCTCTTTTATTCCCAATCCACAAAACATAGTACTGCCCACAGGGTTTTGCAGAACCACCAATAAACACATTACAACACATACAATGCAAGTACAGCAGCCAATCAGACACAATGGGAAAATAGAAACACACCCAGCATATTCCTCCCCTCTGCTTAGGAGATAATTGAGTCAATTACTGTATCTACTCAATTATCTCCAAGCTGAAAAGTTACTTTTTGTACATTTTTATAACTTTGTGAGTTAACATCGTACATACATAAAACTTATATTATTTTAACCAGTATAACTTGGGGACAAACATATCCAAAATTCACTTGAATAGGTTCAGGGGTTTAACAGTTAGGTTGAAGTCCTTTGTTTTCACTTGCAGGCATGATTTTTCCTGGCAAACCAGTTCCCACTGGTTTGGCAGTGTCCCTGGGACAACACCCTGCTGGAGAACAATGGATCCGGGGGAGGGGAAGAGGAAGTGTCCAAAAAGTTTCAGTATGTCCATACCCGGTTTTTAAAAGGCCAGCGCAGTACAATAAAAGTCCATTCACTGTGCTTAAAGGGCCAGCAGCCGCACAATAAAATACAATATGCCCAAATATTGCATTCAAAAGTACAACTTTACCACGGGCCATAGTCAGCAGGTAGGAGGCGGGCAGCCAGGCCTCTCCAATGCCAGGTGGCGAGGCGGGTTCCGCCACATTTCTCCCCTTTCCCATTGAGACTATCCAGACTCCAGACCTTCAATCGGTCTGGGGCTCTGATAGTCGGTCGGCCTTTCTCACCCAGTGTAGCTGTCCCGGTGTTCTCCTGCCACATGTGTCCAGTTGGAAATCCATAGTCTGGTGGAAAGGTAACCAGGGTGCTCTCTCTCCTGGTTGGACAAAGCTGTTGCTGGGGAGAAGGGGTAACAGGCTCCTCTCCCTGCGACGACCTCTCTTGTAGTAGGGAAAAACAAACTGCCTTCTCTTCCAATACATTGTCCTGTTGCTGGGGGCCAGGACAGACTGTCCATATCTCCAGTGGTGCAGGTGCAGAGACTACGGTCCCTTCTGCACTGTTGTGGGGCTTATTGTCTCCCCTTGGTGGGCTAGGCTGCCGCTGGGGAGGGGAAACGAGACTCTCCCCACCTGGTAAAATATTCTGCTGCTGGGGAGCAGGACTGACCGTCCGTACACCCTGTAGATTGGGTGCAGAGACCACGGTCCCATCTGCGCTGGTGAGGGGCTTTGTATCTCCCCTTGGTGGTTTATGCTGCCGCTGGGGAGAGGAGGTAACAAACTCCTCTCCCTTACACACATCCAGCCGCTGGGGAGCAGGGCTGACCCTCCGTACTCCCTGTAGCTTGGGCGCAGAGACCACGGTCCCATCTGCACTGGTGAGGGGCTTAGTGTCTCCCCTTGGTGGGCTAGGCTGCCGCTGGGGAGGGGGAACGACACTCTCCCCTCCCAGTAAAATATTCTGCTGCTGGGGAGCAGGACTGATCCTCCATACTCCCTGTAGCTTTGGCGCAGAGACCACGATCCCATCTGCGCTGGTGAGGGGTTTAGTGTCTCCCCTTGGTGGGCTATGCTTCTGCTGGGGAGAGGGGGTAACAAGCTCCTCTCCCTGAACCATAGACTGCCGCTGGGGAGAGGGGGTAACAAGCTCCTCTCCCTGACGCTCTCTCTTTCACCCGCTGGAATTCTCGGTCCAGCCTTGTGTTTCGCTCGGCCATGACCTGGTTCCAGATCACCTGGCGTGTCTCCATGGGTACATCATCCCCATACTGGGCCACTCGCTGCCTTATTTCGGCAATCCAATTATCTCCAGACCCTTCCATACTGGTCTGCTGGTGAAGAGGGGGACCAGCTGTCTCCCCTTTCAATATATTGTCCTGCTGCTGGGGAGGAAGGATGGCACCTTCAGCTCCCTGTAACACACTCTGTCGCTGGGGAGGAAGGACGGCACCTTCAGCTCCCTGTAACACACACTGCCGCTGGGGAGCAAGGACGGCACCTTCAGCACCCTGTAACACAGACTGCCGCTGGGGAGCAAGGACAGCACCTTCAGCTCCCTGTGATACATACTGCCGCTGGAGATCTGGGCCGATCGCCCAGCATCCCTGTAGGGCCGGTAGAGAGACCGCCGTCCCATCTCCACCTGCCATCTGTGGGTCTTCCCAGGACCAGTCTGTGAGGTCCCTCAACATTTGCGAGTAAGGACCACCTGCTTCCGCACCTGGCAACTCCGGCTGCTGCTGGGGATCTGGGCCGGTCCCATCTCCATCTGCCTGTTGTGGTTCCTCACAGGACCAGTCTATGAGGACCCCTACTTCGGGTTCCTGCGGCCGCCTCAGGGGGAGACGGCTAGCCTCCTCGGATGCAGCCTCTACTCGGCTGCTGTAACACTCCTTCCGCTGAGCATACTCTCTCTCTTTCGCCAGCCGGAATTCTCGGGCCAGCCTTGTGTTTCGCTCGGCCGTGACCTGGTTCCAGATCACCCGGCGTACCTCCATGGGTAAATCATCCCCATACTGGGCCACTCGCTGCCTCACCTCGGCCATCCAATCATCTCCAGAGCCTTCCATACTTGTCTGCTCCAAGTCGCTGGATACCTCTGCTCCCAGGGGCGCTGCACGTGTGCTAGCATTGCCCTCAATTTGTAACTCCACGAACGGTGCCTCTGAGCTGCTTTACCTCGCCCTAGGACGCCATCCCACCGCTTGCCACCAATGTAACAGATCGCCTGGCACCCCGACTGGGTACCTCCGTTGAAGGATGCTCCTAGCGCTTCCTGAGGACTCCAAGCACTTTGGCAGACACCACAATTACCTAACCGAAGAAGCATATATCTTCTCCCAAGCATATGAATGCTGTAGACAGTTGAATAGGAACCATACGAATAGGTTTACTCTCCTAGCAGTCAAACTGGAACAGCATACAATAAATCCTTCCCCCAATAATGAGACAACACTTCACTTTGAGGGTTAAAACAGGAACTCCTGTACTGTCACATACAGCCTCTTTTATTCACAATCCACAAAACATAGTACTGCCCACAGGGTTTTGCAGAACCACCAATAAACACATTACAACACATACAATGCAAGTACAGCAGAAAATCAGACACAATGGGAAAATAGAAACACACCCAGCATATTCCTCCCTTCTGCTCAGGAGATAATTGAGTCAATTACTGTATCTACTCAATTATCTCCAAGCTGAAAAGTTACTTTTTGTACATTTTTATAACTTTGTGAGTTAACATCGTACATACATAAAACTTATATTATTTTAACCAGTATAACTTGGGGACAAACATATCCAAAATTCCCTTGAATAGGTTCAGGGGTTTAACAGTTAGGTTGAAGTCCTTTGTTTTCACTTGCAGGCATGATTTTTCCTGGCAAACCAGTTCCCACTGGTTTGGCAGTGTCCCTGGGACAACACCCTGCTGGAGAACAATGGATCCGGGGGAGGGGAAGAGGAAGTGTCCAAAAAGTTTCAGTATGTCCATACCCGGTTTTTAAAAGGCCAGCGCAGTACAATAAAAGTCCATTCACTGTGCTTAAAGGGCCAGCAGCCGCACAATAAAATACAATATGCCCAAATATTGCATTCAAAAGTACAACTTTACCACGGGCCATAGTCAGCAGGTAGGAGGCGGGCAACCAGGCCTCTCCAATGCCAGGTGGCGAGGCGGGTTCCGCCACAACGATGAATGGGGGGGTTCCGTTCGGAAGTTTGGGAATTAGATATTTATATGTATATTTTATTGTGCATGTAAAATGGAGGTTATGCTCTATCCCTGGAGGTAATTGATTTACTTCTAGCACTTAACCCAATCATCTCCAGGTTGGAGAGGAGGGTTTGTAATGTTCTTGTGGGAGTGTTTATCCATGTGTATGCTTGTGATTTCATTTATCATTCAATAATTCGGTGTATTTCATTGGAGAAAAAAAGGCTACTAAAGACAATTATCAAAATATAAAGATACACAAAATATACCCAACAATATCTGATAAGTGCTGGAGGTGTAACACAGAAGAAGGCACATATATTTTTTCTTGTTTCTTTTTTCTTATTTTTTTTCTTATTTTTTTCGTAATTTTTCTAAGGCCTAGCATTACCACAACAGAGAGAGGGGGGAACATGGAGAGAGAGAGAGAGAGAGAGAGGGGGGAACATGGAGAGAGAGAGAGAGAGAGAGGGGGGAACATGGGGAGAGAGAGAGAGAGAGAGAGAGAGAGGGGGTGACATGGAGAGAGAGAAGCAGCCCAAAAGACAGCAATGAGCAACACAGCATCATCCCGTTTTATAGTACAGCATATTGTTAAACTTACTTACTAACACTAATAATGTTAATTAGTGTCTCATCCCTAACGTTTAACTTAGGTTATTAGGCAAGCCATTAAACGACTGAGTATTGTACTCCTCACTCCTGTATTCAACAATGCTGTATACCATTTAGCAAGCAATGGACAAGACGGTTAACTTATCACATAACTAAACATCTGACATGCAACTTTGTACAACGTAATTTCACTACTTATCAAAAATTGTGCAAGTTCCACTCTATACTCCACTGTACTGAATGTTTGAATAGCATGAGAATTGCCTTTGGGGTAAATGCACTGCAAAAAAAATACAATAAAATATATATATATATATATATCACAATAATATATATATGAATTGACATTTAAAGAAACAATATATCTTAATATTTATTGAGAACATATTGCTTAAAATTAAAATCATACTTTAATAAAATGCCGTCGCATTAGGAGTATAAAATAAAAATCAACCTTAAAGAGACAATGTATTTTAAAATTATATTTCAAAAACTATATTAAAAATGAATGGAAATCTACTAGAAGGATTAAAAAGTCATATACACCATAGAAACACCATGGTCCAGTCAATATTATAAAACAATATATATAATAAAAAAATATATTAAAATGGAGTACTTAATTACATTTAAAGAACAATTCTATAACAGAACTTTACCTTTTGCCTGGAAATATTTAACACTAACCGAGACTAATGATCCAAGGCAATATGCTTACCTGGTTTATGTGGATTATTGTAGCACAGTTCGGGACTTTTGTTGCCAGTATTCGTCTATTTGGGTGATCCATGCGGTAGGGACTCAGCAGGCACAAATACGAATACAAACTACCGAACACCGGACCACCCTGCTATTCAATTATGTGGTATTTTACCACCCAGACCGGCAAATACCATTCGTATGAGAAATGCACAAATCCTTTGTTTCCGATCCTAGGTGGCCGCCATTTCTGGACTTTTGCACGTGTTCGCAGCCATCGTAACGCACGAAGAGCAGTGATTTGCCGTCGAGTGTCTGGAACTGAAATCGGACACTCGAGTAGGCGAACACAGCTGAAACCTCCATAACACCGTAAATTCGTGCTGAAACTACTGAACGCCCTGCCGTTCGGTAGATAGGATATACTACCTACAGGGATTCCAGTGACCAGCAAGATATGCACGGATGGCAGGATTTTCGTGCCTTTTCACCACACAAACGAGGTCGGTCAAAACTTTAAAGTCCCATAACTCCCGAATGGGATGATTTTTTAATATGTTGTTCCGCTAGATGAGGGCTATCTGGGGATACTGGATTAAGGGTAAAAATGTATGTGTGTGTGTTAATTATTGTGACCAGACCAATCTCGCCACATTGCATTGGAGGAGCCTGGTTGCCCACCTGCTGCCTTTGGATTATGGACCGGCAGCTAAAGGGTTAATTTTACTGTGCAGAAGATTTATTTCTCCCTTTCTGCACCGCCGTTTGGTAGATTCCATCTACCGAACAAACAGTTTCTTTTCAGCCTCCCCAGAGCCGTGGGAAGCCGGCCAGCGACCTTAATTGGCCACCCAGAAGCTGGAGTGCGCCCTCCATTGACCACCCAGTAGCTGCGGTTAACCGCAGCTTAATTGATTGTTAGTGGGTGGTCGCGGTTACACTTAGCCGCCACACGATGGCGGTGTTCTGGAGCTCCCCGGGCAGCCAGCGCTTTTCTGCCCGGCTTTCCTGCACCAAACCTGGACACTTTTACGTGGTTCTAATTCGTACGGATTTAACAAATGCATGTAAATTCGGTATTTTATGTTGGAGGAATGTTTTACCCCAGGTAGCCATGCCATGGAGCCTGTTCGTGGAATTAAAGACTTTGGCTCCATGGCAATTAAACTGTATTCGTGTGGTCTGAGTGCCATTCACCTAATAATGTGCACTCAGACCTGAGCTATCTGGGGATATGTTACATGTATATAATTACTGTACCATTTGTCCCATTATGTATTTTAAAGTGATAGTCTGTCTTTGTGTCCCCACGTGTGTAATGGAGTTTTGCCTTTGTCCTGGGAGATAATTGAATTACTTCTCCAGGGCAGAGGGGAGGAAGCCAGGATGCATTGTGGGGATGTTTTACTTCTGTATGTCTGTAATTGGTACATGTCTGTCTTTTGTTACAGTCTTCCATCTGGTCCCCTAGGGGAGTGTCCACCAGGTGGGAGACCCGCATAAATACTGGGCAGGTAGCGCTCATTAAACAGACCACTGCTTGACCCTCAACACAGAGCTTTGTCTCGTCTTTGGGAGGATTTACTGTATGCTGATAGAGACTGATTGCCAGGAGTGTAAGCCGCTTGGGTGCTTTTCCTGTTCGTCTGCTAACAGCTTTCGTGAGGTTCCAGTTCGGGTGTTTGGAGCATTCCCTTGTATGCAGTTCGAGTGTTTGGAGCATTCCCTTGTATGCAGTTCGGGTGTTTGGAGCATTCACTTATTGGCGGTTCGTGTGTTTGGTGTTCTACAGTAGCTGTGCCTGCATCTCTGGAAAGGGGGAAGATCGCCTAAACGTTTTTTTTCCCCTTTTGTGCAAAACGGTCCGTTACAATTGGTGGCAGCGGTGGGATCATTCCCACAGACTACAGGACAGCTACAGGCTACACCATTCCGTGGATTTTTACAATTTGAGGGCAACGCATGTCCCAGTACAGCGACCCTGACAGCACCGAGATGGAACCAGCAGTGGAGTATGAAGAGGGTGCCCTGGATGATCGAAATGCGCTGCGCAAAGGCATCTGGTACCAGGCACTGGGTATTGTGGAGTACCAGCGGGGCGAGAGACTCCCCAAGGAAGACCAGCGACTGCAGAAGTGAGTAGCCCTGCGGATGCCCTTTCTGGGAGAGCAGCCCCTGGATGAATGGGTGAAGGAATTGGAGCTCCGAGTATGGCAGGAGATTTGGCTGGAAGATGCCTACCAGGCGCTCTGGTGGTATGGGGCACAGTACCTGCCCTGGACAGCCGAGCATGACAAGCCAGAGGGAGAGGAGTTTGATGGTCCTGGCTTGTTATGGGAGACTTTTGCAGAGCCTGAGTTTGGGAGCGCTACACAAGCCCGGTTCAGTGATCTCTTTGAGTGGAGGGAGAGCAGGTATGACTGGGACGACACTCACAAAATTGAGCAAGACCTGGTCCACCTGGTGACCCGAGAGATGGAGATGGAACAGGGTTACCAAAATCTGTTCCACTCCAGTGAGAAATCTCAGCAGGGAAGCGGAGACCCAGATCCAGACCCATTCAGCTGGGAAGATATTGTGGAGTGTTACTGGGAAGAACCGCAGGTGGCCGGTGGAGATGGGACCGAGGTTTCTCCACCGGTCCTGCAGGGAATTGGGAGCCCAGTCTCCATTCCCCAGCAGCAGTGTAAAGTGCAGGGAAGGAGAGCAGCGTCCTCCCTCCCCAGCGGCAGGCTGAGTTACAGGGGGCAGAGGTAGTTGTTCCTGCCCCCCAGCAGCAGAGTGATATGCCGGGAAGGCAGTGTGAAGTGCAGGGAGAGGAGAGCAGTGTCCTCCCTCCCCAGCGGCAGCGTGATTTTTTGGGAATTGGGAGCCCAGTCTCCATTCCCCAGAGGCAGTGTGATGTGCCGGGAATTGGGAGCCCAGTCTCCATTCCCCAGCAGCAGTGTGATGTGCCGGGAATTGGGAGCCCAGTCTCCAGTCCCCAGCGGCAGAGTATCCAGCAGGGAATAGAGAGCCCAGTCTCCTTTCCCCAGCAGCAGGACTCTGTATTGGGAGGAGAGACAGTCGGTCTCCCTCCGCAAAGACTGGAAGTATGTCTGGGAGAGGAGCTCGTTACCACCTCTCCCCAGCGGCAGACCATTAATGGGCAGGGAATAGAGAGCCCAGTCTCCATTCCCCAGCGGCAGAGTGTTCTATCGGGAGAGCAGCTTGTTACCCCCTCTCCCCAGCGACAGCTTAATGTACCAGGGGGAGACTAATATTTTATTTAGTTTTGTAAAATGCTTCCAAAATTAAACAGAATAACAAAATAAATAACAAAATAACAATAATAAACAATCAACTGAAATAATACCCAATTCAAACATAATACCAAATGAAACATAAATACCCCAAAATTAAACATGAATACCGAAATATAACTCAGGAAGGGGCACTAATAGGGGAGTAAACTTATACCAAATTAAATAACTGGGAATAACAGGGAGAGGGATTAACAGAAAAGGGGGGGGACTAAATCATAAGGGGATAAATTAAAAGGCGGGGGGCTCCATTACTTCATGGAGCCTTGGGGAGGGAGAAAAAAGGCTGAAATGCTCCTGAAGGAGCTCTTACATAACAAGGGTGGGACAAGGGGGGACCCAATTTACCTCGAGTCCACAGCCAGCTAAACACAAACATAAACCAAGCGTGAAATAAAATACACACATAAACATAAACAAACCCATTACCCACATGGAGTCCTTTTCTCAGTTCATAAAACCCACCAACCACATGGAGTCCATCCCTCCGTCCATCAACACCAACCCACTACCTACACTTTAAACCCAAACCAGTCTCCATTCCCCAGCGGCCGTGTGATTTATTGGGAATCGGGAGCCCAGTCTCCATTCCCCAGCGGCAGTGTGATTTATTGGGAATCGGGAGCCCAGTCTCCATTCCCCAGCGGCAGTGTAAAGTGCAGGCAGAGGAGAGCAGCATCCTCCCTCCCCAGCGGCAGGCTGAGTTACAGGGGACAGAGGTAGTTGTTCCTGCCCCCCAGCAGCAGAGTGATATGCCGGGAAGGCAGTGTGAAGTGCAGGGAGAGGAGAGCAGTGTCCTCCCTCCCCAGCGGCAGCGTGATTTTTTGGGAATTGGGAGCCCAGTCTCCATTCCCCAGAGGCAGTGTGATGTGCCGGGAATTGGGAGCCCAGTCTCCATTCCCCAGCAGCAGTGTGATGTGCCGGGAATTGGGAGCCCAGTCTCCAGTCCCCAGCGGCAGAGTATCCAGCAGCAGGACTCTGTCCCCAGCGGCTGCTCCTTTCCCCAGCAGCAGGACTCTGTATTGGGGGGAGAGACAGTCGGTCTCCCTCCGCAAAGACTGGAAGTATGTCTGGGAGAGGAGCTCGTTACCACCTCTCCCCAGCGGCGGACCATTAATGGGCAGGGAATAGAGAGCCCAGTCTCCATTCCCCAGCGGCAGAGTGTTCTATCGGGAGAGCAGCTTGTTACCCCCTCTCCCCAGCGACAGCTTAATGTACCAGGGGGAGACTAATATTTTATTTAGTTTTGTAAAATGCTTCCAAAATTAAACAGAATAACAAAATAAATAACAAAATAACAATAATAAACAATCAACTGAAATAATACCCAATTCAAACATAATACCAAATGAAACATAAATACCCCAAAATTAAACATGAATACCGAAATATAACTCAGGAAGGGGCACTAATAGGGGAGTAAACTTATACCAAATTAAATAACTGGGAATAACAGGGAGAGGGATTAACAGAAAAGGGGGGGGACTAAATCATAAGGGGATAAATTAAAAGGCGGGGGGCTCCATTACTTCATGGAGCCTTGGGGAGGGAGAAAAAAGGCTGAAATGCTCCTGAAGGAGCTCTTACATAACAAGGGTGGGACAAGGGGGGACCCAATTTACCTCGAGTCCACAGCCAGCTAAACACAAACATAAACCAAGCGTGAAATAAAATACACACATAAACATAAACAAACCCATTACCCACATGGAGTCCTTTTCTCAGTTCATAAAACCCACCAACCACATGGAGTCCATCCCTCCGTCCATCAACACCAACCCACTACCTACACTTTAAACCCAAACTTTAAACCCAAACCCACCACCCAAATGGAGTCCATTTTCAATTCATAAAACCCACCACCCTCATGGAGTCTATCCCTCCGTCCATCCCCCAAACCCACCACCCAAATGGAGTCCTTTTCTCAGTTCATCACATCCAAACCCACCACCCACATGAAATCAAAATTTTGTCCATAGACCCACCATCCACATGAAATCCAGTTTGTACACCACCCTCAAGGAGTCCATCCCTCCGTCCATAAAGAAACCCAGTGTTTTTTTTTTTTTTTTCACCCAAAGTAAATTTTTCAATTTGTCCATACACCAGAAACCCACCCTAACCCAAACAATACCAAAAATAACCTGTGCATAACCATAACCATAACCTAACTACACTGCACTACCGAGACGCAGAGGAAGGTACTCGTCTGCTAAAGGTGGCAGCCTTCCATGAAAAGAAAAACCAGTTCAAAATCTACGGGGGAAAGGCGAAGACAGATTTGGAATTCTCTTCACCAAGACAAGGGCGCCCATGGAGCGGTTCAAGGCGGGTGGACCTTGAGATTTCGCCACAAATGCTGCCAAATGGTGGGATCCATAGAGGCCCTTTCGGTGGTATAGATCCCACGAACCGCCCTCAGAATGTCTGCTACCACCACCTGACAGGAAAGGTCTTTATGTTGAAGGGAAACCTGACACCTTGCCATCCAAGTGAAATACTTAACCATTGAACTGACTACATAAAGAGTGCCCAAATCAAAAGCCCTCCCACTTGAGTTGGACGTCCCGTACGCCCACTCCGCATAAGTCCAGCGGGATAAGCAGGGGATGCCTAAGGCGGCTGAGACCTCTTTGTAGACCTGTACGTTAAAGGGGCACTCGAGGAGGAAGTGGTCCATGGACTCCACTTCCCCGGAACATTCCACCCGAGGACAACCACGATCCGTTATGTTCCTGTACTTCAAGTTCCCTCGAACGTAAAGTCTACCGTGGAAGGAGAGAAACGCCACGTCTCGGTATTTCTCCGGAAGGCGCCTGGAGTTGATGTTTTTCAACCCTGAGGCGAGAGTACTTGGCGGGCAGTCCTTCAAAGCAAGCTGAATGCCAAAGTGGGTGGCCAGGACCCTCCCGTCGAGAAGCTTCTTGGGAGTGTCCCGAACCTCCTCCACTGTGACGTTCCACCTGCACAGAATTCCCACTCCCTCGATGACCGAAGACGGAAGATAGCTAGAATGCCGAACTCTCATGCTCTTCACCCTCCCACCCCGAAACCAGTCCACCAGGAAAGGTGTGACCCACTCCCTGAATATACATACCAAGCCAGGCTGCTCATCCTTCAGGAGAGCCCCAAAGTTCCTTTTCAGGAAGTTGTTAGTTAAAAAGACGATGGGGTTGACCATGGCCAGACCCCCGTCCTTTCTGGCCAGGTAAGTGACATCTCTTTTGATGAGGTTCAGCCTGTTCCCCCACAACATGCGGAAGAACAGCGCAAACATCCGAGCGTGGAGGGACCTGGGCAAAAGGAAGATGTTACTGACGTAGCCGAATACGGTCAGAACATAGGTTTTGATTAGGTTCACCCGTTCTCTGAACGTCAGTTTCCACCTGTGGCTCTCCTCCACCTTGCTAGAAGCTATGGCAAGCCGTTCGGTCCAGTTCCTGAGAGCCAGATCCCCTGGTCCGAACACCACCCCCAAGATCTTAATTTCAGGCTGGGCCCTCGGGAAACCGTCTGGAAGAGGGAACTGGTCCCCCTCCTTCCCGCACCAGAAAACTACGCTCTTGTCCCTGTTGACACGAGAGGCTGAAGCGGCAGAATACGCTAGGATTAAATCATCCACCTCCGTGGCCTCCCGAGTATTGGAGACCACTATGGAGATGTCATCAGCGTAGGCAACAACCCGTAAAGGCCTCTCCGGAGCCCTGGCCACTCCCTGTAACGTGCCTGCCTCGACCCTTCGGATGAAGGGATCGACTGCAAACACGTACAAGAGTGGGCTGAGAGGACAGCCTTGCCTGACCCCGGATCGGATCCTAAACGTCCTGCCCCTCCACCCGTTCACAAGAGCGAAGCTTTCGGCCCCTCTGTACAAGGTGATTATCCAATTGACGAATTTTCCCGGCAAGCCATACTTCCGCAAGACTGACCACAGATAACGGTGATCTACTCGATCAAAAGCTTTGGACTGATCAAGTGCCAGAAGGTATATCCCCCTTTCTCCGTCCCTGCACTTCTTGAGGGCTTCCCTGACTTCGAAAACGGCATCAAAGACAGTTCTGCCCTCGATTGAACAGTACTGGGAGGTGGATAGGACACGCCTCACTAGGCCCTGTACTCGTTTCATCAAAATCTTTGCCAGGACCTTCCTGTCGACATTTAACAGGGATATGGGGCGCCAGTTCCCCACATCCGCTGTGTCGAGCACGTTCGGCTTGGACAGCAAGATCAGGGCAGAAGTCCTCATTGAGGGTGGCAATAATCCTTGAGCCAAGCTCTCATTAAACACCTCGGTCAGATGAGGGGCCAAGAGGTCGCAGAACTGTTGGTAAAACTCGGCCATCAGACCATCAGGACCTGGCGACTTACACTTGTTCTGCTGTTGGATACTCTCTGTGACCTCTTCTATGGTGATCTCGCTGACCAACTCGTCAAAAGAGAGGTCGCTATGCTCAGGGAGCGTGAGCTCGCTCAAGAAGTCATCCACCCTTCTCCCGTGGGAGGTTCCCTCCTCGCTACATTGGGGGCTGCCCTTTCCGAGGAGCTCAATATAGTAGTCGCGGACCACCTTCAGAATCCCGTGAGGAGACTCCTCTAGGGTCCCGTCGGTGCCCCGCAGACTAGGGATGGACTTGGTACCTTCCTTCCGCTTGCAGCTAAGATAAGGATCGGGCGAGCGGTATGACCCATGATCCCTCTCTTTTACAAGGGAGGCGTACCTGTCATACTGATAACTCCTCATCAGGTTTTTAACTGCCGCAATGTCCTCGGGGTCACCTCCCTGCGAGATCAGGATGTCTAACCTCCCAAGCAAGCCCAGATACATCTTGTACCTGGAGGACTGCATGTTCCGGGCGAGATTGTGAAACAGCCGTTGAGTTCTGGCCTTCACCATCTCCCACCACTCAGACTTCGTTTGGCCTAAGTCGGCCAATGTCATCTGATCGTGAAAGAATTCCATGAAGGCTTGCTGAACCCTCTGTTCCACCAGGAGGTCTGAATTTAGCCGCCAGATCCCTCTACCCTTAGGTGGGGTACTATAGACGTTCAACTCGCAAGACAAAATGTGATGGTCGGAGAACTCCACCGGTGTAAGCACGGGTGCCGCCACCGGGAAATTCTCCTTAAAGAAAAACCTATCTATCCTACTCTGACAGCTACCTCTGTGATAAGTGTACCCACCCGTGGGATTGGGAGTGTGATGAAGGTACACATCGACCAATCCAGCCTGACTAACCATCTTATTTAAAAAATAGGAGTCATACCCAGCCTCTGAGTGGCGTCTCTCCTGTCTTGAGGCCTAGTTATGGTGTTAAAGTCACCACCAAACAGGATTTGCTGGGATGTATAAAGGTAAGGCTCTATCTCAATAAACAGGCGCTTCCTCTCCCACTTAGATTGGGGGCCATAGATATTAATTATCCTGAAAGGTTGCCTGCCCATTGAGACATCTAAAACCACACACCGTCCTTTTTGCAACTCAATAACCCTGTTGATGCTAACATCAACGTCCTTAAATAGGATGGCGATTCCCCCATATCTCTCTGTGGCTAGAGAGAAGTAGGAGGGCCCCCATCTCCAGTCCCGCTTTGCAGCGTGCAGGGCCGCGAGGGTTTCCAGCCGGGTCTCCTGTACCAAGATGACATTGTACGGAGCCCGGCTGAGGTGGTCGTAAACCAAAAAGCGGGCCCTGCTGGACTTAATGCTGTTTACATTCACCGTAGCCACAGAGAGTACAGGAAAAGTCGCCATAAGGGCATTAAGTATAAGGAGACTTTCCCTTCCTTCTGCGGTACCCCTCCTCCTCCGTGTCGGAACCGAGGAACCTCTTCACTGAGACTCCGGGATACAGTGGCCCGTCGTCTCTCAGAAGCAGCTCCTGTCCCACCTCAACCCCTGCCACCACCTCGGGGAGGTTCGCCATCTCCTCCTCGTACTCACAGTCGGCCTAGCTGGAGGACAGTGCCTCGTACCTGTTAGATACGGGCACCGGGGCCTCCTGCAAGCCCGAAGAGGAGGATGACGCCCGTGCCACACCTCCCTTAGAAGTGGCGTCTCCCCCTTTCGGGGGTTTCGCCGCAGGGGGTATGGCGATCTTCCGGGGTGAGGGCAGCGTCGAGGTCTTGGAGGGGGGGGGGTTTCTTACCTTTCACCATGCTCCACTCTAGGGACTGTGCATCTAAGGGACGTGCATCTGGGGATTTTTCAGTGGGGGTAACCTTCACCGTGGAGAATTTAGGAGGGGGGGGCCTAGGGGAGGGGGTCTAGGGGGAGCCATAATGGCTGTGGAGGTAGTGCGTTCTCTACGTACACTTTTCGTGAGGGGACGTGAACTTGTGGCCTTCCCAGGGTCCTGAGATGTTACAGAGACCGAGGGGAGGATGGGTTGTTGCTGGGGCAGGGAAACCCTTGTGCCAGAGATGGGCCTTGTAGATGACGATGCTACCTGAACCCCTAACCCAGCAGAGTCCATCTCCACCGGCTCCTGACTCCAGATGGACTCTACATTGTGCTGGGCTTCGGGGCAGGTGCGGTACGTGTGACTAGTGATGTACCGAGCGGTTCGCCAGCGAACAGTTCCCGGCGAACATAGCATGTTCGCGTTCGCCACGGCGGGCGAACATATGCGCGGTTCGACCCGCCCCCTATTCATCATCATTGAGTAAACTTTGACCCTGTACCTCACAGTCAGCAGACACATTCCAGCCAATTAGCAGCACAGCCTCCCTAGCAGACCCTCCCACCTACTGGACAGCATCCATTTTAGATTCATTCTCAAGCTGCATGCTTAGTAAGAGGAGGGAAAGTGTAGCTGCTGTTCTTAAGATAGGGAAAAGCATAGCTAGGTTAGGGATAAGGGTATGCTTTTTTTGGATTTTTTTTTTCTATGTAATGTAAATGCACTTAGTTGTCTGCTATGGGGATGGATTCATTTCTCACCAGGAAAGTGACCTTCTTAAGACCCTGGCGAGAAATGGCCACAGCAGTGAATCCTGCCCACTTTGTACCCTGTGCAGACCTGGCCGCTTCCCACCCAGCCCAGAAGCGATCCAGGAGCTGCGACGTCATAAAGGAGACGTCGAACTCCCGGGTGCCCGAGGCATGGATGAGCACGTACAGGTCCACGGGCGCAAATCCCATATCCTTTAGCCGGGTCACCAGCCACCGTCTGTCAGGCACCTGGGTCTCACCCCCACAGATGAGCCGTACCACGTTCCTCCTGTCCCCAAAGGAAACCTGAGGACGCGTAGCAGGCCCGTCCGCAGAGAGGCGAGGTGGCCCAGATGCCCAAGCATTGGGCGCACCGGGACCCGCCGTCTGGGAATGATTCGGACGGACTCCCCTCGCTGAACCAGAGGCCTCGGTCACACCAGAACCCTGGGTGACAACCTGGGAGTGCCTAAGGGGAACCCGTGTACCTGCTTGTGCGTCTAAACTATTTATAACCGCGGCACCCTTTGTCAGGGTGCCTGTGCCCGTGCTCGTGCCCGCCACCTGTGTACCAACTAACTCCAGTGAACCAGGGGCAGCATAACCTGAGGCGGGGGCAACATAACCAGGGGCAGGGGAAACAGTACCAGGGGCAGGGGCAATAGTACCGGGGCGGGGGCAACATAACCAGGGGCAGGGGCAACAACACCAGGGACAGGGGCAACAACACCAGGGGCAATAGTACCGGGGGCAGGGGCAACAACACCAGGGGCAGGGGTAACAACGCCAGGGGCAGGGGCAACAACGCCAGGGGCAGGGGCAACAACACCAGGGGCAGGGGCAACAACACCAGGGGCGGGGGCAACATCATTAATACAAACAGGCTGGCTGTGGACCTTTTTACTAAGGCCAATAGGTCCCATCATTACATTTACATCCATACTCCCATCCTCCTCAGCCATCCCTAAACCACCAGTTGAGTCAAACACAATGTTAGTCATACTTTTCTTACCTCCACTGGCGGTTTCCTCAGTATGGACTGCTGGCTGAGGATGATGGGAGTCCCCTGCAGTCCTGTCTTCCATAGCGCCCGCGGCACCAGGAACAACAGGAACAACAGGAACAACAGGGGGACTGGTTACACATTCAGACATAAGGGGAATACATAGGGAAGCAGGGGGAACAGACTGGAAGACAAACTTGGACACATCCAGGGAAACAGACTGGGGGACAAACAGGGGAGGAGACTTGCTGGTAGGGGAGAGCAGTCGAGCTTGCTCCAAGGGAGCAGAGGGAAAAGGAGGGCCATCACCCTGCTCCAGACTGCTCCATCCAGTGCCATCCTGCCCAGCAGCCACCTGAGGACAGGAGGCAGAGGTACCAGCCACTCCAGGGGACGCAACCACACGGAGAGGAAGGTCAGAGGGAAGGCAGGTAAGGGAGGGAGTGGGAAGGGAGCAAGGGAAGGACCCTTCCATGGGATCACCGGTACACGCCATAGTACCGGCGGGGATGGTCTCCCTGTCACCATGGAGGGCGGCGGGGGGCCCAGATACTTCCACAGAAGCAGGTTGTGCAGGTTTCTGGGGCATACAGGTGTTGCCACCTGCAGGGTTAGTATCCCCGGCCCCAGGCTTCTGCAAGGCCTGAATATCATCATTGTACATATACTCAGCATTTGAGCACTCACCCTCCTCTGTGGAATCTCCAGACCCCCTGACAGAGGTCTCAGGCTGACGCCGGGCGATGTTTTTCTTTTTCTTCTTTTTCTTCTTTTTGTCCTTTACGGAGTCCTCCCCAAGTTCGTTTCCAAACTTGAGGAGAGTCTCCTTAATCAGCCCTCGACCTCTGTCCTGCACTTTCAGCTGCCACTCTTCACCTTTCTCTCCGTCCCACTCCTCTTCACTGTCCTTCTCTCTGGCCTTCCTCTCCGTCTCAGCAGCGCCCCCTGGAGTAGCAAGGGCAGAGGTAGACGGCTCCACAGGTGAGTGATGGGAGTTGGAATCCAAGTCCTTGCTGGACTCCTCACCTGGGGACATGTCCCTCCTGCCCTCCATAGCCCTCTGCCTCCTGGACCTCGCAGCGTCCTTGGCTCTCTGTTGCAGGATGGCCTGGATGTCTGCTATTTTCTTTTCAGTCTGGAGCAGGGTGTAGGATAGATGCTGCTCCACTAATTTTTTCTCAACTATAGCGGCCCTCAAAGGACCTCTTTTGTAATTAGAGGTCCTGTTTGATTTTTCCCTCTGCTCCCTTAGCTCTGCCTGGACCCCAGCTAGGCCAGAGTCTGCCTCGGCATGCTGGGCCTTCAGGGACACAAGCAGACCCCGGAGCCTGTCAGAAGGTAGCCCCATAAAGACCCTAGCCTCAACCCCCTCACCCTTTGCAGCCTCAGCATAGGTGAGGGAGGCCTGAGGGGCCCTGCTGGCACTAGCCACCTCAGGGACTACCTCCTCCTCGGTACCCTCTCCCACCTCCAGGGACGGGGGGGGGCTGTTCTAGGAAGTGGAGGCCACTGCTGGCAAGTTCACGGCACTCAGCCAGCAGCCCAGAGAGCAGCTGGATATCGGCCCTGGTGTGGGCCGTAGCTCCCTGGGGGACCCCCACTTCCCTTTTCCATGCTGTAAGCTTCCTAGACATCCCCCCCCGCTAGTTCCTCCAACAGGGAGACCTGGTTTCGTATTTGCCGGGAGAGGGCCTGATGCTCAGTCCAAGACAGGCCCCTGGTATCCGCCTTACCTTCCCCAAAAGCCAGCACTGCCTGCAGCTCGTCCAGCCTGACCTTCCATCCCCAGGCTGGGGAGGAAGGCCCGAGGGCCATGCTTGCCTAGGCCCAGGCAGAGCCCCTTGCTGTAGTATTCCAAAGCCCAGAAATCGAGCTCCAAAAGCAGCCACAAACGGGTGTGGTCCTGGGAACACACAGGCGAAGCACAGAGCAGCTCACTCTCCAGCAGCAATGGCAAACTCCTCCTACTCCAGTGGGAGGGGAGACAGTAAGCCCCACAACTGTGCAGATGGGACCGTTGTCTCTGCACGTACAGCACAGGGGGTAGGGACGGTCGGTTCTGCCCCCCCAGCGACAGGGCTGTTTAGCCAAAGGGGAGACAGTCGGTCTCCCCCTCTGGCAGCCCAGCGGTGTATCTAAAGGGGAGACAGTCGGTCTCCGGAAGCAGGGCTGTGTGTCTAAAGGGGAGACAGTAGGTCTCCCCCTCCAACCACCAGGCTCCAACCAGGCTACTTCCACAGTAGCGCTGGCACCAGGGCAGAGTACCGCTAGTCTCCGCCCACTCAGCAACCTACCAAGTCAGCGTACCCGTACCCAGCACAGCCGTGGTGAGGCACCTGGACATGGACAAGCTTCTCCTCTACCCAGGTGTAGTAACCAGTTATTGTGGGTGGGCTGTACTGCTGATTGTGTTTTGTGGGTGGGCTGCTGGACTAACAAGGGCACTGACCGGCAGGAGGTCAGATACCCTGTTAGTCTGTTTGGAAAAGGGGAGAGATGTGATGAGAGCAATCTCGCCACATTGCATTGGAGAAGCCTGGTTGCTCGCCTGTTGCCTTTGGATTATGGCCCCATGTTAAAAGACTTTGTTTCCCCTGCAGAAAAGACTTATTCGTGCTTTTCTGCCTGGTGTTCGGTAGATTCAATCTACCGAACAACCGCACGAATGACTGGACCGCCTGGGAGCTGGAGTGCTATATTGTATGCAGTTCGGGATATTGGAGCATTCCCTTATTTGCGGTTCGGGAGTTCGGTGTTCTACAGTAGCTGTGCCTGCATCTCTGGAAGGGAAGATCGCTGAAACGGTCCGTTACAGCCAGGGACACTAAGTGGAGGAAACAAGGGACAAAGGGACGTGAGTTCAGTTTCCATCAGGGGACCCCTGGGAGTGGGTGGACCCTGGGAAGGGACACATAGTGTCGGGATC
>OW240925.1:7773218-7923607 GCA_933207985.1 Pelobates cultripes
TTGGGATATGGTTACTCACAAGAGGAGATAATGGGTGGGGGCATTAGGGTCGGGAAGTGACAAGGAATGGGCTGATAATCACAACGGAAAAAGATACTTAAGCGCCATTGCACACACAGAAGCCCATCTCATACGCATCCACGATGCGGTAGAATTCCCAGCCCCGACCCTGTAGCACACACGCCCGACTAGACTCGACAGCACCCCTGACCATAAACCATCACCGCGCTGATTTCCCTGACTCGAACCGGCAGACCCTCACCACGAGACCAAATAGCCCCCTTTCCTATGACATGGTGTTGTATGACTTAACCTATGCTTCCTTGGGGGGCGAATGTACATAAGTTAGGTTCGCTTTACCTAAACCACACGGACTACGAACACGAGCGCTGCCTGACTCCTGAGTGGCCACACGTTGAGAATACACACATGTACATAAATTCTTTGAACTTGTTATAGCTTGGTGTATATTCCCTTCTCTTTTTGCTTACAACATATATACCTGTATCGCCCGCTGTGAATGTGATAAGTAATGTGGTACGTTATGAGCACACACGTATCTGTGTCTACATATATGGATACACTATATTAGGCCGAAACACTCCCACTGCACCTTTTCACAGGGGATAGATGTCACAATGCATATACACAGCCAAGAACTCGAAACCTCAAACCACTTCACGACATGTTATGTTTGCTTGTATTTCATTGAACCTTGAACCTTAACGTTTATCCTTTTGCTATCTGAAATATTGCATCTCTACCTGGCCTGCGAGCCGACTTGATTTCACTGTTATACTTCAATAAACAGATTTTCAAAAAAAAAAAAATATATATTTTTGTTCAGTATTTACAGATGAAAATGAAGGTAAGATATCTCAGTTAGGAAAAAGGACAAATGAGCAATTTGTTACATGTGAGTTTACAGAGTGTGAGGTTCTATTTCAACTTTCAGAGGAAAGGCAAATAAGTCTTTGGGGCCTTATGGAATACACCCAAAGTTATAAAAAGAGCTTTGTGGTATACTAGCAAACCCATTAACGGATTTATTTAACCAATCATTGTTAATGGGAGTTGTGAAGGACCGCCTGGCATCCTGACTGGGTACCTCTGCCAATTGATGCTTCCTAGCTGACACTGAGGACTATAAGCACCGCACCAGACACCATAAGCACCATAGACCCCACTAACTGCCACAGTTTGGTTGGGGTCTCACCGTCCCTTCTCGTCCTGAACCAAACCCCGTAACAAGGGACTCAGTTGGAAAGCATCTCCTCTTACAAGAGCTAGTGATATAGCTGTGAAGCAGGTTCCCTACAAGCATGAGACAAGGCTACATGTTGAGGGTTAAGCAGGAACTGAATTTTAATGGTGCTACATTGGCCTTTCATGACAATCCCCAAGCAAGGTGTACACCCACATGGACCTTGCTAGGGACAGGGATAGAAACCTACAAACCAATGATAACATGTTTACAATGGATGACACTCCCACATACAATACAATAAACCTTGCTCTTTAATTAGGAGATAATTGAGTCAAGCACTATAGTAAACTCAATTATCTCCAAACACAAAAAAAACACACATTTCTAAAAAGTCCCCAAAGTACCCCAAAACACATAACATCCCCTGATAGCACTGATCTGGGTGACCAACATATCCAAAAACTACAAAGATCTGTTCAGGGGTTTAGAAATTCTATAGAAGTCATTTATTTGACTGACCGCAGGCATGGTCCCATGCCCAAACAGTTCCAGAGAATCAGCGCTTGCGGCTGATCTAGTTCATTAGTTTGCAAACAAACAAACTATCGAACGGAGTCAATGTTTTCACCCTGGAGCTTGTTCCCTTTATACAGACGAATGGTGCCACCAAACTGTGCGCTTCTAACATGTATAGAACCAAATGCAGGCGATATGGAAGTCCAGCAGTGCACGGGTGTTTCTGTATACGATTTTAGTTCCATGAGATTCATGCCCAAACACTGTTGCCCTCGTTCATGTGAACAAGATGGCCGCCACCTCGTGGCTGTCCATAGGAATTGCAGCCACTCAAAACAAACAATTAGAACACTGCGGTGAGAAACGTTCCAAGTTGTTAATAGGTGTTAACAAGCTCCAGGGTGGTCTCTGTTCATGCGGTTGTACGTGTACAAACCGCAAAGTCCCAATTGCACGAACAGAGTGTCTGTATTTTAGCCAGGTCTATAGCAGGTGCCATAGTCACAGGGTAGGAGGCTGGCACATAGGCTCCTCCAAAAGCCAGTGGCAAGGTCACTTCCTCCACAGGTGTGATCCTAGAAGATTGGAAATTAGCGAATGTTGTGCCTATTCACAAGAAAGGTAGTAGGGAGGAGTCGGGCAACTTTAGGCCAGTAAGCCTTACTTCAGTAGTGGGGAAAGTAATGTTAACCATGTTAAAGGATAGAATTGTTGAACATCTAAAACCACATGGATTTCAAGATCAGAGAAAACATGGGTTTACTTCAGGGATGTCATGCCAAACTAATATTAATGATTGTTTTGATTGGGTAACTAAAAAATAATAGATCAGGGTGGTGCAGTAGATATTGCTTACCTATATTTCAGTAAGGCTTTTGTACAAATGGCCTGTAATAGTTCTTAGGGAAAAAGCAACAAAAGTAGCAACAAAACAACAGGGTTGTAGCAGACAGAGGGGACTTTGTAACATGGAACACTCTGGCAGGCACGGTTTGATCCCTTTTTGGGGCAACTTAAAGGACCACTCTAGGCACCCAGACCACTTCAGCTTAATGAAGTGGTCTGGGTGCCAGGTCCAGCTAGGGTTAACCCATTTTTTTATAAACATAGCAGTTTCAAAGAAACTGCTATGTTTATCAATGGTTAAGCCTTCCCCAAAAGCCTCTAGCGGCTGTCTCACTGACAGCCGCTAGAGGTGCTTGCGTGATTCTCACTGTGAAAATCACAGTGAGAGCACGCAAGCGTCCATAGGAAAGCATTGATAATGCTTTCCTATGCGACCGGCTGAATGCGCGTGCAGCTCTTTCCGCGCGTTCGCATTCAGCCGACGGAGCGGAACGGAGGAGGATCGGAGGCAGAGAGCTCCCCGCCCAGTGCTGGAAAAAGGTAAGTTTTACCTCTTTTCCCCTTTCCAGAGCTGGGCAGGAGGGGGTCCCTGAGGGTGGGGGCACCCTCAAGGCACTATAGTGCCAGGAAAACGAGTATGTTTTCCTGGCACTATAGTGGTCTTTTAAGGCTGTGCAGAACCAAAGTTATTCTGGGCTGAGGTCTGTCAGCCTCGATAACCCATCGGAGTTGCCATTTTGCTTCCCAGGCTCCAAAGTAACAGCTTGCCATTGTCTCTTGAGACCCGGTTTAGCCACACTAATGGGTTATGATCAGTAGGGAGTCAGTTTCTTTATTGGAACAGGCACTCGTTTTCCAAGGCTGCATAGCTGACCTCTCGTGGCAGGATCTTTCTGCTGATGTAGGCAATAGGGTGTTCCCCTCCGTCCTCTCCTACTTGGCTGAGAACTGCCTTCAGCCCCAACATGGAAGTGTCTGTATGGACGATAAAGAGATTGTTAGGGGCTGGGGAAGCCAAGACAGGAGCATTCTTGAGGGCCTGGAATGCTGCTTCATAGTGGGGAGACCACAAGACCTGTCAGGGAAGGTTTTTCTTAGTCAGGTCCATCAGGGGTTTAGTGGAAGTGGTGTAGTCCTGTACAAAATGCCTATAGTACCCAGCAGTGCCCAGAAAGGCTAGGACCTGGGTCTTAGTGCGGGATGTGGGCCAGTTCGCAACTGGCTATATAATGGCTGGCTCTGTATGCTGCTTTCCACACCCCACCCGGTGACCCAGATACTGAACCTCTGCCATCCCAAAACGGTATTTCTCTGGTTTCAGAGTCAGGCCGGCGGCCCGAATCTAATTCAGGACCATTCCTACATGAGCTAAGTTTTCCTCCCAGGACTCACTGTAGATAGCAAAGGCATCCATGTATGCACAGGCAAAATCCTGGAATCCATCAAGGAGTCTATCCACCAAGCGCTGGAACGTAGTTGGGGCATTTTTTACCCCGAACGACATGACCTTAAATTGGTACAAGCCGAACTGGGTGACAAATGCCGACTTGGGAATAGCCTCCCTGGCCAGGGAGATTTGCCAATAACCTTTACAGAGGTCAATGGTGGTTAGGTAATTTCACCTGGCTATACGATCGAGTAGCTCATCTACTCGGGGCATCGGATAGGCGTCTGTCACAGTCTTGTCACTGAGTTTGTGAAAGTCCACGCAGAACCTTGTAGTACCGTCCTTTTTGGGCATCAAAACTACCGGGGATGCCCAGGGACTGTCGGAGGACTCAATGACCCCTAGTCCGAGCATCTCATCTATCTCCTTCTTCATCTCTGCTTGGACAGCCTCCGGGATGCAGTAAGGAGTCTGTCTTAGGGGCTGCTGTCCTGGGGTATCCACTTGGTGGGTGGCTAAGGTAGTATAGCCTGGGTCCTGGGAAAATGTAAGATGCTTCTCCTGCAGTAAATTACTTAGCTGCTCCCTCTCAGTAGGGCTAAGCCTGTCACCTATCTGGACTTGTTCCACTAAATTAGGGTGCGGGTGCCGTTCTAATAGGTCCGGTATAGGCAGATTGTCAGGGTCCTCGTGAATGGGGCTACATATGGCTGCCACATCTTCCGGCCTCTCAAGATACTCCTTGAGCATATTTATGTGGAAGGTTTTCCGAAGGCTTTCATCATGGCAGCTAACAATCACATATGTGGTATCCCCTCTTTTCTCAACTATCTGGTAGGGACACTGCCAGGATGCCTGCAGTTGTCTGCCTTAACCGGCTTAAGTCCTATGTAAAAACTCCTTTTCCGGGACCCCCGTCATACCATACTTTCTGTCGTCTCTGGGCCATCTGGAGGTTAACCTGATCTGACCTAGCTAACTGCTCCATATGGCCCCAAAGTTCTAGCACGTATGGCACGATGGGTACTACCTCATTCTCCGTCTCTCCCTCCCAGTGCTCATGGATAAGGTCCAGGGGTCCTCGTACCTTTCGCCCATAGAGCAGCTCGAAGGGAGTTTCCTGGGGCACCTCCTGATAAGCGAACAGGAGGTGTGGCAGGATCGCTCCCAATCTCTGTATTCCTGGGCAAATGTCTTGAGCATTTGTTTGAGGGTTCCATTGAACCACTCACATAGCCAATTGGTCTGCGAATGATAGGGGGAGCTGAGGAGGGATTTTATTTTACAGACGTGCCATAGCTGTTGGTTGAGTTCAGCGGTAAACTGAGTGCCTCTGTCAGATAGGATTTCTTTGGGAAATCCTACCTGAGAGAACACCTGAACCAAAGCATTAGCCACAGTGTTTGCCTGAATATTAGATAGGGCCACTGCCTCGCAGTAGCGGGTCGCATAGTCCACCACAGTAAGGATATACATTTTCCCTGATGGGCTAGGGGTAGCTAGTGGTCCCACTACGGCGACCCTGCTAAATGGCTCCTCTATGATGGGTATATTCACCAGGTGCGCCTTGGGGTGATGTCCTCTCCTCCCTAACCGCTGACAGGTATCACATGTGTTGCAATACGCCCTCACGTCAGCGTGTACTCCAGGCCAAAAGAAGGTGTGGGTTATCTGGTGAAGGGTACGAGTCACTGCTAGATGGCCAGCTAAGGGGATATCATGTCCTCCTCTTAAAAGCTACCATCTATATTTGTGAGGGATTACTAGTTGGCATTTCCTGTGGCCCGTCAACCTATACAATTTATTCTGCTCCCATATGAAGGTCTCATTATCTAGCCCCCCAGCCCCAGTCTCTGCCTTTTCTCTGTACTTTCGGAGAGTCGGGTCCGCCCTAGTTTCCTCTCCAAATGCTTCAGGGTTATCACATGGTGTCTTGTTGTGTCCTCGCTTGTGCCCAGGTAGTCACAGGGTGGGCTTCGGTATTATAGGAGGGGGCATAGGCTGATGTCTTTGGCCCAGATCGTTGTGCAATAGAACCTCCACTGGCAAATTTTCCATGATCCCCACGTTCACAATCCCTTCTCCCACTTCCCAGTTCAAGTGCACTGTGGGTAACCTGTATATATCCACTCCGGCTACTCGAATGGCCGCTGTTTGTCCTGACCGTTTGTTCGCGGGTATCAAGCGACTTTGCACTAAAGTAATCGTAGCGCCTGTGTCTCTCAGTCCCTGAGCGGTGCAGCCATCGACCTGTACGGCTTGTCTGTGGTGCTGGCGGTTGTCGGAGGCTGCGTATACTGGGTCAGCTTCGTGAAGTGGCCCCAGATGTTCTTCCATGGGTGTCTCTCTGTCCACGCAGAGAGCCAGGGCTGGTCGGGGGGACTGGAGGACGAGGTTTTATATTTCCTTGAAGCACGATCGATGCTGAGCGGGCAGTCTTTCATGAAGTGGCCCGGCTGGTTGTACTGGTGACACGTCTGCCTGGGGTGATTATAACTGTGGTTGAGTGGTCCCGAATATCGGGTTGGCCCTGCAGGTACAGGTGTCCTGAAGTCGGTTCATCGGCCGTTCGTATATTGTCTCACATGTCCGTTTGTGTGGAAATTCGAGCATTTGAAGAATCGAGCAACCGACGATCATGGTGCTCGTCAGCCAGGCGGGCAGCTTCGTTCAATGTGGTTGGTTGTCTGTCCTTCAGTCATGCCCTCCGGTTGAGATCTAATTCCTCATAGAAATGTTCCAATAAAAACAATATTTCCTCTGCAGTTACAACCTGGCACCCGTTAATCAAATGGATCGCAGCCGGCGTAACCGATGAGCCCACTCCATGTGACTGTCAGTCGGTTTCTTTTTTGTGTCCCGAAATTGCCTGCGATAAGTCTCTGGAGTTACTGCGTATCGTCTTGCGATGGTGTCTTTGACAATCGAGTATTGTATCACTTCCGCTGGGGTTAGTGTCCGGAGCGCATCATAGGCTCACCAGGATAATTTCCCCGACAGTATGGTGGGCCATTGCTCGATGGGGATCTGGTGTAATGTACATTACCTTTCAAAATCTGCCAGGAACTCATCGATTCCCCCTTCACTCGCCAGGAAAGACTTGAATGCCACGAACGGTACCTTTCGTTTCCCAGTGGTCTCTGGAGGGGTCAGTGTTGCGGTTGGCCCAGGGCCGTGGAGTCGGAGGATTTTGTACTCTCTGTCTGCTTTAATATCGGCATCCGCCTCATCCATTAACTGTCGGATCAGCTCCATGGCCCGTACAGTGAAAGCCTTTCCCAGACAAAACCTGGTCTTTTCATCACCAGCCATAACGGTGGCTCTTGCCATTGTGAAGCTGTGGTTTAGCTCCATTAATGCTGCAATCTGCACCCTTCTAGGTCAATTGCTGGCAGTTCCCCCTCGTCTCTCCAATAGATCTATCAGCCTGGTACGCTTCAATTTTTCGTAAGCGTTCTCAATTCGATTCGTGCCTCTCCTGGGAACTCAAGGACCATCCCACCACTGCCACCAAATGTTACGGTTGACCCCAGGCTGGTTGAGGGTTGGACCGTTTAGATGTCCTGGTTCCCGATCCTGGAGAGAAGTAACGTAGTTCCAAACAGCATCCAGCAATAATCCTGAAAGTGTGAAGACATCCAGCTAGCTATAGGTAGCTGGTATATAGCATTTCCCTATAACACGAGTCAAGGATGCAAGTTGAGGGTGAGAAGAACTGATTTATTGATCACTCATGCATTCATTAAATACATATTTTTAGGCCACAGGAACACCCATCTGAACCTGATGGTACACAGGATTACAAAGTGTAGCAGCCAATAAGAACAAAGTGCATTTTCTAAAACACTCCCTCCTAGCCTGGAGATAATTGGTCTCAATGGTTACAGTAACTCCATTATCTCCAGATACATAAAATAAGATCACTTTTATGGACACATGAAAACTGAATAAACACCATAGTCTTTGAATGCCATATTCGACCCTTCCCCAGACAGCTTGGATTTGAGCGCACAAGATATACGAACAGCGCTCAGATCCCACGAACAGTATGGGAACGTCAGGGGGGTGAAAATTGTTTTGAGGGCTGTTCGGCAAATACCAGCCCATGTATTCTCGGTCATAGTGTCCTGCAAGGGGTCGGTGTATTCTCTGTAGTATCAAAGTGTCGAACAGTACGCACTTCAGGGTTTTATGCACGAACGGACGGAGCAAGATAAATCGCAGCGGGGTTCGTACAGAATAGTATCCGAAAAGAGAACCAGGCGTTTGATGACCAGGTACCACTGGGCGTTCGACAACAAAAGATGTCCGCCACGTGTTCGTGCATTCGAACGACGACCACCCTGGTGTTGATCAATTAGGTTGCGGTTAACCACAAAGCCGCAGCTTCAGGGTGGTTAACCAGGGTCACACGCCTCCGGTTGGGTGGTCGGTTGTTCGGGAGTTGGTTCGACATTTAAATCGGTCCCCATTCGACCCTCTTATACGAACGGTGACCACCCCATTGATGTTAAATTAGGCTGTGGTTAACCACAAAACCGCAGCTCCTGGGTGGTTAATTGGGGACACACTCCTCAGGTAGGTTGGTTGCCCATTCGGCAGTTTGTTTGGTATATCGAGAGGTGAACGGGGTTAATTGGTGGCACACGCCAGGGGCCGGGTGGTCGGCCATTCGTATGTACGAATGGCCTGTAATAGTTCTTCGGGAAAAAGCAACACAAGTAGTAACAAAATAACAGGGTTGTAGCAGACAGAGGGGACTTTGTAACAATTCACAATGGCGGCCGAGAACAAAGGACTTACACAGGGAGTGGAGATGGCCAGTCTCACTCCCCAGCAGCAGTGTGTGTCCAAGGGAGAAAAGCATCTTGTCCTTCCTCCTCAGTGGCAGAGCAAGTTACCGGAAGAAGGGACAGCCGGTCCACTCCCCAGCGGCAGCTGGAGATACTGAAAAGGAGACCCTTTTCCCAATTGCAGCAGGACCTTATAAACTGGTCCTTGGGAGAACCCCAACTGGCAGGTGGATATGGGATCAAGGTCTCTCCCCTGGCCCTACAGGGATGCTGTGCAGGCAGCCCAGATCCCCAATTACAGCCAGAGTTACTGGGAGTAAAGACAGTCGGTCCTACTCCCCAGCGGCAGTTTACTTTACAGGGAGAGGAGATGACTGGTCTCTTTCCCCAGCGGCAGCCGGATATGCTGGAAGAGGAGACAGCTGGTCCCTCTTTCCAATTGCAGGGGGACCTAATAGACTGGTCCTGAGAGGACCCCCAGTCAGCAGGTGGAGATGGGACCGAGGGTGCCACTGGTCCCTCTTCCCAATTACAGTGGCCCTAAGGGTGCAGATGGGTCCTCAGTCTCTGCACCAGACCTACAGGGATGCTCAACAGCCATCTCAGATCCCCAACGGTCACCGCAGGAATACCAGAGGTGGAGGATTACTTCTTGCAAATTCCCAACCAGGTTATGGAGGTAGTGACTAAGGCGGCATTATCCAGAGAGCAGTTGGCCTCTGCCCTCCCCTTGTCCTTAATCCAGGACCTGATGACCCTTTCAACTACCCAGTTGTAACGCAGACTGCAGGGCAGAGCACCGCTGGTCTCTGCCCACTGGGTAACCCCAACTCCAAGCCAGAGAGCAACCGAGAGACCGTGAGTAGCAGATGCACACTTAACTGCTGGGGACATACAGGACAGAGACAGGCTACAGAACTCACTAGGTCCTGTACTTGTGTATGGGTGGGCTACTCAACTAAGTCAGGTGCCAACCTGGTTAGTCTCCCCTTGGGAGGGAAGATATGTGGCGAACAGAATCTGCCACTGGTTCTTGGAGGGGCCTGCTCGCCAGCCTCTTGTCCCAGGACTATGGCCCTGCAATAGACCTGGCTAAAATATGTTAAAAAGACTCTGTTCATGCAATTGTGATTATATGGTTTGGTTACCGCACAAACCAGAGACCACCCTGGAGCTTGTGAAAACCTATTAATAACTTGGAACGTTTCTCACCTCTGTGTTCTAATTGTTTTTTATTTTTTATTTTAATATTCTTTCTTTATTTAACACTAAAAACAACAAAAAAGAACTCATTATACAATCTTTAACATGCATTTAACAGCAATATTACCTAAAAGATTGCATTTAAGCTCTAATATCACCATTTTGAGTTATTCATCAATACAAATTTTTACACACACACAAAAAAAACAAAAAAACATTTAATACACTCTCCCCCCCTCTGCCTCTCTATCTGCCTATACCCTTCCTATTCGCATAAACCTTTCAGTGTTCCCAGACCTTACCAAACATATAATAAGAATGTCTTACTCTAGATGATAATTCATCCATTATATAATTTTCTTGAATCTTTAATTCCACCTCTCTCATTGATGGTAAATCTAGATTTATCCAGCTAGCGGCTATACATCTACGTGCGGCCAATAAAATTAAAAATATTAATTTCTGCGAATGGCAGGGTATACCTGCTATTGATTTCGATAGCAAAAATATCCAAGGATTGAGTTCTATATTTCCCTGTATTATCACTTGAATTAGCTCCCTTATTTCCTCCCATGTGTTCTAATTGTTAGTCTGGGTGGCCGCAATTCCTATGGACAACCATGAGGTGGCGGCCATCTTGTTCGCATGAACACAGGCAGCAGTGTTTGGGCATGACTCTCATGGAACTAAAATCGGACACAAAAACTCCCGAACACCGCTGGACTTCCATCATCGCCTGCGTTCAGTTCTATACAACTTACAAGAGCACTGTTCGGTGAAATCGTTCATCTGAATGAGGGGAACAAGCTTCAGGGTAAGACTATTGACTCTGTTCGGTAGTTTGTTCATTTTCAAACCACCGAACTAGACCGACCGAAAGCCCTGATTCTCTGGAACTGTTTTGGGCATGGGACCATTCCTGTGGTCGGTCCAATAAATGACTTCTATGAAATTCCTGAACTGATCTGGGGTAATTTTGGGATATGTTGGTCACCCAGATAAGGGCTATCAGGGGATGTAACTTTTGTGGGGTTTTATGTATTATTGGGGTACTTTTTTGATTTTTAGAAAAAACTTTTTTTTTTCTGTAATTGGAGATAATTGGATTAGATTAGTACAGTTCCTGATCTAATTATCTCCCAGGCAGAGGGGAGGGATTGTATAATATGTATGGTAGTGTCCTGTACTTGAACAAACTTTGTCATTGGTATGTAACTTTGTAGTCTTCCATCAGGTCTCTCCACTGGCCCTACAGGGATGCTGGGCAGCCGGCCCAGATTCACAATGTGACAGACCCATCTGTATAACTATTATTGCTGGTTCGTCTGTTTTATCTCCAATCATGGAAATGCCTGTCCGTATGTCCCTGTTCGTTTATGGCAGGATAATACCAAACAAACAACCGAATGGACGGCCACCCAGAAGAGTAGTGTGCTGCTGGTTAACCTTTTGGCTCCAAATAGAACGTTGTGGTTAACTGCAGACACCTCTTCATTCTAAACGTATGCAGGGTGGTCGTCATTCATATGCCGACCACGAGCCAGCGGACATTTTAAAACACGCGAATGAACAGCGGTGTTCCATGTGAAATGTATGGAACTATAAACGGACACCTTTTCCTACCGAACATCGCTGAAACTGCCGATTGCCCTTCTTTTTTCGTCGAGACATATGAACACCGGTCCGTTCGGGAGTTTGGATGATATGAATGGACTTAACCCAGATAGCCATCCCATGGAGTCATTCGTATACCGAAAGGACAGTGTGAAAGACTTTGACTCCATGGCGATTGAACTGTGTGCATTGGGTCTGAGCGCTATTCGGTAGTTATGTGCGCTCAGATCCAGGCTATCTGGGGATATGTTACACGAATCCAATGTATTCGGTATTTCTATAGTTCTGTATTTTTATGCATTTTTAATGTTCCAGGTAAAATGGTGGTTTGCCTCTATCCTTGGATTGGCTACTGTGCAATATATGTCCCAGTCTTCCATCTGGTCCCCTAGGGGAGTGTCCACCAGGTGGGAGAACTGCATAAATACCGGGCAGGTAGCCCTCATTAAAGCAGATCCTATTTTACCCTCAAGACGGAGCTTGGTCTCGTTATTGGGGGGACTGCTACTAGAATTCTTTCTTTCGCTTGTTTTAGCCATGGAAGGAGTTCAGCTGATTCGTTATTCGTGGATTTACTGCATTCGGGAGTTTGACGGTCTTTTATAGAGAGCCTGTGTCTCTGTGAGAAGGAGAAGATCGGCAAAACGGCGTATTTCGGGCCATCCCTGATGAAGAGATCGGGGATTATGTGGCTGTAAAAGAAGCTTTGCTCTCCAGGTATGCCGGAGGCGGTTCAGAGACACTGCCAAACTAGCCGGGGATTCCTACGTCGAGTCGGCATGTAAAGTACACCACACAGCCGCTCACTGGATGGCAGGGTGCCAAGCCGTATCAGGGGAAAAGGTGTTGCAGATGTTCCTGCTGGAACATTGCTTTGAGAAATTATCCCCAGGAGTCAGAGAGTGGGTCCCGGACCGTAAGCCCTCCACCCTGCATGAAGCAGCCTGCCTGGCAGATGAGTATACGGATGCCCGTAAACTGGACACTGTTATTAATAAGACTCCTGCCAGAGCGGAGTACCGACCAGCAGCTACCATATACCAACCTCGGACGCACCACACACCAGCACCCCCTCCAGTTAATAACTACCCTCAGCCGTCCCAGTTTAATTCACGGGACTACTCACAGCCCATCCGGTGTTTCGGGTGCAAGCAGCTAGGACACAAACGACCGGAGTGCCCGCTGAATAACGCTAACCAGGCCCAGTCTTGGAGGAGACCCACCAGTGTAGACCAGCGCAACCCTCCGCCTGCTGCCCACTGCATAGAGGAGGAGGAATTTGGGGGCATCCTGCACGAGGCAGAACCGGTCCAAGCTGCACATCAGGATAATAGACAACAACAGCGGCAACTTGTCAAAGTGAACGGGAAGGAAGTCAGTGGTCTGCGGGATACCGGTGCAACCATGACATTGCTCAAAAAGCACTTGGTGTCTGAGAACAAACACACCGGAGACACTGTGGATGTGAGAGTAGCTGGGGGCGCTGCATTCCGTCTGCCCGTTGCCCGGGTACATTTGGATTGGGGAGTGGGCGCTAGACATGTGAATGTGGGGATCATGAGGGATTTGCCAGCGCATGTCCTCCTTGGAAGTGATTTGGCCCCCCTTGTCTCTGCCTACGCTCCAATGGGTCCCGCTGAAGTTAATGCTGTGACAACCCGTGCTGCCGAAACCTGCTGCTGAGACCCAGATAAGACTCTCTCCCCAGACTTGCACCTTAGACCAGGCCCCCTTAGGCTGGGATACCCCCGAGACGTACGGGAGGGAAACCCAGGAGGATCCGATCCTTCAGAAATATAGGGCTAGGGCAGATGCTGGTTACGAGTGGATGGGGGATAGGCTGTATCCGATTCCCAAACCATCCCAGAAAAAGAATACCCCTCCACAGAATCGGCAGCTGGTGGTGCCTGAGAAATACTGGCAGGAGATTCTGCGGATTGGGCATGATGTGCCATTAGCTGGACATCTAGGGTCCCGCCGCACAGCTGTCACGTATTCATCCGCTTATAAAAATGTGGTTAATGACATTTACTGTCCACACAGGAAAAGTTGTGCCGAGCAGCAACCTAATCCACAGAAGGGTTAATGCTGAGCAGCAATTATGCAAATTAAACCTGGTAACTGACTTTGGGGTCAAAGGCCGGTTACAGCCTATCAGAAATAAAGGAGGGGTATTTAGGCCCAGTTCTCATCCTGCTCAGTGCCCTGTCATGGTTTCCTTTGTGGTTGTCCGAGAGCACGTTCCGGTTATTAGTTTTCTACCTGTTTTTTTACTTTGGCTTTGTTTATTGACTTCTCTATATTCTGGTATCCTGACTCCTGGCTTTCATCATCGCTGCGTCCCTTTCTGTGTTCCCTGACCTCAGCTAGTATTTTTGACTATTCTATGTACGTTAAATCCGGCCATTCTAAGGACCGGTAATACGTTACTTATTTGTCATCCGTGCTATACAGTTCTACGTGCTGGATCAAACAGTAATCCTGACATTACGACATGGCCATAGATCCTGTAGAACTGTTTTAGCACGTAGCTGCTTGCGACAGGATCAATTTGCTCAGGCTTTCAGTACGCTTCTCGCTAGAACCGCGCATCTGCAGCCTACAGCTTCTCCTCCTTTAGCACCTCTACCCTGTGTACCTCCACCCACTGTTAATAGGACTCCTAGCATCTCCTTATCGCCATCCCTACAGTTTGATGGCAATATTCAGGAATGCAGGGGTTTTCTTAATCAGGTGGAGTACCATTTTGAGGCCCCACCAGGGTCGTTCCCCACAGACAGAGCAAAAATTGGTTATCTAATGAATCAATTAAAGGGCAGGGCCCTTGCCCATTGTGGGAGAGTAATCGGAGCATAGCTCAAAATTAAAAGGAATTCTTTGCCGAATTCAAGCTCACGTTTGAGCCATTGGGTAGAGAGGATGACGCCTCCACTGCCCTAATGCACATCAGTCAAGGTAACCGGTCTATCTCGGATTATGCTATTGAATTCCGTACCTTAGCTTCCGAGTTAGACTGGACTAACAATGGGTTAATCTCAGCATTCAAAAAGGGTCTTTCTGAGACTATACTAGATGAGATAGCCACTAAAGAATTACCTAATTTATTACGTTTGTCATGCATATTGATAATAGGTTAAGACTCAGAGAAGTCACCAGAAGCAAGACCAGACGTACGGCTATGTCCCTAGCACCTCAATTCTCTAAACCTGTTTTGTCTAACCTCCCTGTACAGTCCGAACCCGAACCTATGCAGTTGGGGGTCACTAGACTGTCAGAGGCCGAAAAACAGTATAGGAGAAGGGAGGGGTTATGCCTATATTGCGGTAGAAAGGGACATATGATAACTAATTGTCCAGTGCGTCCGGAAAACTTCCGCACCTAAGAACCTTAAGGGGACAGATCTTAGGTGTGATGGAGTTGTCCTCTAACAAAAACAAAAGTAGATTCCTCCTTGAGGTATCTATTTCCCTTGATAACAAGAAGTTTTCTTGCAGTGCCCTAATGGACTCAGGTGCTGCTGGAAATTTTATTGATGTCCAGTTTATTAGGGGTAATGAGATACTGGTCAGGGAGAGACCTACCCCGCTAGCTGTAGAGGCTATTGATGGTAGACCACTCACACAACCGCTTATAACCCACGAAACTGTCCCTATTACGATCTCTATTGGGGCCTCCCATAGGGAGGAGATGAAGTTTCAGGTTATTACTTCTCCATCATGTTCTATCATATTAGGGTTTCCGTGGCTGAGTAAGCACAATCCCTATATTGACTGGGCTAATGGGAAGATATTAGAATGGGGTAAAGAGTGTATGGGGAGATGTATAAAACCAGTACTAAAGAGATTGGTTACTATTGACCTTCCCACTACCACTCCCCAAACTCCTGGAGTTCCCATACAATACCGAGAACTTCAGGAGGTGTTTAACAAGGCTCAATCCAATGTATTGCCTCCCCACAGAGCATATGACTGTGCCATTAACCTGCTTCCAGGCGCTATGCCACCTAAGGGGGCAGTTTATGCCTTATCTCCCCAGGAGAGTAAAATAATGGAGGAATACATCAAAGAATCCTTGAGCAAAGGGCACATAAGAAAGTCATCCTCACCAGCTGGTACAGGATTCTTTTTTGTTGAGAAAAAGGGTGGTGAGTTATGCCCTTGCATAGACTACAGGGCACTTAATAAAAGCACTGTAAAAAATGCATACCCTATCCCACTCATTTCCGAATTGTTCGATAGACTTCAGGGAGCTAAAGTATTTACTAAGCTTGACCTTAGGAGTGCTTACAATTTGGTTAGAATTAAAGAGAATCATGAGTGGAAGACGGCATTTAATACCCGTAGTGGACACTATGAATATCTGGTAATGCCATTTGGGTTATGCAACGCCCCGGCCGTATTCCAAGACTTTGTAAATTATGTACTCAGGAAATTCATTTACTCATTTGTCTTGGTTTATTTGGACGATATTTTGGTGTATTACCCTGATCTTCAAACTCACCACTCCCATGTGAAACAGGTTCTGAGACGTTGTTGAAAAATAAACTTTATTGTAAATTAGAAAAGTGCATATTTGACCAGCCTGAAGTCCACTTTTTGGGTTACAACATCTCTGCATCGGGATTTCAAATGGATCCTAAAAAACTAGAGGCTGTACTACACTGGCCATTACCCTCTGGTTTAAAAGCCATTCAAAGGTTTATTGGTTTTGCCAACTATTACAGAAGATTCATCAAGGGATTTTCTTCTGTAATAGCCCCCATCACTAATATGACTCGCAAAGGGGTTAGTAGCACGGTATGGTCCAAAGAGGCTGTGAATGCTTTTGAGACTCTTAAACAAAGATTTGCCTCTGCGGACATACTAAAACATCCCGACACCAGTAAACCTTTTATATTGGAGGTTGATGCATCCGAGACAGGGGTAGGGGCTGTTCTCTCTCAGAGAGAAAGCCAGGGAACACCATTGCATCCTTGTGGCTACTTCTCCAGAAAGATGTCTCCTGCTGAGCGCAACTACGATATTGGCAATAGAGAACTGTTGGCCATTATTCTTGCCCTCAAGGAGTGGCGACATCTTTTGGAGGGTTCCAAGGACCCCCTGTTGATCATAACCAACCACAAAAACCTGGTTTTTGGGGATGACAAACGTTTGTCTTCCAGACAGGCTAGATGGTCACTGTAGTGAAAAAAAGAAAAAAACAAAGTTACAAAGCAGTATAAATCACCAAAAGTGACATTTGATTATATGTTTAATTCTTTATACAACTCCAGTTCTTTTACTGGACTGTTGGGGAATTAATATATTAGTGAGGAGAGTGTTTTTTTCAGCTGTTACTGATATTGCCAGCTCAAGAATTGTGGTTTTACACCGGGTCCGTGAAACCGGAAGTGACGTCATGCGGAAGCAGAATGCGTTCCACAGTGGAACGCATGCCGACACTGGCGAAGGATTTACTAATTTATGGTGGATATAAAAGAGGATTCTTCTTCCTATCAGCATCACATATCCCTGAGGAAGTCCCTAGACGGACGAAACGCGTTGGAACTTTTTATTCTACTTTTTATTCATTTATTTTATTGTTCATTTGTACTCTCCATTCTTTGCTGCTGTCTAATATCCTGGGCTGCCATTGGATCAGTTATTGCATGTGAACACCACCTGGAGTGGAGACACGCTGATTTTAACTTGCAACATTATATATTCCACAACAGAATATTTCCACATACCCAGTTGGTATACATTTATTATTCTGTGTCACTTTTGGTGATTTATACTGCTTTGTACCTTTGGTTTTTTCTTTTTTTCACTATTGTGTTTTTTAAGTGTTTGTAAGGGTACACTTTTAAACCTTTGGTACTTCTTTATTAGATAACACGTACAGTTAACTTTTTTATTTTTCTAGATGGTCACTGTTCCTTTCACGTTTTAACTTCCTCATTATTTATAGACCTGGTTCTAAAAATACCAAGGCTGATTCCTTGTCCAGGCAATTTGATAATGAGTCAGCTCCGGAACAGGTGACATCTCCTATTATTCCACCAGAGTGTATTATTGCTTACTCTGTCCTCTCACTGTCTTCTCCACTGCTTGGCACCATACTGAAGGCCCAGCCTCAGGCGCCCAGTGGTAAACCGTGTGATAAACTGTTCGTTCCCCTATGTGAAAGGGTTAATATCATGAAAGTGTTCCATGACAATATAACTGCTGGACACCCGGGCATCAATAAGTCCACTGCCGCGATCACTAGATCATTTTGGTGGGATTCACTCAGGAAAGATGTAAAGGAGTATGTGCAGGCATGTTCTGTGTGTGCAGTTTCTAAGGTGACTCATGCACTTCCTTGTGGCCTGTTGCAGCCTCTTCCTGTTCCTGAGAATCCATGGTCCCACTTTTCCATGGACTTTATTGTTGAGCTTCCTTGCTCTGCTGGGTTCACTACTATTCTCATGGTTGTAGACCGATTTCCTAAAATGGCTCACTTCATTCCTCTCAAGAAGTTTCCATCTTCGCAAGAATTGGTCCTAATTTTCATACGTGAAATTGTCCGTTTGCATGGCATCCCTCACAATACTGTGTCTGATAGGGGCTCTCAGTTTGTGTCCAGGTTCTGGAGGGCGTTCACGAAACAATTGGGGATTGATCTCTCCTTCTCCTCCTCCTCCCATCCACAGACCAATGGTACAGCTAAGAGGGCTAACCAGTCATTAGAAGTTTATTTGCGTTGTTTTATTAATAGCACACAGGACAATTGGTCCCAACTACTCCCGTGGGCCGAGTTCGCTAGAAACAATGCTGTTCATGACTCCTCTGGGCACAGTCCATTTTTTGTCAATTATGGTAGGCACCCTACGGTTCTCCCTGCGGTATTTTCTGATACTGCCATTCCTGCTCTGGATGAGCGTCTGGCCTCCATTCGGGATACCTGGGTTAAGGTTCAAACTGCTCTAGGGGCTACTGCTGGACGCTTCAAACATTTTGCTGATAAGCGTAGGAGTGCCAACCCGGTGTACCAAGTGGGGGACCGGGTTTGGTTGTCATCTCGCAACATCAAGCTTAAGGTCCCTAGCATGAAGTTTGCCCCCAGATTCCTAGGTCCCTATAGAGTGCATCGTAGGATCGTCTTACTCTCTGGCTCTTCCTGCATCTTTAGGGATTCCCAACACTTTTCTGTCCTTACTCAAACCTCTTGTCTGCAATAGATATACTGTTCCTTGTGTTCCTCCCCCTCCGGTGGTGGTTAGTGGTCAGGAGGAGTATGAGGTATCTTCTATCGTGGATTCTAGGTTTTCTTGGGGTACTTTACAGTACTTGGTTGTTTGGAAAGGTCACAGTCCTGCTGATCGTTCTTGGGTTTCGGCTCCTGACCTGCATGCGGGCCATAAGATCCGCGCTTTTCACGCCAAATTTCCTCTCAAGCCTGGTCCTGCCAGCCCGGTGGGCGTTCTTCAGGTGGGGGGTAATGTCACGTGTTCATCCGCTTATAGAAATGTGGTTAATGACATTTACTGTCCACACAGGAAAAGTTGTGCCGAGCAGCAACCTAATCCACAGAAGGGTTAATGCTGAGCAGCAATTATGCAAATGAACCTGGTAACTGACTTTGGGGTCAAAGGCAGGTTACAGCCTATCAGAACTAAAGGAGGGGTATTTAGGCCCAGTTCTCATCCTGCTCAGTGCCCTGTTGTGGTTTCCTTTGTGGTTGTCCGAGAGCACGTTCCGGTTATTAGTTTTCTAACTGGTTTTTGACTTTGGCTTTGTTTATTGACTTCTCTATATTCTGGTATCCTGACTCCTGACTTTCCTCATCGCTGCGTCCCTTTCTGTGTTCCCTGACCTCGGCTAGTATTTTTGACTATTCTATATATGTTAAATCCGGCCATTCTAAGGACTGGTAATACGTTACTTATTTGTCATCCGTGCTATACAGTTCTACGAGCTGTAACCTCGGCTGGCACAGGAGACCAGATGTACTGACAATCTATACCAGATGTAACCTCGGCTGGCACAGGAGACCAGATGTACTGACAATCTATACCAGATGGAAAAAGATAAAAACGAACTCCTCATCAACGCGTTTCGCCCCTCTTGTGTGGGCTTTTTCAAGATAGATCCTATCTTGAAAAAGCCCACACAAGAGGGGCGAAACGCGTTGATGAGGAGTTCGTTTTTATCTTTTTCCATCTGGTGAGATTGTCAGTACATCTGGTCTCCTGTGCCAGCCGAGGTTACATCTGTGGAAGGGAGGACTTTACAGAGCATCCAGCTTGCCTCAGTGCACGAGACAAATGCTGTCTCCATCTGCAAACCGGACAGCACATTTGGGATACAGAAGGAACTGCAACCAGATAAGCTTTTATGTGGTCCTTAGAAATAAGCACCACATCTTTTTCTTGAAAGGGTTTCTTTGTTGGGGAGGGGGATTCCCTTTTTATGTTAAGACATTAAATACAGTATTATACTATGTTTATTTTCTGTCTTTCTTAAGGGATCTCCAGCACCAGTCTGTGTTTTCAACAACTTTATGGACTTCCCCACAATTTGGACCCTGCTATAATATCATGTATACTGGATTGTGATATTGTAACAACTTTCTTTGTTTGGTTTTATAATTAGCAACATTGACACTTTTTATGTTAGATTTTGCATCACATAGTTGTTTTTAATTGTTGCAGATACACTGGTAAATGTGTATACCCCAAACCATACTTAAGGGGATTATCTACTAAGCGCTGACAATATAATAAAAAAAAAATTCTGTTTATAGAATTTGGGAAAATTCTTTTTCTGTTTAGCAGCTACATTTTTGGAGGTACTTTGTACCATTTTATACAAATTAACTATATACTTTTTTTGCGCTCTCTTTCTTACTTTACTATAGGCCTATGTTTATGCCTATCATTGGGGAACACTTTTCCCGCATAGCCGTTGACATTGTGGGTCCACTGGCCAGGGCTCAACCATCAGGTAAGAAGTATATTCTCACCGTGGTGGACTATGCCACACGTTACCCAGAGGCAGTAGCACTGTCTAATATTGAGGCAGAGACAGTAGCTGATGCCCTGGTTAAAATTTTTACTAGGGTCGGATTCCATCAGGAGATTCTCTCCAACCAGGGAAATCAGTTTACCGCTGTACTCACCCAGCAACTGTGGAAGGTATGCGGCATTAAACCGCTGCTTAGTTCACCCTATCACCCACAGACTAATGGTCTCTGCGAGCACTTTAATGGCACCCTCAAGCAGATGTTGAGGACCTTTACTGACAATTGCAGAGACTGGGAGCGATTCCTGCCTCATCTGCTATTTACATACAGAGAGGTGCCCCAGGAATCTACTGGGATCTCTCCCTTTGAGCTACTCTATGGAAGAAGGGTCCGCGGACCCCTGGATCTCATTAGAGGACACTGGGAGGGAGAGAGAGAGCAAGAAGGGACTCCCATAGTACCATATGTTGTAGAACTCCGGGACCGCATGGAGAAACTGTCCCTGATGGTAAGGGAGAATCTCCAGGCGGCCCAGTGGAGACAGAAGAGGTGGTACGATCGGGGTGCGCAACAGCAGGTCTTCCAGGTTGGGCAGAAGGTTTTAGTGCTCAAACCTGTGAAGAAAACAAGATGCAAGCATCTTGGCAGGGCCCATATAAAGTAGCAGCCCAGGTGTGTGATACTACCTACCTTATAGCCAGCTGTGCAGATGAAAGAATTCAGCGTTCCTTTCATGTGAATATGCTGAAGGAGTATCAGGAAAGACCAGAAGATGTTGCCGCAGTGTGTGCCCTGCTGCAGATGACCCAGAGAATTTATCCCTGCCAGATTTATTAGAGAAGGACACCCAGACTGACCTCACTAGTCTTGAACAGCTCGGGGATCACTTAAGCCCCACAGAGAAAGTACAGGCAAAGCA
The DNA here is from genome assembly GCA_933207985.1 of Pelobates cultripes. Lineage (NCBI taxonomy): Eukaryota > Metazoa > Chordata > Amphibia > Anura > Pelobatidae > Pelobates > Pelobates cultripes. The sequence continues at coordinate 7,794,689 of OW240925.1, forward strand.
ACTTCTGTGGGAGAAGCAGGCGACGTTCTCCCAAGAGCCCGGCTACACTACCCTAGCTGTACATAAGGTAGAGACCCCTGGACAGAACCCCTTACGACAGCCACCCTACCGTATCCCTGAAGCAGTCCGGGAAGGAATGCGGAAGGAGATACAGGAGATGACTCGGCTTGGAGTCATTGAACACTGTGACAGTCCTTGGGCCTCACCTGTAGTCCTAGTGCCTAAGAAAGATGGGACCACCCGGTTCTGTGTGGACTACAGGCAGCTCAATGAGGGGACCACCACTGACGCCTACCCAATGCCCCGGGTAGACAAATTTTTAGACAGTATTGCCAGGGGACGCTATCTGACCACCATAGACCTGTGTAAGGGCTATTGGCAGATCCACTTAGCCGTAGACACTATCCCTAAGTCAGCATTCCTCACCCCCTTTGGCCTGTACCAGTTTAAGGTCATGCCATTGGGATGAAGAATGCTCCGGCTTCCTTCCAGCGTATGGTGGATAGACTCCTCAATGGCTTCCAGGAATTTGCTTTTGCATACCTGGATGACATTGCGGTCTACAGTGAGTCCTGGGAGGAACACCTGGTGCATGTAGGGGTGGTTCTGGACAAGATTTGGGCCGCTGGCCTGACCTTGAAACCAGACAAATGCCATCTAGGCATGGCTGAAGTACAGTACCTGGGTCACTGAGTGGGGTGTGTGAGCCAGAGACCAGAGCCAGCCAAAGTAGAGGCCGTGGCTAACTGGCCCACACCTATCACTAAGACCCAGGTTTTAGCCTTCTTGGGGACAGCAGGGTACTACCGGCACTTTGTCTCTGACTACAGTACTATCGCCAAGCCCCAGACTGACTAAGAAGAATCTGCCTAAACAGGTCCTGTGGTCTCCAGCTTGTGAAGCCGCGTTTCAGGCACTGAAGCAGGCTCTTGTGAATGCCCCTGTTCCTGGCTGCCCCAGTTCCTAACAAACGCTTTCTTGTTCATACAGATGCTTCCATGTATGGACTGAGGGCTGTGCTAAACCAGGTCGGGGAAGATGGAGGAGAGCACCCTGTCGTATATCTCAGCAGAAAGCTACTACCTCGAGAAGTGAGTTTATACGGACAGGAGTTTTCCCTTATAACGGACCACAATCCCCTTGTCTGGCTTAACCGGGTCTCAGGAGACAATGGTAGACTTCTGGGGTGGAGTTTAGCCCTACAACCGTAAAACTTCACAATCAGCTAACGACCCAGTAAGCAGAACGGGAATGCTGATGGATTGTCCCGGCAAACCGACATCCCTACCACCTCCTAGTCTGGTCATCCCCAAGTTGACCCGTCAAAGGGTCAACCCGGGACTGCCGGAGTGTCCCACAAGGAAGGAGCCGTGTGACAGACCCATCTGTATAACTATTATTGCTGGTTCGTCTGTTTTATCTCCATTCGTGGACATGCCTGTCCGGAAGCCCCTTTTCGTTTATGGCAGGATTATACCGAATGGACGGCCCCCCAGAAGAGAAGTGTGCTGCTGGTTAACCTATTGGCCTTAATTAGAACGTTGTGGTTAACCACAGACACCTCTTCATTCTAACCGTATGCAGGGTGGTCCTCGTTCGTATGCCAACCACGAGGCAGCGGCCATTTTAAAACACGCGAATGAACTGCGGTGTTCAACAAGGAACTTATGGAACTATAAGCAGACACTTTTCCCTACAGAATATCGCTGAAACTGCCGATCACCCTTCTTTTTTCGTCAAGACATACGAACACCGGTCCGTTCGGGAGTTTGGATGATATGTTACACAAATCCAATGTATTCTGTGTTTTTATGCATTTTTAATGTTTCAGGTAAAACGGCGGTTTGCCTCTATCCTTGGAGATAATTGGATTTCTTCCCAATTATCTCCAGGATAGAGAGGAGGGATTTACATGTATAAAGGGGAGTGCTTAAACCGGAGCCACTGTGATTGGCTACTGTACAATATATGTCCCAGTCTTCCATCTGGTCCCCTAAGGGAGTGTCCACCAGGTGGGAGACCTGCATAAATACCGGGCAGGTAGCTCTCATTAAAGCAGATCCAATTTTACCCTCAAGACGGAGCTTGGTCTCGTTATTGGGGGGATTGCTACTTGAAATCTTTCTTGGATTTACCGCATTCCCTTGTATTCCGTTCGGGAGCGCGCACTTCATATCTGAAAGTCAAATATTGTGGTTACATTGCAGTTTTAAAAACACCGGCACTGCCTTACTATCAGTGAACTTAATTGTTGACTATTGGCGGTTACATTGTAACCTGACATAAACAATCTGTTAGTTTGGTGGTTGACCGCAAAGAATTAGGAGAGCGTCAAATAAGGGACGTGGCCCTGGTCGTGGTGCTGCTGGTGTTGGTGGAGCTCCTGTTGCAGGGAGAGGACGTGGTTGATCTGTGCCAGCTACAAGGACAAGTGAAACTTCTTCCTCAGGTGCGAGTAGGCGACAGAACCTTCAGCGTTATTTGGTAGGCCCGAATGCCGCTCTACGAATGGTGAGGACAGAACAAGTACAGGCAATAGTAGACTGGATGGCTGACAGTTCCTCCAGTTCCATCACATTGTCTCCCACCCGGTCCCCTGCTGAAAGCTCAGAGTTGGCACCTGCAGCCCATGGCCATCTGTCTTCCACCTCACCCCTTTGCAAATCATCCCAGCAGTCTGAGCCACAAGTCATGCAGCAGTCTCTTACGCTTTTTGATGACTCTGCTGACGGGGTTTCCGTGGGCCATCAACCTAGCCCTGCCCCAGAAGTGGAAGAGATTGAGTGCACTGATGCACAACCACTTATGTTTCAGGGTGTGGACATGCGAGGACTACCGCAGCACATCTCTGATGATGATGAAACACAGGTGCCAACTGCTGTGGCTTTCTGCAGTGTGCAGACCAGCAAGGAGGGCAGGGTTGAGGAGTGGGTGGAAGATGATGTAGAGGATGATGAGGTCCTAGACCCCACATGGAATCAAGGTCATGCGAGTGAGGTGTGCAGTGTGGAGGAAGAGGCGGTGGTCGCACAGAGGCACCAGCACAACATAAGAGGGAGCAGGGTGCAAAAGTGGAGCGGCCATCCCCTAGACAGTACACCTGATACTGCCCACCACACCCAGGGACCGAGCACACCAAAGCCAGCTCCAAGGAGTTCCCTGGCGTGGCAGTTCTTCACACAATGTGCTGACGACAAGACACGAGTGGTTTGCACACTGTGCAATCAGAGCCTGAAGCAAGGCATAAACGTTCTAAACCTGAGCACAACCTGCATGACCAGGCATCTACATGCAAAGCATGAGCTGCAGTGGAGTAAGCACCTCAAACACCAAGAAAGGTCTCAGGCTCCTCCTGCTTCCTCTTCTGCTGTTGTCTCGGCCTCTTCCTCCACCTCTTCCTCCATCCCACAAATAGAGGATGTGGCAGCAACGCCACCACGTCCGCCACCGTCTCCAAGCATCTGCACACTGTCCCATGGAAGCGTTCAGCTGTCCATCTCCCAAACACTGGAGGCAAAGAGGAAGTACCCCCTTACCCACCCGCGATCCCTGGCCCTGAATGCCAGCATTTCAAAATTTGTGGCCTTTGAAATGCTGTCATTCCGTCTGGTGGAGACAGACAGTTTTAAAAACCTAATGGCGGTGGCTGTCCCACAGTACGCAATGCCATCTGTGGCAAGGTCCACATAACCACTGATACGTGGACCAGTTAGCACGGACAGGGACACTATATCTCCCTAACTGCATACTGGGCAAATGTAGTGGCGGCTGGGCCTGTGGCGGATAGCAGTTTGGTGCATGTCCTTCCGCCACTGAGGATTGCAGGGCATTTCTCTTTGCCTCCTGTTGCCTCCTCCTCCTACTCCGCTTCCTCCTCCTCTACCACCTCCTCATCCGGTCAGCATTACACCTTCACCACCAACTTCAGCACAGGAAGGTAGAAACGGCAGCAGGCTCTTTTAAAACTGATATGTTTGGGGGAAAAATCCCACACCGCTCAGGAGCTGTGGACATGCATGGAACAACAGACTGATGAGTGGTCGTTGCCATTGAGCCTCAAGCCCGGCCTGGTGGTGTGCAATAATGGGCAAAATCTCATAGCAGCTTTGGGCTTAGCCAGTGTGACGCACATCCATATCAGAGCTGCTGCAGAAAGTGCAAGTTGTCTGTGCGCGCTTTTGGCGTTCTCACCCTGCTGCTGTTCGCCTGTCTGCGCTGCAGTGTAACTTTAGCCTTCCCGCTCACTGCCTCATATGCAACGTGCCCACAAGGTGGAACTTCACCTTGCACATGCTGGAGAGACTGTGTGAGCAGAAGCATGCAACAGTGGAGTTTCAGCAGCAGCACACACGGGTCAGTCGCTCAGCACAAATTCACCACCAATGAGTGGGCCTCCATGCGAGACCTGTGTGCCATTTGGCACTGTTTTGAGTACTCCACCAACATGGCCAGTGCCGATGATGCCGTTCTCAGCCTTACTATCCTGCTTCTATGTCTCCTTGAAAAAAACGCTTTGGGCGATGATGGAAAAGGATGTGGCACAGGAGGAAGAGGAGGAGGAAGAGCGGTCATTTCCACTGTTATCAGACCAGTCATTCACAAGTGGCTCGGAGGGTGGGTTCCTGCACCAGCATTGGCCAGGTACACAATTGTCCAGCCAGGGCACAGTTCTGGAGGATGAGGAGGCTGAGGATGAGGAGGAACCGTATTCACAGCATGGTGGCACTCAAAGCAGCTCATGGGCATCAATGGAACGTAGCTGGGGGATACGGAGGACACAGAAGACACACCTCCCACAGAGGACACCTTGTCCTTGCCTCTGGGCAGCCTGGCACACATGAGCGACTACATTCTGCAGTGCCTGCGCAACGACTGCCGAGTTGCCCACATTTTGACTTGTGCTGATTACTGAGTAGCCACCCTGCTGGATCCCCGTTACAAGGACAATGCGCAGTCCTTAATTCCCTCACTGAAGCATGATCGAAAGATGCGCTACTACAAGCGCACGCTGGTAGACGCGCTGCTGAGCGCATTTCCAACTGACACTGGGGGCTCAGTGGAAGCACAAGGAAAAGGCAGAGGAGGAGGTAGAGGTTGCCAACGCAGCTGGGGCACCGCCAGCACATCAGAAGGCAGGGTTAGCATGGCCAAAATGTGGAAAAGCTTTGTCAGCACTGTAACAGAACTATGATTATGCCTGTATTTTTGCCTGAACTTAATCAACAATGCTGCTGGAGGGGTTAAACAGAACCGAATGGCTGGTGTTCGTGTGACTATTGCTACTATAACATACAACCCAAAATACCGAACATCAGACCACCCAGGGGAACAGTTAATTGCTATTTTACCTCCCAGTGATTGTGGAGCCATTCGCATGGTTCAGACGAATCCCTTTGTACTCAGGTTAGGTGGCCGCCATTTCGGGACTTTACACATGTTCGCGGCCATCTTACGCACGAACGGCGGTGTTTGCCTGTGAACGCATGGAACTAAAAACGGATACGCAAACAGGCGAACACCGCTGAGACCTCCAGGAGCTTGTAAGTTCATGCTGAAACTACCAAACGACCGGCCGTTCGGTAGTTTTGTTTAAGCATGCATGGGGATTCAGGCGAACATCAGGATTACTGTGGATGGCAAGGGGTTCGTGGGGTTTTTATGCACGAACAGAGACCGACCGCAAGGCCAAAACTTATGGAACTCTTTTCGGCTGAAAAACCCGTGCGGTCGGTCAAACTTCAAAGACCCATAACTCCCGAACCCCTTAACCGAATGACTTGAAATTTGGATATGTTGTTCCCCTGAGTGAGAGCTATAAAACGGTGCTGGACTTAAAGGTGTACCCCCTGTTTTTGGGGTACATCCAGAATGTAGTTCAAATTGTGTCTGTTTTAATTGTGTTACATGTTATCTGAGGGGAGGAGACGTGGGGGTTGAACCATGTATGTAATTAGCTGTGGTAATAATTATGTGGGTGTAGCCTTTCAGAGGGCACCATTGCATAAAAGGAGACCCCCTGTCATTAAACATCAGTTCTACTTGACCCTTCAAAACGTAGCCTCGTCTCGTTCTTGGAGGGGATTTATGGTACCGTTACTCTGCCTCATTTTACAGCACTCCTGGATCATGCAATTGGATACCGTGGATGGGAATAAGAATTCCATTACTTCACAGCAGCTTGCCTAGAAAAGGACGTCTCCAACGGCAAGTACCCCTCACCAGCTGGGTAGCCGTTACATTGGTGGCAGCGGTGGGATGGTCCTTTTCATCCCCAACGCAAGTGCTGAATGGAATCCCAGTACACTAAACTGAAAAGACCCACACTAAGGATCTATTGGAAACCAGAGGAAGGAGTGCCAGCAACCGACCACGGAGAGAGCTGATAGCTGACCTACTGGAGCTGGACGAGATGGATCGATCCATGGAGGTCGTGGACCAACCTACCCCTGTCAGCGAGGAGGAGGAAATTACAAATCTTGTTCAGCGGAGATTATCCATGTACCCAGCTACATCCATGGAGCTAATAGATCAGCTGTTCCGGGAATCGAGAACGGAGATACAAAATAGGAGGGGGCACGAACTTGAACTGGCAAGAGTTAGACAACCCGTTGCACATACAGTTCATCGTCCCCCACCCGCTGCTACAGGACAGAAAATACTTGTTTGTGGAAAGTGAGGAAGAGATTGACGGATATTTGGCTGACTTCGAGAGGCAGTGCTCACTACACCAAATACCACTGGACCAATGGGTCACTATTTTATAAATATAAAAAAGCCATAAATCCTGCACTTAGGATCTAATAGCTGCAGAGTGTAGCTAAATTGACCATGTGTGAATGTAACAGACTCATTATATAGTAGAATAATAAATAACAATACATGCCACAATGATAGCCATAAACTCTGCTGCTATACCTACAGGGTTATACTGCAAAAATGGAAATCGGAAGGATAGAGGAGGGCATAAACGGGAGAGAAAAAATAGAGCAGAAGGACCTAGTTATCGATCTAAACAGAGAGAACTAGGTCTAATAGCATAAACCCAATAAACAGCCCAACTACCCCTGTATGAGATAACCAGAGCTAAAAGCCGCTCAATATTGCTAAACCACAGTGCAGGAAAAAAGAAAAAGGAAATAAACTAAATTAAATACAAAAACAGCCCAATGCGCGTTTCGGTGGATTAAGCACCTTTCTCAAGGGCATAAAGTGAAATGAAAAGAAGACCAAACAGAACAATCCCCCCCATTTAAATATTAGTAGTACCTCCCAACTTGTCTAATTAGTCAGAGTGCGTCCAATGCAGAAACTCCGTTTCAAGGGAGGAGGGGCAAAGATGACAGCGCGTCGCTAGTCCCGACGCATGCGCATACAACACACTAGCGTGCATGCGTGGGGACTTAGCATCAAAATGAGTGCCGTGCGAGGGGCGCATGTCATAAGTCAGCGCATGCGCTCATAATAAACTCAGTGTACAAAGTGTCAATTCGTACGTATGCACACATGGTGGATTCAATATACAAAGTGTCAGTTCGTGCGCATGTAAATACATATACTAAGTATCAAATCATCCTATTCCAATTAAGGCAACAGGATGTTACTCAGTTTAATGTATGGGCAAATATAGTTGCAAATAGTAGCAATCACTCCAGTAGACAAGAAAGAGAGATAAAAGACTGAAATATTCCAAATATGGAGCAAAAGGAGGAGGGGGTTCCAAAAAGGTATACTAATAAATGAACAATATTATTAGGTTCCCATCATATTGACAGTTAACTACACACATATATTATAAAGAGACAAAAGAGTGGTAAAAAATACTAATAACAAATAAATAAAATAAAGTGATAATAGGCTGAATATAAAGATATATATATATAGATATATATATATACATCTTTATTCAATATCTAATGATATATATATTTAGAGCAGAAACGGCAAAGCCCCCATCACACTATAAGTATAAACATAGTCAATATATACATTATATATTATATATTATATACATTATGTTGATACTGGGAAAGAAAATGCATATATGTACACATAAAGGAACTACATACATGTATATAGATATATACAGTATTCAGTAGTAATATTCTGTAAGAAACAGGTTATATAAACGGGGCAAAAGAGAAGCCCTCATTAAGACCTAGAGGTTGAAGTGTCTTCAGTTCATATATCCATCTTGATTCCCTCTGTCTCAATATTTTGTCATAATCCCCACGTCTCGGGGTCCTTTTGACCAACTCCAAACCACAGAATCTAAGGTTATTGGAGTCCCCCTGATGATGTTCTTTAAGATGTCTCGATATAGGTGTCTCGAGGCGATTTCTAGGGGATCTTACATGCTCCATAATCCTATCCTTAAGGGCCCTAAATGTTTTTCCCACATACATCTGTCCGCATGTACAAGACAGTAAATATACAAGGCCCTTCGTATTGCAGTTGAAAAAGCTTTTGATTTTAAAGGAATCATGTCCCTGACTGTCATTAACAGTCTTAGAGCCCTTAAGGATAAATCTACAGGCTACGCATCTACCACAACTATATGTGCCTGTTGGGGGAGTACCTAACCAAGTGGTACATTGTTGTGGTTTGATAGAAAAATGACTGGGGACCAGCAAGTCACGAATGTTCCGTCCACTTCTGGCTGTGATATTGACATGTGGGCTTAGAGTATCTTTAAGATGTATATCATTGAGCAGGATAGGCCAGAAACGCTCAAGTGATTTCCGGACTTCTGGCCATCCCACATCAAATGTTGCTATCATACGAATATTTCCAATGCCCTGATTCGTGTCCATTTTTGGGCGATCACATAGTAAGTCGCTTCTCTCAGTCTGGAGTGCTCTTTTATAAGCCCTTTTTAAACAGCGATTCGGGTAGCCTTTCTCCTTAAAGTGCTGCCGAAGTTGTTTCGCCTTGGTTATAAAGTCCTGGGTGTCACTACAGTTTCTCCGGAGGCGAAGGTATTGGCCTACGGGTATACCCTCTTTGAGGGGTCGGGGGTGGTGGCTAGTCCAGTGTAGGAGGGAGTTGGTTGCTGTAGGTTTACGGAACAGCATAGAGTGTAATGTGCCATCTTCACTGATACTAATAGTGACATTGAGGAAATTTATAGAGCGTCCTCCGAATTCAGATGTAAATCGGAGGTGTCACCATAAAATTGCTATTTTACCTCCCAGTGATTGTGGAGCCGTTCGCATGGTTCAGACGAATCCCTTTGTACTCAGGTTAGGTGGCCGCCATTTCGGGACTTTACACATGTTCGCGGCCATCTTACGCACGAACGGCGGTGTTTGCCTGTGAACGCATGGAACTAAAAACGGATACGCAAACAGGCGAACACCGCTGAGACCTCCAGGAGCTTGTAAGTTCGTGCTGAAACTACCAAACGACCGGCCGTTCGGTAGTTTTGTTTAAGCATGCATGGGGATTCAGGCGAACATCAGGATTACTGTGGATGGCAAGGGGTTCGTGGGGTTTTTATGCACGAACAGAGACCGACCGCAAGGCCAAAACTTATGGAACTCTTTTCGGCTGAAAAACCCGTGCGGTCGGTCAAACTTCAAAGACCCATAACTCCCGAACCCCTTAACCGAATGACTTGAAATTTGGATATGTTGTTCCCCTGAGTGAGAGCTATAAAACGGTGCTGGACTTAAAGGTGTACCCCCTGTTTTTGGGGTACATCCAGAATGTAGTTCAAATTGTGTCTGTTTTAATTGTGTTACATGTTATCTGAGGGGAGGAGACGTGGGGGTTGAACCATGTATGTAATTAGCTGTGGTAATAATTATGTGGGTGTAGCCTTTCAGAGGGCACCATTGCATAAAAGGAGACCCCCTGTCATTAAACATCAGTTCTACTTGACCCTTCAAAACGTAGCCTCGTCTCGTTCTTGGAGGGGATTTATGGTACCGTTACTCTGCCTCATTTTACAGCACTCCTGGATCATGCAATTGGATACCGTGGATGGGAATAAGAATTCCATTACTTCACAGCAGCTTGCCTAGAAAAGGACGTCTCCAACGGCAAGTACCCCTCACCAGCTGGGTAGCCGTTACAAGCATGCCACAACAACCAGCACCACCAGCTGATATGTAACGTCTTAGCAGGAGGCAGCATTTCAGAAACTTGGTGGAACATGGTGGAACAGTACGTGTGCACAGGCCTACACGTACTGACTGATGGGTCTGCCCCATTCTACTTCTGGTTCTCCAAATTGGGCACATGGTCTGAGCTTGCCCTTTATGCCTTGGAGGTGCTGGCCTGCCCTGCAGCCAGTGTATTGTCTGAACGTGTGTTTAGCACGGCAGGGGGCATTATCACAGACAAGCGCAGCCGCCTGTCCACAGCCAAAATGGACAAGCTCAGGTTTCTTAAAATGAACCAGGCATGGATCCCACCAGACTTGGTCTTGTGCAGAATAGACATTTATACCGGCCTCACCCAGCCATTGTTATACTCAAGTGCACATATTCTTTGTTTCTTTTTTAACATGTCCCAATATTTGGGGGCTACCCCAATTAAAAAAAGAAAAGAAAAAAAAATAGTGTTGGCTACCTCCTCCACCACCACTTCCACCTACACCGCCACGGTCACCACCTCCTCAACCTCCTATTCCACATTCACCTCCTCCTCCTAGTTCAAGATTATAATTTTTAAACAATAAACATGAGTTGTCTGTGTCATCCTTTATAATCAGATTTTACATGATTTTCCTGTCTCCTTGAAATGACACCGATGAAAGAGGTTTGATCTTCTTTCATTTACACCACGATACACTTTGTATAAAACATACAGTAAATAAATCAACAGAATGCAAGAACTTTCTGCCCATCTCCGAGGGTGTGTACATCGATTTTGCATTCAGACATATAAAGCATATAATTACATTAAAGTTATGATCCTTCTATTGAGAGTCTTCCTATGGGTCACTTAGTATAAACTATGTACACAATAGCAGAGGCTTGTGAAGGCCTTTTCTCCATGCATCAGGAGTTGAGCTCAGTTTGAACAATGAAAGAGAATACCCTGCACTCCAACGCTCTCTCAAATGGATAATTCTGGTAATCCTCCTGACAGCCATGCTGTAGATTTAGATTTATGTTCTTCCAAAGCTAAAATCATAGATTCCATCTAGTGCTATTTTATGGCTCAGCTGTATTTTTATTTTGTATGTTTTTTATGTTATTTTAAGTGTTTTCCCTATCCACATTTGTTTGCAGGGCACTCTTACCCCCATTTTACTTCCTGTTGCAGCCCTCTAGCCCTTTCCAGGACTTTTTTTAGAGCCATTTTAGTGCCCAAAGTTCAGGTCCCCATTGACCTCAATGGGGTTCGGGTTCAGGGTCAACTTCGAGTCCGAACTAGTACTTTTTGCCGAAGTTCGCCCAAACCCAGCGAACCCGAACATCCAGGTGTCCGCTCAACTGTAGTAAATACCCATATTTGATTCCTCCTGGTTCCTATGTTTCGGCACTTCCATAGAACCGAACGCTATCTCCTTGGCGTCGTTCGCATGGACTGCGAATAGACTGCAGGGTACTTAGCCGTGAGTGCCCTGGAACTATGTTTGGCCTGAAGACTTTGCAGTCCTCCAGCGACACTTAGCCGCGATTCTATGGAACTATTTCTGGCTATGGAACCATGCATGCGGTCGGTTAAATAAATGACTTCCAAGAAATTGCTTAACTGATCTGGGTGATTTTTGGATATGTTGGTCCCCAGATCAGGGAGGGTTTATGTGTTTTTGGGGTACTTTTGGAGTGTTTGAGAAAAAGTGTGTTTTTCTGTACTTGGAGATAATTGGATTAGTACAGTTCCTGATTCAATTATCTCCAAGGCAGAGGGGAGGGATTGTATACTATGTATGGGAGTGTCATGTATTATAACTCTGTTGTCATTGGTCTGTAACTTTGTACTGTAGTCTTCCATCGGGTCCAGATGGGAGTACCCCTTGCATGGGGATTGCCAGAAAATTCCAGCTGTGGCACCATTCAAATCAGATCACTTCACCAACTTGTCTTGTGATTGTAGGTAACAGCTTTCCCTGCTTTGGATTGCTATACTGGCTATAATCACTAGCTCTTGCAAGATACCTATACCTGCTAGACTCTCTGGAGTAGGAGAGGTCCACCCACTGGAAGCTGGAGCCTTGTCTTAGATCCAGGGTGGGTGGAAGATGGCGAAATTCTAGCCAAGCTGCGGCTGCTAAGGGTCTATGTTGCTGATGGTGTCTGGTGGAGTGCTTGGAAGTACTCAGAAGTACTAGGAAGCAACGATTGACGGAGGTACAAAGTCGGGGTGTCTGGCAGTCCGTCACAACGTATAAAAAGTGAAACACACTAAATGAGCGGTACATTATGCCACAAAGCGCTTTTCGTTATTTCAGTGTTTTGGTTTCAGCAGAGATGAAAAAAGGATGAGAGAGCGCAAAAAAAGTAAAATCAATAATAAGTAATCAGTGCTGACTGCACTTGATATATAAATAATAAAAAGCTGCCAGATATACTACATGGGACCTTAACTTGTTGAATTACGCAATATGTTAGATACTGGGTTACTGTCATGGTGCGTCTTAAAGTGCCAAGACAGAGTGTGTCATGGAGAGGAGGGTGTGACGAGAGCAATCTCGCCACATTGCATTGGAGAAGCCTGGTTGCCCGCCTGCTGCCTTTAGACTATGGCCCCATGTTGAAACGCTGGATTTTCCCCTGTAAAGACATGAAAGCTGGGTCATTTGGTGCTTGCCCTGTTTGAGCAGTGATACCCCAGATAGCTATGCCATGGAGCCCATTCGTATAATGAAAGACTATGGGAAAGACTTTGGCTCCAAGGCAATTGAACTGTATGTGTGTGCTCTGAGCGCCATTCAGTAATAATGTGCGCTCAGATCTGAGCTATCTGGGGATATGTTGAATGTACCTGTTTTGTGCAATGGCTGCACAGTTATATGTTTTTATGTATTTTATTGTCTTTTGCTGCCATGTGTTCAATGGAGTTTTGCCTCTGTCCTTGGAGATAATTGGATTACTTCCCAATTATCTCCAGGATAGAAGACTCTGTGGAACTGGTTTTGGGCAGAAAAGCCATGCTTCATTTGGTCACAAAGGACTACGATCTATCTTTTGAACCACTGGACCAATTTTTATGATTTTGACGTATGTTTGTATTTGGAGTATGCTGATTCTGAAAATATAGGTTATATGTGAATGTGATGCATACTTTTCAAGTTATGAATAATGTGGAAAAATTGTATTTCTCTGCTTGTTATAATTACATTACCCATTGTGTAAGGTAATTGAATCACAGGCAGAGGGGAGGATTTTGTGTGGGAGTGTCTGAGTGTATTGTATGCTGTTCCAGTTTGACTGCTAGGAGTGTAAACCTATTCGTATGGTTTTTCCTATTCGGCTGTTTACAGCATTCATATGGTTTCCTGTTTGGCGTAATGGTGTTCTGCAGTAGCTGTGCCTGTGTCTCTGTAAGGGGAAGATCTCCTAAACGGCAGTTTAACCCTTTTATGCCTGGGGGTGCCATTACAGAGGAGATCTAACAAAAAGCCTGATATATAAAGAAATTTATTGGATCTACAGTTTGCGAACACTAGCCCCATTAGGGCTGAATGTGGAATTTGAAATTACCAGTGTTACAATCTATTGGTTACTATTATTGAGTCGCTACAACTCAGAAGCAAATGTTATTCATTGTTGCCTTTCACCCAGAGTTTGACTACAGTACTGGGATTTGGTACCTAATTCCTGAACTACGGGCCCACTGTCTATTCGTTATACGAATGACAGACCACCAAGATTTTGGCATGTGCCGTCATTTAACCCGGTTACCTTTGGAACAACTGAATGGCCTACCACCCTACGAGCGGAGTGTGCCTCCACTTAACCGCCCAGAGAGTTGCAGTCTGCGGTTAACCACAACCTATTTGACGGCAGCAGGGCATTCACGTTCGTGCCCCATCACCCGTTATTCTAACTACCGAACAAGGGCCACCTACAGTCTGGCGTGTGGCTCCAATTAGAATGTTGGTTTCTGCAGGTAACTGCAGGTTAAATACCCCTCCTGGCGGTCTTCATTCGCCTCCCGAACAACGGAGACATCCAGCAACAGAGCAGGGATTCGTGCAGACTTCTTGCCGGTTCCTGTTCCACAAATTTGAGAGTGAAGTCCCGCGGCCTATTAGTCTATCTCAAAACATGGCCGCCATCACACGAACAGACTTTGTTTTGAGGAAATACAGCGTACCATTCGTGGGTTCAGATCGCTTTTCGGTTAACTGTTTCACCTCAACCGGGGCTATGTAATGAATGGTGGAAGACACCATTTTACATAAATACGGTCCCCTGTGTGTCATTAAAGCCAGTTCTTGCTTGACCTCCAAATCGCAGCCTCGACTCCTTTTGTGGGGAAAAGGGTATCCTAGCTGCATGATAGCTTGTGGGATTGCTCTACATTTACAGGATTTGTATGGAATAAATACTGAAGCGTCTCTCCTCCTTCCAAGCGGTCCAGCTAGCCTGGGGGTAGCCGTAACAACCAGTATTTTATTGCATTCTTTTGTTTTTAACAATTAAAGTTTTTGGATGGGTATTTTAAGTTATTGTGACAGACCCATCCGTATGAACTAGGATTGCTGTGTTCGTCTGTTTTGCCGTTTGCATGAATTTACCTGTTCGTATGCCTTGTTTAAGGGAATGTACTTTTCTGTCGAACAGAACTGCCGAACGGACGGCCACCCAGAAGAGAAGTGTGATGCTGGTTAACCTATTGATCCCAATTAGAACGTTGCGGTTAACCACAGACACTTCTCAATTAAAACCGAATACAGGGTGGTCGTCGTTCGTCGACCACGAGGCGGCGGCCATTTTAACCATGCGAAAGACCAGCGGTGTTCGACGGTTATTTCATGGAACTGAAAACTGACACTTTTTCAACCGAACACCGCTGAAGCCATCGACCTCCCTTCTCAATCGACAGAAGTGTGCGAACACCGGCCGTTCGGGAGATGTAAAGGCACGAATGGACTTACCCCAGATAGTCTTCCCATGGAGTCAATTGCATACCGAAGAACTGTAATAGACTTTGACTCCATGGCGATTGAACTGTGCGTATGGGATCTGAGCGCTATTCGCCAATAATATGCACTCAGATCCAAGCTATTTGGGGATGTGTTACACGAATGTAATATGTTCGGCAGTTATAAAGTTATATATTTTTATGTGTTTTGTGACTTGTATTTAAAATGGTGATTTGCCTCTGCTCTGGGAGATAATTGAATAACTTCTTAATTATCTCCCGAGCAGAGGGGAGGAAACTGTGATGCATGCTAGGAATATTGTGTGATTGTATGTCCCCATGTCCATCTGCTATTCCAATCTCCCATTTGGTCCCCTAGGGGAGTGTCCACCAAGTGGGAGACCTGCATAAAGACGGGCAGGTAGCCCACAGTAAACTCAGTTCGTGTTTTACCCTCAATGCGGAGCTTGGTCTCGTTATTGGGGGGAATTTATTACAAGCGACTAGAGACTGCTCTTTGGAATTATTTGCCGCTTGGAAGATATTGGCGTTCGGCTGATATTGGCAGTTCGTGAACTTGTGGCTCGTGAAGGGAAGGAGACGTACGGATACCGTTCGGGAGTTTGGAGTGTTCCCTGGCTGGCGGTTCGCATGGTTGTATTGCATACGCTACCAGACACCAGTATTGCGAACGGGGAGCATTCATTAAACGGCGGTTTGTACATTTATTACTGAAGGTACCGTAACAGTTATGTATTCTTTTTTAGCTGATTATACGGTATAGTCCAGAATCTATTTAGCAATCTGTTTTATATTTCCACATAAACCCACAAGTTGTAAGTGGGCATGTCTTTAAATGGTGAGAAGATATTCATTGAGATAATATCTCTATCTTCTTTTTAACTTCATTTTATGTTCATTTTCTTTTTATTTTATGTCCATTCTATATGATTAGGACATGGATATGTTTTTTGCCTATGGAATTTAACATGAAACATAGGAGTTCACAATGAAGTGGAAAAAAATTATATTTCTGTTCAATAATTTTTTAATATCACCGTTTTATCATAGTCAGTTTAATTATTCTTTTTGCGATCCTTCTTGTTATAATGACTGTAATTGATGAATTTTCCATTTGTAATTTATGTCATTACCTCTTTATGTGATATGTACTGTACAAGATCGTAGTAGTACCTATATTTCAGTCTTAACTTGGTGTATTCTTATGAAGAAATAACAAGCACCTATAATTCAATTACTCCAAACGAAAATGTAAGATAAAGATTTGGCATATGAAGGGTTGGAACAACTACAAAAGCGGCCTTCCTGATATTCATTTAAATTACTATAAGAAGGGGCTTTGTAATAGATTAAGTATTTCTAGATATTCAAAAGCAACCATCTTTTAAAAAAAAGCTGTTTAACTTATAAGCCAAATAAAAGCTAGAAATAAGAGCTCCGCTATGAACGAGAATATATGGAGTTTACTATTTAGTCATCATTGAATTTATTGAGCAAAATTGCATTGATCATATGTATTTTTTTAAGTCTCATATGAGTAGACAATTAAGAATATGTTATACACCTGAGAAATATAATTAGATGGTGTATATATCTAGCCTTAATCCTAAAAACACTATCTTGAAAAAGCCCGATCTAACGGGCAAAACGCGTAGATCATGTTGGCGGGATTTCTGTATTTGAATTTGTGAAGGCAAGTACAGCAGTACGCGACAGCCGGCACTCCAGGGTAGACATCGGTCCGAGTGCACAGGACCGGTGTGCAAGCAACTATCAACGGAGTGGTAACAACATCAACTCTGGCTTGTACATTGTAACACTCATGCTTTCACCATGCTTTCCACCACAAGATCGTGTAAGGGTTTCTCTTATGGGGTTTTTTTATGTATCAAAAGGGAATACATTTTGTAACAGTATTACGCTATGTCAGTGTCTTTTTGAGTTAAGGTGGGACATAAAGTTACATTGAAGGACACAGACTTCAACTACAAGATTTGGCAAACAGTTACAATTCCTGATTATATGTGGACATATCCTTCCATTAATTGCCATTAGAACCCTAACATTTATTTTAATAATTCTGCATTTTATGCGGTTTCCCTATTTTGGACTACAAGGGAATATCTACTAAGCGCTGATATTATCTTTATTTTAGTTTCAGCAGAGTTTAGTAGGTAGCTACTGTTGAGGTAGAGACTTAAATAGGAATATTAATCTGTTAATTATACAATAATTAAGCAATACAATTCAACATGACTTTTTTATTTCTTGATGTTACAAACTGCCATATGTAACTGGCCCTTTAAATGACAAATTGCTGTGCTTCCCCGGGTTGTGGAGAATAATTTTTGCCAGCCTCCTTCCTCATGAGTATGGCCCCTGGGAGATTGTGCCCCTGAAAACTTATGGACTTTTATTGGGTGTGTATGGCCCTTTAAGAACTGTCTGGGAACATATTGTAACTTTGGTGACTATGTCCCCAGATCTGTAAAATATCTTTTTTCCTGGCTTTCTCCCACTTGGTTCAATAAATAGGGCTTACTGAACCAAGTACCACACAGGCGGACCACCCAGAAGTGGAAGTGTGCAGGCAATTTACCTCCCAGGCTGGGAGCCTGCTGTAGGTAAATTGCCGACCACCGGGTGGCCGCAGTTCGTGCAAACCAACATGTGGCGGCGGCCATCTTTATTCATTGGAACGAGGTCAGCAGTATGTGTAGCCAAGTCCATGGAACTGAAATCGGCTACAAATTTTCACGAACACCGCTGACCCTTACCTTCTTCTACACTCCGTTTTCAGCTTCACAGACTAAGTCCCGTTCGGCAGTTTGAACTCACTGCTATACTAAGCCAAATGCATGAATGGCCTTGTTCGTGCATTTGAATGGGACTTAGTCATTTTTCACCCTGAAATTGACCGACTGCACCGCCCAAATCTATGGAACTGTTTTGGGAAGAAAAATGTGCTTGCGGTCGGTCATAAAGGGCTTCCGTCTAACTTTTGATCTACTGAAGGGATTTGTATGATTCTTTAGAGTGTTTATGTTTAAAGTATGCTGATTCTGAATATGTGGTTTTTAGGAAGATTGGATGTATGGTTTTAAAGTTATAGTACATGTATAAAAACTTCATTATTCCTGCCTGTGATAATTATGTTAAACCATTGTGTGCCATAATTAGATCACAGGCAGAGGGGAGGATTTTGTGTGTAATTGCTGGGAGTGTTTTCTGTAATGTACGTGTGTTATTGGTTGTTCTGTAAAACCCTGTGGGTGGTGCTATGTAAGGAAAACCTGCATAAAAGAAGGCCCTTTCGTACCAAATAAATCAGAATGACTTGACCCTCTAACTTGCAGCCTTGACTCATGTTTGTAGTGGACAGCTGTAATCACTACAGGGATTGCTGTGCTCTTCATACTCCCTTAGCCACTGAGCTCTTGTAAGAGCTCTTGTTCTCGATCCCGCTTCGCTCTACAGAAGGAAGAGGTTCACCTACTGGAACCTGGTCATAGGTCCAGGTTGAATAGCATACGGTGAGATCCTAGCCCAGCAGCAGCAGTTCATGGAGTCTACAGTACTTATGGTGTCTACGCAGTAGTTATGGTATTTGTAATGGACCGTTTTGCACACAAGGGGTAAAAACAGTTTAGTAGATCTTCCCCTTCCAGAGATGCAGGCACAGCTACTGCAGAACACCAATCCGCCGAACAGGAAACCATATGAATGCTGTAAGCAGCCGAATAGTAAAAACCATACGAATAGGTTTACACTCCTGAAACAGCATACAGTAAATCCCCCCAAGAACGAGACAAACGTCCGTGTTGAGGGTCAAGCAGTGAACAGACAGAGCTGTGGGTTTATTGTGCTTATGTACACATTCTTACACATTAGTACCACCCACAGGGTTTTGGAACACAACCAATAAACACATACAATACACTCAGTCACTCCCACACAAAATCCTCCCCTCTGCCTGTGATACAATTAACTTACACAATGGGTAATGTAATTTAGCACAAGCAGAGAAATACAATTTTTCCACATTATTCATAACTTGAAAAGTATGCATCACATTCACATATAACGTACATTTTCAGAATCAGCATACTCCAAATACAAACATACGTCAAAATCATACAAATTGGTCCAGTGGTTCAAAAGATAGATCGTAGTCCTTTGTGACTACAGGAAGCATGGCTTTTCTGCCCAAAACCAGTTCCACAGAGTCTTCTATCCTGGAGATAATTAGAAGTAATCCAATTATCTCCAAAGACAGAGGCAAAACTCCATTGAACACATGGCAGCAAAAAGACAGTAAAATACAATAAAATGCACGATGTTACATTTATGACATAAAATACAGACATGCAACATATGCCCAGATAGCTTAGGTCTGAGCGCACATTAATACTGAATGACGCTCAGACCACAAACACATACAGTTAAATTGCCATGGAGCCAAAGTCTTTTATTACATGAATAGGCTCCATGGCATACCTATCTGGGTTATATGAGTTCATTCAGTAAATCCAAGAATCTACCAAACACCGGGCAGAAAAGCACGAATAAGTCTTTTCTGCAGTGAAAAATGTCTTTTAACATGGGGGCCATAGTCCAAAGGCAGCAGGCGAGCAACCAGGCTTCTCCAATGCAATGTGGCGAGATTGCTCTCGTCACAGTATTTATGGTCCTTTGGTGAGCGCTAGGAGCATCCTTTTTATGGTCCAACCTCCAGCCAGCCTGGAGGCAACCGTAACACTTGATATTGTGGTCAAGTATGTGCATACAATATACAAAAAAAATGTTTAATATTAAACATCAATTTACCAGAAAAAAATTATAGTAACAAACTATAACAAATTTTAGCAGTAACATTGAATTACAGTACAATACGAACATACAGTATAACTCATAAATGCCCCCAGCCCATGTAGAAAATGATAGCTGCTGGTCTACATCCTGGGCAAGGGAATAGGTTAAATCCACCTTAACTCTCCTACTACTGCCCCAAGTGGTGCATCTAAAATATTAACATTATTTTTTATGACATGATTTGTTATTATTTAGACTAAAACTTGACAAACAGATACAGCCATGACAAAGATGAGGCATGACTTGTTATTTCTTATAGTTATTACTTATATGACAAACATTTTTTATTTAAACTCTTTATTTAACCCCTTAAGGACCGGACTGTTTTTGCAATGTTTTACATTCGCAACCAGGCATATTTTTATACTTTTGTGGTGTTTGTGTTTAGCTGTAATTTTCCTCTCTCTCATTTAATGTTCCCATACAAATTATATATTGGGTTTTTTTTCAGGACAAAAAGAGCTTTCTTTACATACCATTATTTATATAATCTCATCTAATTCAATTTTAAAAAAATATGATGAAAAATTTAAAAAATACATGTTTTTTTATTTTCACTTGAAAAATCTTTTACTCATCAACAAAAGTGAATGAAAAAAACTGCTAAATAGATCCAAAATTTTGTCCTGAGTTTAAAAATAACCAGTGTTTACCTGCTTTTTTTTTTGGCAAGTTATAGGGCTATAAGTACAAGTAGGATATTGCGGTTTCAAAACATACATTTTTAAAATTTATCAATAGTGACATTGTAACACTATTATCTGTCATAAATCTCTGAATAACACCCCACATGGACAAACCATGTGTCCCAATACAACTTACAAATAACGTACTCACCATATGTACACACCAATGCATTTTCAACACTCCTGACTCATCAACCTTCCAGACTTGTAATAGATTTACTAAAGCTCTGGAGCTTCAAAGGGCTCCCATACAGGTATCATAAATACACCTTCAAGGAATATAGCATGCCCTCACTTACAGTCAGCACAACAGAACAATTGGCTGTAAACACACTCATAGCCAAGATTTGCAGAGGGGTCTTCCAATCTCCACCATTTACAGCATGGCACCAAACACAAACACATTGGTATTGTCACAAGGAATCTTCCCTTAAACAAAGACTAACCATAAACTTATTGGCACCACACACCTCCGCTACCCCAAGTCTCAACTCCCTCATACCCTCCGAGGAGTTTCCTTACTATACAACACCATTGATCTACATTTACAGCTATCACTCAAGCATGGGTTAAAGATTGGTTAAGTAAGACCAATATCATCAACGCAGTAAACGGCTACCATCTACCCTACACACTGGCACTTACATAGCATAAAATGGGCAATCCTTTCCCCGCTCAACTTTTGGGTTACAGATTCACAGATACTCTGTGCTGGTTATGATAACATATCCAGAGGCCTTATAGTCATACACTATCTAGAAGACTTTTTGTTGATCAAAGATAACATATTTTTCACTAGAAGCCTCACGGCAGCTTAGTCTGGTTGACCACTTGGGCGTCCCAGTACCCCATAAGAAACAGAAGGCCCAGACACTATCATCAGATTACTGGGCATACGACTTGAGTCGGCATCCATACACGCAAGTTACCACAAGACAAATAGTGAACATTCTCAACTACATCAATCACTACCTCCTGCTTAGTACTTACAACTGCAAGGAACTACAATCCCTACCAGGTTCCTTAATTTTGCCATGCCAATCATACCACAAGACTACACTTTCACATCCAGAGTACTTTCCCCTTTTTTCCACACTTCCAACATGACGATCAGAGGATGTCCCTAGACACCCCAGCAACAGCAGACATGCACATGTGGGAATTTCTTAACCACTTGGCATGGTAAAAGCATGTTCCCTCCAGGATTGTCTGACACTTCTCCAACCAGATGTTCAGACGCGGCGTCTACCACGGGTTTGGCAGCGATCTACCAGGAACCATTACTTTGGAGCTGTTGGCCATGGCATCCAGGTTTGGAAATTTTTCCACCACCTCAGCCCCTTTGGGGGATCTACCCCATTGTAGCAGCTGCTGTGGCATGGGGTAAATCATGGTCAGGATCATCAATCCATTGTTACTCAGACAACTAAGCACATGTCATATCATCAACAAACGCCACTACTCATCCATAAGGTCATGATATTTCTGGGGAACTCACTTGGTTGGCAACTTATCACATTTCTTTTACTTTCATGTACCAGGCGGGGGTATACATCCCTGCCGACAATTGTCTCATTTATATTCCAGGCATGTTCATCATACGCTTCCTACAGCTGCGCATAGTCACGTCCACTCTTTCGTTCCCAGAGACAAAATCATGGATTAGACATACTCATGCAGCATAGCATGCACTATCCCACCTAGCACTTTCGTCCCATACTTGTAGAGCGCATTGAAACAGATCGCCTGGCACCCCGACTGGGTACCTCCGTTAAAGGATGCTCCTAGCGCTTCTTGAGGACTCCAAACACTCTGGCAGACACCACAATCACCGAACCGGAGAAACAAATAAATTCTCCCAAGCATATGAATGCTGTAGACAGTTGAATAGGAACCATATGAATAGGTTTACTCTCCTAGCAGTCAATCTGGAACAGCATACAATAAATCCTCCCCTAATAATGAGACGACACTTCACTTTGAGGGTTAAGCAGGAATTCCCTGTACTGTCACATACAGTCTCTTTTATTCCCAATCCACAAACATAGTACAGCCCACAGGGCGTTACAAAACAGCCAATCAATCCATACAATACACCCAGACACTCCCACACAAAATCCTCCCCTCTGGCTGTGATATGATTACTGAACACAATGGGTAATCCAATTATCACAGCCAGAGAAATACAGTTTCATAAAACACATCACGGGGATCCCAAAACATGCAATAACCCCATAAAAAGTATATCCTTGGAACTGG
Source organism: Pelobates cultripes (assembly GCA_933207985.1). Taxonomy (NCBI): domain Eukaryota; kingdom Metazoa; phylum Chordata; class Amphibia; order Anura; family Pelobatidae; genus Pelobates; species Pelobates cultripes. The sequence continues at coordinate 7,817,569 of OW240925.1, forward strand.
GGGATCTGGGTGAACCACATAGCCAAAATTCACCCAGATCCGTTCAGTACTTTGGAAAATACAGTTTAATGCAGATTCTGCAGAACATATACAGGCTAAATAAAAAACAATCACTGTATAATGTGTCCCCTGCTGTATAGTCCAAAACCACCGCACGATGTCTCTGTGCACAAATACTGGCGAGATGGCACCGTGTTGAAAAGTCCAAACAGTGTCTGTGAGTTAAAATGGCCGCCATCCATTGTTCTCACCATGTGCTCCATCCATTGTTCTCACCATGTGCCTCTGATACATGAAATGGTGTCTTTAAAGGGTAATACATCCCAGGGGCCATAGTCACATGGCAGGAGGCTGGCAATCAGTCTTCTCCAATGCCCAGTGACGAGGTCGGTTTCGCCACATTTCTCCCCTTTCCCAAAAAGACTAACAAGGTATCTGACCTCCTGTCGGTCAGTGCCTTGGTTAGTCCAGCAACCCACCCACAAAACATAATCAACAGAGTGGCCCACCCACAAGAATTGGTTACTGCACCTGTAGTGGGTAGCTTGTTCATGTCCAGGGGCTCCACTACGGCTCTAGCCTTCCGGATCGGTGGGTTGCTGAGTGGGCAGAGACCAGCGGTACTCTGCCCTGGTGACAGTGCTACCACAGGAGTGGCCTGGTTGGAGCCCAGCTGAGGAGAAGGGTTAGTAGGTTCCTCTCTCTGGACCTGGTGTTGCTGCTGGAGAGGAAGACAGGCTGTCTCCCCTTTGGATATACAGCCCTGCTGCTGGGGGACAGGACCGACCGCACCTACCCCCTGTGGTTTGGGCACAGAGACCACGGTCCCATCTGCACCGGTGTGGGGCTTATCATCTCCCCTTGGTGGGCTACGCTGCCGCTGGGGAGAGGGGTTAACAAGCTCCACTCCCTTACACACTTTCAGCCGCTGGGGAGAGGGGGTAACAGACTCCTCTCCCTGACACTCTCTCTGCTGGTGGAGATGGGGACCGACTGTCTCCCCTTTCAATATATTGTTCTGCTGCTTGGAGGTGAGACCGACTATCTCTTCTCCCTGCAAGACATTCTGCCGCTGGGGAGGAAGGACGACACCTTTGTCTCCCTGTAACTCACTCTGCCGCTGGTTGTGTTTCGCTCGGCTGTGACCTGGTTCCAGATCGCCTGGAATATATCCATGGGCACATTATCACCATACTGGGCCACTCGCTGCCTCACCTCGGCCAGCCAATCATCGCCAGAGCCTTCCATACTTGTCTGCTCCAAGTCGCTCGATACCTCTGCTCCCAGGGGCGCTGCACGTGTGCTAGCGTTGCCCTCAATTTGTAACTCCACAAACGGTGTCTCTGAGCTGCTTTACCTCGCACTAGGATGCCATCCCACTGCTGCCACCAATGAAACGGATCGCCTGGCACCCCGACTGGGTACCTCCGTTAAAGGATGCTCCTAGCGCTTCTTGTCTCCCTGTAACTCACACTGCCGCTGGGGAGGAAGGACGGCACCTTTGTCTCCCTGTAACTCGCCCTGACGCTGGGGAGGAAGGACGGAACCTTTGTCTCCCTGTAACTCACACTGCCGCTGGGGAGGAAGGACGGCACCTTTGTCTCCCTGTAACTCGCCCTGACGCTGGGGAGGAAGGACGGAACCTTTGTCTCCCTGTAACTCGCTCTGCCGCTGGGGAGGAAGGACGGCACCTTTGGCTCCCTGTAACTCACTCTGCCGCTGGGGAGGAAGTACGACACCTTTGGCTCCCTGTAACGCACTCTGCCGCTGGGGAGGAAGGATGACACCTTTGGCTCCCTGTAACTCATTCTGCCACTGGGGAGGAAGGACGGCACCTTTGTCTCCCTGTAACTCACACTGCCGCTGGGGAGGAAGGACAGCACCTTCAGCTCCCTGTAACACACAATGCTGCCGGGGATCTGGGCCGACCGCCCTGCACCCCTGTAGGGCCGGTAGAGAGACCGCCGTCCCATCTCCACCTGCCATCTGTGGGTCTTCCCAGGACCAGTCTGTGAGGTCCCTCAACATTTGCGAGTAAGGACCACTGGCTTCCACACCCGCTAACTCCGGCTGCTGCTGGGGATCTGGGCCGGCTGCCCAGCATCTCGTTGGGCCCGGTGGAGAGACCTCAGTCCCATCTCCACCTGCCTGTTGTGGTTCCTCACAGGACCAGTCTATGAGGACCCCTACTTCAGGTTCCTCTGGCCGCCTCAGGGGGAAACGGTTAACCTCCTTGAATGCAACCTCTCTTTGGCTGCTGTTACACTCCTTCCGCTGAGCATAGTCTCTCTCTTTCGCCAGCCGGAATTCTCGGTCCATCCTTGTGTTTTGCTCGGCTGTGACCTGGTTCCAGATCGCCTGGAATATATCCATGGGCACATTATCACCATACTGGGCCACTTGCTGCCTCACCTCGGCCTGCCAATCATCGCCAGAGCCTTCCATACTTGTCTGCTCCAAGTCGCTGGATACCTCTGCTCCCAGGGGCGCTGCACGTGTGCTAGCGTTGCCCTCAATTTGTAACTCCACAAACGGTGTCTCTGAGCTGCTTTACCTCGCACTAGGATGCCATCCCACTGCTGCCACCAATGAAACGGATCGCCTGGCACCCCGACTGGGTACCTCCGTTAAAGGATGCTCCTAGCGCTTCTTGAGGACTCCAAACACTCTGGCAGACACCACAATCACCGAACCGGAGAAACAAATAAATTCTCCCAAGCATATGAATGCTGTAGACAGTTGAATAGGAACCATATGAATAGGTTTACTCTCCTAGCAGTCAAACTGGAACAGCATACAATAAATCCTCCCCCAATAATGAGACAACACTTCACTTTGAGGGTTAAGCAGGAATTCCCTGTACTGTCAAATACAGTCTCTTTTATTCCCAATCCACAAACATAGTACAGCCCACAGGGCGTTTCAAAACAGCCAATCAATCCATACAATACACCCAGACACTCCCACACAAAATCCTCCCCTCTGGCTATGATTACTGAACACAATGGGTAATCCAATTATCACAGCCAGAGAAATATAGTTTCCTAAAACACATCACGGGGACCCCAAAACATGCAATAACCCCATAAAAAGTATATAATTGGAACTGGGGGATCTGGGTGAACCACATAGCCAAAATTCACCCAGATCCGTTCAGTACTTTGGAAAATACAGTTTAATGCAGATTCTGCAGAACATATACAGGCTAAATAAAAAACAATCACTGTATAATGTGTCCCCTGCTGTATAGTCCAAAACCACCGCACGATGTCTCTGTGCAACAAATACTGGCGAGATGGCACCGTGTTGAAAAGTCCAAACAGTGTCTGTGAGTTAAAATGGCCGCCATCCATTGTTCTCACCATGTGCTCCATCCATTGTTCACACCATGTGCCTCTGATACATGAAATGGTGTCTTTAAAGGGTAATACATCCCAGGGGCCATAGTCACATGGCAGGAGGCTGGCAATCAGTCTTCTCCAATGCCCAGTGGCGAGGTCGGTTTCACCACACGCATAACACAGCTTTTCACCTGGTTAAAGAATCTCATTGGAACATGACATAGCTCAACCTGTGTCATAACATTTCTCCTAGGTTTTTCTTCTTTTTGCCACCTTAAAGTTAAACTATTTCACACACCATTAATTATATATTTTACAGGCATTCCACAACACAGGATAACCTATGGCCAAAACTACCATAACTTCATGCTATCATACCAGACAAGAAAATACTCAGAGGTTTTCAGGAATCCGTACCCCCACGTTCCTCTCAGAGATTACTAATAACCATCCAACTTTTCATCCTTATCGGACCTATTAGATCTACAACCATTCAATTATACTACCAAGTCGGCCATTACCAGCTATGCACATTTCCTTTTATGCCTTTCTCAGGCCAGAGAATCCACTACCATCACCACCACTCAGACAGATCATTGTCTTTAACGATCCCACGTACATAAACACATATATCATTACCTATTGGCTCTATCACATTCCGAAACGAGTCAACACGCACCAACAGTAGAGATAACATACTATCCTACCCACAACAAACGGTGTCCACTTTCGGTCCTAGATTCCTACCTTCAAAATCCTTCCAGGAATTAAATACTGTAATGCATTTAAGGAAATGTCTGGTTAATATGTATATATTTGTTGACTGTATTAAATCTTTGATTATTCATTTTTGCCCTCTTTATTTACAGGCCTACCGTATCGTCGGTCTCGGCACACCACAACCGACTTGCTCCCTTTATACTATCCTACGCTTATGCTGGATCCTTACTCCATATACGGCTATTTGCCCCTTACACAAGTATTAAGGCCGTTTGGCCTGTATTTGTGGGAGGGGCTTAAATTAATTCACTCCCCTATATAAGGGACACCCCTTACCTGACTCATATCGCTTGAGGTCAGCATCAGAATGACCCTCCCACCCACTCCTCATTTCAACACTTTCTCTTTTCTTTCCATTTACTTTACTTTCTTACTCCTTGGTGGGCCCTCTTTATTTACAGGCCTACCGTATCGTCGGTCTCGGCACACCACAACCGACTTGCTCCCTTTATACTATCCTACGCTTATGCTGGATCCTTACTCCATATACGGCTATTTGCCCATTACACAAGTATTAAGGCCGTTTGGCCTGTATTTGTGGGAGGGGCTTAAATTAATTCACTCCCCTATATAAGGGTCACCCCTTACCTGACTCATATCGCTTGAGGTCAGCATCAGAATGACCCTCCCACCCACTCCTCATTTCAACACTTTCTCTTTTCTTTCCATTTACTTTACTTTCTTACTCCTTGGTGGGCCCTCTTTATTTACAGGCCTACGGTATCGTCGGTCTCGGCACACCACAACCGACTTGCTCCCTTTATACTATCCTACGCTTATGCTGGATCCTTACTCCATATACGGCTATTTGCCCCTTACACAAATATATGTACACACATATATAATTTTTTTATTTTATTTTATTTTACACTAGCAGGGAGACTAGTACAGTCCTTATGATCTAATATGTGTAACGGCACCCACAGGCATAAAAGGGTTAAAAGGCTGTTTAGAGGATATTCTCTTCCAGATACACAGGCAGCTACTCCATACACCAATCTCCCGAACAGGAAACCACACAAATTCTCCAAACAGCCAAACCGGAACCATACGAATGCTATAAACAGCCGAACAGGAAAAAAACAAACAAAAGGTTTTACTCCTAGCAGTCAAACTGGAAACAGCATACAATAAATCCTCCCAATAACGAGACAAGGCTCCGTGTTGTGGGTCAAGCAGTGGTCTGGTTTAATGGGGCTACCTGCCTGGTATTTATGCAGGTTTTCCACCTGGTGGACACTCCCCTAGGGGACCAGATGGAAGACTGGGACACAAATGGTACACTGACCGATCACAGGCTGTTACGGTACCTTCCGCATGAAATGTACAAACCGTCGTTTAGTGAATGCTCCCCGTTCGCAATAATGTTGTATGTAAGCGTATGCAATACAACCATGCGAACCGACAGCCCAGGAATACTCCAAACTCCCGAACGGTATATGTACAGCTCCTTCCCTTCACGAGCCACAAGTTCATGAACTGCCAATATCAGCCAAACGCCAATATCTTCCAAGCGGCAAATAATTCCAAAGAGCAGTCTCTAGTCGCCGGTAATAAAATCCCCCCAATAACGAGACCAAGCTCCGCATTGAGGGTAAAACACGAACTGAGTTTACTGTGGGCTACCTGCCCGTATTTATGCAGGTCTCCCACTTGGTGGACACTCCCCTAGGGGACCAAATGGAATAGCAGATGGACATGGGGACATTTCAGACATACAATCACACAATATTCCCAGCATGCATCACAGTTTCCTCCCCTCTGCTCGGGAGATAATTGAGAAGTAATTCAATTATCTCCCAGAGCAGAGGCAAATCGCCATTTTAAATACAAGTCACAAAACACATAAAAATATATAACTTTATAATTGCCAAACGTATTACATTCGTGTAACACATCCCCAGATAGCCTGGATCTGAGTGCATATTATTGGCGAATAACGCTCAGATCCCATACGCACAGTTCAATCGCCATGGAGTCAAAGTCTATTACAGTTCTTCAGTATGCGATTGACTCCATGGGAAGGCTATCTGGGGTAAGTCCATTCGTGCCTTTACATCTCCCGAACGGCCGGTGTTCGCACACTTCTTTCGATTGAGAAGGGAGGTCGACGGCTTCAGCGGTGTTCGGTTGAAAAAGTGTCCGTTTTCAGTTCTATGAAATAACCGTCGAACACCGCTGGTCTTTCGCATGGTTAAAATGGCCGCCGCCTCATGGTCGACATAGAATGACGACCACCCTGTATTTGGTTTTAATTGAGAAGTGTCTGTGGTTAACCGCAACGTTCTAATTGGGATCAATAGGTTAACCAGCAGCACACTTCTCTTCTGGGTGGCCGTCCGTTCGGCAGTTCCATTCGACAGAAAAGTACATTCACTTAAACAAGGCATACGAATGGGTAAATTCATGCAAACGGCAAAACAGACGAACACAGCAATCTTAGTTCATACGGATGGGTCTGTCACACAGGCATACACAGTGAATTATCTTCCAGGACAGACGAGACTCCATTAACCACATGGCAGTAAAAAGACATAAAAAAGGCACATTTAACCTATACCCAGATAGCTTAGATCTGAGCGCACATTATTACCAAATAGCGCTCAGATCACATACATACTAATCGCCATGGAGCCAAAGTCTTTAGGTATACAGCTATCTGGGGTAACACTGTTCACATAGAGAAAGTACCGAATGGACGGCGTTCGTATGAATTGCAGGAGAAGGGAGGTCGGCGGCTCAGCAGTGTTCGTGAGTTTAAATGTCCGTTTTGAGTTCCACAGTTCTGGAGCTTAACACCGCTGGCCATTCGGGAGTATAAGATAGCCGCTGCCATGTGTTCATTTATAAGGACAGCGGCCACCCAGCGTTCACCCATTAGGCTGCGGTTAGCCGCAGCTTCTGGGAGGTAAATCACTGGAACACTCCTTGACCAGGTGGTCCCCCTATTCGTGTGTTGGTTCGGAAGATTCAATCTACCGAACGCCCAGGCAGAAACAAGCCTTTCTGCAGAGGAATTTAACAGCTTTTAACATGGGGCCATAGTCCAGAGGAAGCAGACGAGCAACCCGGCTTCTCCAATGCCCAGTGACGAGGTTGGTTTTGCCAATGTTATCTTCAACTATTTGCGACTATCAGTTGAATTCTGGACTCTTATTGGACTGATTATTTATCTTTATCTTCATTAGTGTCAGCAATATTTATTAAGCTCATTACCATTGATTTATTTACGTGATTTATTTATTTAAGTGATTTCCTGCCTAGTATTCCACCACTGATCCTTCATTGAGGTCACACCTATTTCTACATACATACATACATATCTACTTCTACTGATTTAGCTCCTGGATACTTACACTCTATGGTGCATTCTTTTAACTGTTTAGTGTCCAAGTATGTTTCTTGCATTTGGCTATATTATGTTACTGTAACAATGCTTTTTTTTTTTGTTCTTTATTTGCCTAAAAACGTAATAAATCAGGAATCATTAGTATGTTGGGTTATGTTGCTTCCGAAAGTGATCATGTCAGGGAAGTGTTTGTTCTGTTCACTCCAACAAACAAACTCCCTTTAAAAATGAGAAGTTAGTTTAAAAGTGTTTTTTAATGTTTGTATTTCTTCAATCTATTAAATGCAAAAAGGGCACAATGGTGGTTAACATGACAATAAACCTGTGTGAGCTCTCTTGCGAGCAACAAGATTTGATTTAAAGCCAAAACATTTTCCACATTCAGAACATGAGAAAGGTTTCTCCCCTGTGTGAGTTCTGTTGTGGCTTACAAGTATTAATTTATGGCTAAAACATTTTCCACATTCGGTACATGAGAACGGTTTCACTCCTGTGTGAGTTCTCTGATGCCTGATAAGCTCTGATTTACTACCAAAACATTTCCCACATTCAGAACACGAGAAAGGTTTCTCACCTGTGTGAGTTCTGTTGTGGCTTACAAGTTGTGATTTCCGGATAAAACATTTTCCACATTCAGAACATGAGAAAGGTTTCTCTCCTGTGTGAATTCTCTGGTGTTCAACAAGAATTGATTTACTGCTTAAACATTTCCCACATTCTGAACATGAGAAAGGTTTCTCTCCTGTGTGAGTTCTCTGGTGTTTGTTGAGCTCTAATTTACTAACGAAACGTTTCCCACATTCAGAACACGAGAAAGGCTTCTCTCCTGTGTGAGTTCTGTTGTGGCTTACAAGTTGTGATTTACTGAAAAAACATTTTCCACATTCCGTACATGAGAACGGTTTCTCTCCTGTGTGAGTTCTCTGATGCCTGTTAAGCTCTAATTTACTAACAAAACATTTCCCACATTCAGAACACGAGAAAGGTTTCTCACCTGTGTGAGTTCTGTTGTGGCTTACAAGTTGTGATTTCCGGATAAAACATTTTCCACATTCAGAACATGAGAAAGGCTTCTCTCCTGTGTGAGTTATGGTGTGGCTTACAAGTTGTGATTTACGGATAAAACATTTTCCACATTCCATACATGAGAACGGTTTCTCTCCTGTGTGAGTTCTCTGGTGTATGTTAAGCTCTGATTTACTACCAAAACATTTCCCACATTCTGAACAGGAGAAAGGTTTCTCTCCTGTGTGAGTTTTCTGGTGTTCAACAAGACTTGATTTACTGCTTAAACATTTCCCACATTCAGAACATGAGAAAGGCTTCTCTCCTGTGTGAGTTCTCTGATGTTTGTTAAGCGCTGATTTACTAACAAAACATTTTCCACATTCCGTACATGAGAACGGTTTCGCTCCTGTGTGAGTTCTCTGGTGTTCAACAAGATGTGAATTACTGCTAAAACATTTTCCACATTCCGTACTTGAGAACGGTTTCTCTCCGGTGTGAGTTCTCTGATGCCTGATAAGCTCTGATTTACTACCAAAACATTTCCCACATTCTGAACATGAGAAAGGTTTCTCTCCTGTGTGAATTCTCTGGTGCCTGATAAGGTCTGATTTACTACCAAAACATTTCCCACATTCTGAACATGAGAAAGGTTTCTCTCCTGTGTGAATTCTCTGGTGCTCAACAAGAATTGATTTACTGCTTAAACATTTCCCACATTCTGAACATGAGAAAGGTTTCTCTCCTGTGTGAGTTCTCTGGTGTTTGTTAAGCACTGATTTACTAACAAAACATTTCCCACATTCTGAACATGAGAAAGGTTTCTCTCCTGTGTGAGTTCTCTGGTGTTTGTTAAGCACTGATTTACTAACAAAACATTTCCCACATTCTGAACATGAGAAAGGTTTCTCTCCTGTGTGAGTTCTCTGGTGTTTGTTAAGCACTGATTTACTAACAAAACATTTCCCACATTCTGAACATGAGAAAGGTTTCTCTCCTGTGTGAGTTCTCTGGTGTTTGTTAAGCACTGATTTACTAACAAAACATTTCCCACATTCTGAACATGAGAAAGGTTTCTCTCCTGTGTGAGTTCTGTTGTGTCTTACAAGTTGTGATTTACTGATAAAACATTTTCCACATTCTGAACATGAGAAAGGTTTCTCTCCTGTGTGAGTTCTGTTGTGTCTTACAAGTTGTGATTTACTGATAAAACATTTTCCACATTCAGAACACGAGAAAGGTTTCGCTCCTGTGTGAGTTCTGTTGTGGCTTACAAGTTGTGATTTACTGATAAAACATTTTCCACATTCCATACATGAGAACGGTTTCTCTCCTGTGTGAGTTCTCTGGTGTATGTTAAGATCTGATTTACTAACAAAACATTTCCAACAGTCTGAACACGAGAAAGGTTTCTCTCCTGTGTGAATTTTCTGGTGTTCAACAAGAATTGATTTAGTGCTTAAACATTTCCCACATTCAGAACATGAGAACGGTTTCTCTCCTGTGTGAGTTCTCTGGTGTCTGTTAAGCACTGATTTACTAACAAAACATTTTCCACATTCCGTACATGAGAACGGTTTCGCTCCTGTGTGAGTTCTCTGGTGTTCAACAACATGTGAATTACTGCTAAAACATTTCCCACATTTAGAACATGAGAAAGGTTTCTCGCCGGTGTGAGTTCTCTGGTGTTTGTTAAGCACTGATTTACTAACAAAACATTTCCCACATTCTGAACACGAGAAAGGTTTCTCTCCTGTGTGAATTCTCTGGTGTTCAACAAGAATTGATTTACTGCTTAAACATTTCCCACATTCTGAACATGAGAAAGGTTTCTCACCTGTGTGAGTTCTGTTGTGTCTTACAAGTTGTGATTTACTGATAAAACATTTTCCACATTCCGTACATGAGAACAGTTTCACTCCTGTGTGAGTTCTCTGGTGTTCAGCAAAATGTGATTTACTGCTAAAACATTTCCCACATTCAGAACATGAGACAGGTTTCTCTCCTGTGTGAGTTCTCTGATGCCTGTTAAGCTCTAATTTACTAACAAAACATTTCCCACAGTCTGAACAAGAGAACAGTTTCTGCCCTGTGTGAATTCTCATGTGCACAACAAGACTTGAGTGATTGTTAAAACATTTTTCACATTCAGTACAGGGGAAAAGCTTTGATTTTCTGTTTACTATTTCATTTGTAGACATATACGATTTTAAAAGATTTCTTGAGTTTTTAGAGTTGGAATTTTTGGTTCTTGTATTGAAAGATTTCTTCATAGTCTTGCTTACTGTATTTCTGTTCTTCTCAGGTCCTTCTTGATAACTTTTACTGCTGGAAAAATCTGCAAGAAATGTACTGGGAGTTAAAGAAAATCTGGTGCTGTAAGTTATTTAAGCTTACCATATTTAGGAAAAATAATCAGAACTGTGACTATGAAGTATCTTATTGATTGTGTCAGATATTTATACTGACAGATAAGATAGAAATTAAAAATGTATAATGTAAGTCACCACTTAGCATATGTGACTCCATTTTGTAACAAAAGCTCAGGCATTTTTGTTTCTCTCGAATTCTATTCAATGACCAAACAAATGTGGCTTAAGTAAACAATGCAGAGTTCCTTTATTTTTATTTTTCACAAGAATTTATATCTGCCACAAGGTGGATAAAGAGGCCAGCCCATACACATCTCTCTATCTATATAGTACCCATGTGTAGGGAAAGGGACCTCGCCACTTGGTTTTGGAGAGGCGCATGGAACCCTTTTCGGCTACACAGTCGTGTGCGGTCGGTCAAATCGTTTATTCCCATAACTCCTGAACCCCTGGTCTGATCTGGGTGAATTTTGAGTATGTTGGTCACCCAGATCAGAGCTACCAGGGGATGCCACTTAAGTCCATTTAACCCACAGTTTTGGGGTACATCCAAGAAACAGGGAAAAAGGTACCAGCATTAAGTGGATTAAGTGTCACTCTGAGGGGAGGGAAAGTAGGGGAGGGAACCTCTGTATTATTGGTTACTGTCCTAATTACTGGAAATCCCTCCCTTGCATGGGAGAATCCTTTATAAGGAACTGCTGTGAATAAAAGTTTAGTTCTGCTCCTGATGCTGTGTGTCGTCCAGTCATTGGGATTGCGATTAGGATATTGTTGGAGTCTTTCTGCCTGCTGGAATTATTACTCTGTGGATTTATTATTATACTTGTTCCTGAGCCTTACTGGGATCTAAAGTGGAGATAGGATGTGTAATACCAGCTCTCCGCTACAAGATCATTACAAGATTATCTTCAAACACAGCAAAACTAACAAAACAGGTCCGGCAATAGAAATTCCATTTTACCTAGCAGTAAACAAATGGTGCCATGTATCAGTCCTAAACGAATATAGGCGGAATTTACAGCTTATTCATGCAATAATTTCTTACCTAAAGAACGGAGAGTCTAGTAAGTCTTGTTAGAACCCTGTAAAGCTTCTGCTCTTCTTGATGTAAACAGTCCCACTTGTCTTTGGAGAAGTAAACAACCACTTCCTTAACTGAAATTGTTCCTAAATAATACATGATTTACACTGTTAGAAACAATATATAAATGGTCAATGCAAGTGAATTGGTTACCTGGACATAAATTTAGTTTCTACAAATTAGATCAACAGAAAGAAAAAAAAAACACTATCAGGACAAATTGAATTTCACTCATGGTTTAATTCCTTTCGTTCAAATTTAATATGCTTAATTTTAAATTAAACGAAATTCAAACGGATTCCATAAAAAAAAAAAAAAAAAACATTTTATTGAGATGCCGTTCTTAGCCATACTATCCCGCTTCTATGTCTCCTTGAAAAAGCACTTCGGGCGATGATGGAAGAGGATGTGGCACAGGAGGAAGAGGAAGAGGAGGAGGAAGAGGGGTCAGTTCTATGGTTATCAGGCCAGTCATTCACAAGTGGCTTGGAGGATGGGTTCCTGCACCAGCATAGGCCAGGTACACAATTGTCCAGACAGGGCACAGTTCTGGAGGATGAGGAGGAGGAACCGTGTTCACAGCAGGGTGGCACCCAACGCAGCTCGTGGGCATCACTGGAGCATGGCTGGCGAGATACGGAGGACACAGACGATACACCTCCCTCAGAGGACAGCTTGTCCTTGCCTCTGGGCAGCCTGGCACACATGAGCGACTACATGCTGCACTGCCTGCGCAACAACTGCCAAGTTGCCCACATTATAACTTGTGCTGATTACTGGGTGGTCACCCGTCTGGATTCCCGTTACAAGGCCAACGTGCCGTCCTTAATTCCCTCACTGGAGCATGATCGGAAGATGCGCAACTACCAGCGCACGCTGGTAGACGCGCTGCTGAGGGCATTCCCAACTGACACCGGGGGCTCAGTGGAAGCACAAGGCGGAGGCAGAGGAGGAGGTCGCCAACGCAGATGGGGCACCGCCAGCACCGCAGAAGGCAGGGTTAGCATGGCCGAAATGTGGAAAAGCTTTGTCAGCACGCCACAACAACCAGCACCACCTTCTGATATGGAACGTCTTAGCAGGAGACAGCATTTCCGCAACATGGTGAAACCGTATGTGTGCACATTCCTACACGTACTGACTGATGGGTCTGCCCCTTCCAAATTCTGGGTCTCCACATTGGGCACATGGCCTGAGCTTGCCCTTTATGCCTTGGAGGTGCTGGCCTGCCCTGCAGCCAGTGTATTGTCTGAACGTGTGTTTAGCACGGCAGGGGGCATTATCAAGCACAGTGTCACCAACCTAGTGTCTTTGTCAGCTCTCTGCACTCCAGTGTTTAGCCAGCCTGCTGCTTCCAGAGAGAAAGAAACAGGGAGGTGTATATTCCCACTGCTGCAGCTGAGCAGTGGGTTGGAGATAGTCCAAACCCTGGTCTGGACCTAGTCTCCCAAGAACAAAACAATAAACAGCAGAGTGGAGCACTGGCCCACCCTTCTCTCCAAATGCTCCACCCCAGCGGCTCATATCGAAATATTAATTTAAGTTATATACACACAGACACATACACTCCCCCTGGGGTTAAAAATCATATGCCTCTCTGAACAATTCAGTTGAAATATAAACTCCCTCACAGACCACCAAATTTACCTTATCACAATATATATATATATATATATATATATAAATAAAACAGTGTTGGCTACCTCCTACGCCTCCACTGCTGCTTCCACCTGCACCGCCACGGTCACCGCCTCCTCAACCTATGGGTCACTTAGTATAAACTATGTACACATTAGCAGAGGCTTGTAAAGACCTTTTCTCCATGCATCAGGAGTTGAGCTCAGTTTGAGCAATGAAAGAGAATACCCTGCACTCCAACCCTCTCTAAAATGGATAATTCTGATGATCCTCCTGACAGCCATGCTTTAGATTTTGATTTATGTTCTTCCAAAGGTAAAATCAAAGATTCCATCTAGTGCTATTTTATGGTTCAGCTGTATTTTTAATTTTTATGTTATTTTAAGTGATTTCCCTATCCACATTTGTTTGCAGGGCACTTGTCCTACTCTTACCCCCATTCTACTTCCTTTTGCAGCTCTCTAGCCCTTTCCAGGAGTTTTTTAGAGGCATTTTTGTGCCGAAAAGTTCAGGTCCCCATTGACTTCAATGGGGTTTGGGTTCGTGGTCAAATTCAGGGTCAAGTTCGAGCGCAAACCCAGACTTTTTTTCAAAGTTCGTCTGAACCCGCCAAACCCGAACATCCAGGTGTCCGCTCAACTCTAGTTACGGGTGGTAGCATGAATAATATACATTGTTCAATACTCGGCGTCCAAGGCCTGCCTAGTAGGTCTCTAGCTATTGTTTCCACCACCTTCCAATAGGGTCTGAGTTTTAAGCATGTCCACTGTGATGAAACCAATCTCGCCACATTGCATTGGAGAAGCCTGGTTGCTCACCTGTTGCCTTTAGATTATGGCCCCATATTAAAAGCCTTCTTTTTTTCCCTGCAGAAAAGGCTTATTCGTGCCTTTCTGTCCGGTGTTCGGTAGATTCAATCTACCAAACTAACACACGAATGACTGGGCCACCTGGGAGCTGCAGTGTGTCGGCAATTTACCTCCCAGAAGCTGCGGTTAACCGCAGCTTAATTGACAAATGCTGGGTGGCCTTTGTTCGGTTGCCGAACACGTGGCGGCGGCCATTTTAAAGTCCCGAACAGCCAGTGGTGTTCATAGGACTGTGCGCATAGGATCTGAGCACTATTCGGTACTTGTGTGTGCTCAGATCCCAGCTATCTGGGGATGGGTTGCAAGTATATATTTTGTGTGATAAATGTAATAATGTGTATTTTATTGTGTTTTAGTGTTTTATTGTAACCATGTGGGTAATGTAGTTTTACCTCTATCCTTGGAGATGATTGGATTACTTCTCAATTATCTTCAGGACAGAGGGAGGGAAGTTAGGATGCATTGTGGGGATGTTTTACCCCTCATGTCTGTCCTTTGTCACAGTCTCCCATTTGGTCACCTAGGGGAGTGTCCACCAGGTATTTTCCCTGGGTTCCCTCCTCACTCCCGCATTTTGTCCCAGCGTTTCAGTGTTAGTGTCGTGGTTGGTAGGCGGTGTATGGTTTGTGGGCGCAGTGACCTGGGGAACCAAAAGAGGTCTCTCAGCCTCCGTCTGCCTATCCAGTATGACTATGAGTCCATTGTAGTGTTTCCCCCTCTGCTGTGGCCGCTTTGACTGCTGTCAGTTGTGCTACTTTGTAGTATGTTCTTATGCTTGGGATCCCAGTCCCCCTTTCGTTACTGGCTGTTGCAAAATTTTTGAAGTCACTCTTGGTTTTTTGTTTGCCCATATAAAGCGGGTTAATACTCTTTGTATGTTGTTTAGGTATGTTTTTGGTAGTGCTATGGGTAAGGTGCACAGTAGGTATTGGTATTTCGGGAGTATTATCTTAAAGGTGTACCCCCTGTTTTTGGGGTACATCCAGAATGTAGTTAAAATTGTGTCTGTTTTAATTAGGTGTTATGTTATCTGAGTGGAAGAGACGTGGGGGTTGAACCACGTATGTAATTGGCTGTTGTGATAATTATGTGGGTGTAGCCTTTCAGAGGGCAATATTGCATAAAAGGAGACCCCCTGTCAATAAACATCAGTTCTACTTGACCCTTCAAAACGTAGCCTTGTCTCGTTCTTGGAGGGGATTTACGGTACCGTTACTCTGCCTCATTTTACAGCACTCCTGGATTATTTACTTGGATATCGTGGATGGGAATAAGAACTCCATTACTGCACAGCAGCTTGCCTAGAAAAGGACGTCGCCAATGGCAGATACCCCCCACAGCAGGGTAGCCGTTACAGCTCTAAACTCCCGAATTGCATACAAAATAGCACTCCAAACTCCCGAACTGGAACCTCATGAATAGCTGTTCGCAGACGAATAGGAAAAGCATCCAAGTGGCTTACACTCCTAGCAATCAGTCTCTAACAGCATACAGTAAATTCCCACCCCAAGAACGAGACAGAGCTCCGTGTCTCGTCTTTGGGGGGGGGGGGGATTTACTGAATGCTGATAGAGACTGATTGCTAGGAGTGTAAGCCACTTGGATGCTTTTCCTATTAGTCTGGTAGCAGCAATTCGTATGGTTCCTGTTCGTGTATTTGGAGTGCAATATTGGATGCCGTTCGGGAGTTTGGAGCATTCACTTATTGGCGGTTCGTGTGTTTGGTGTTCTGCAGTAGCTGTGCCTGCATCTCTAGAAAGGGGGCAGATCGCCTAAACGGTTTTTACCCCTTTTGTGCAAAACGGTCCGTTACAGGGTAATGTAATTCTCACAAGCAGAGAAATACAATTTTTCCACACTATACATAACTTGAAAAGTATGCATCACATTCACATGAAACTTACATTTTCAGAATCAGCATACTCCAAATACAAACATATGTCAAAATCATCCAAATTGGTCCGGTGGTTCAAAAGATAGATCATAGTCCTTTGTGACCAAAGGAAGCATGGCTTTTCTGCCCAAAACCAGTTCCACAGAGTCGTCTATCCTAGAGATAATTGGGAAGTAATCCAGTTATCTCCAAGGACAGAGGCAAAACTCCATTGAACACATGGCAGCAAAAGACAATAAAACACATAAAAACATAACTGTGCAGCCATTGCACAAAACAGATACATTCAACATATCCCAGATAGCTCAGATCTGAGCGCACATTATTACTGAATGGCGCTCAGAGCACACACATACAGTTCAATTGCCATGGAGCCAAAGTCTTTCCCATAGTCTTTCATTATACGAATGGGCTCCACGGCATAGCTATCTGGGCTATCACCGCTCAAACAGGGCAAGCACCGCATGATCCGGCTTTCATGTCTTCGCATGGGAAAATCAAGTGCTTCAACATGGGGCCGTAGTCTAAAGGCAGCAGGCAGGCAACCAGGCTTCTCCAATGCAATGTGGCGATATTGGTCTTGTCACAACCAGCTTTACTGTGACGGACCGCTGGCACTCCAACTGAGTACCTCCGCCAATCGATGCTCCTAGTGGTTGCTGAGGACTCCAAGCACTCCAACCGACACCATCAGCACTGCAGACCCCACTCCCAGCAATGCAGCTGCGCCGGGGTCTCACTGTCTCCACCCACCCTGGACCCAAGGCCAGGATCCAGCTTCCAGTGGGTTCCCCAGAGAGCAGGAACAAGCTCTTAGCAGAGCTTAGTGAATATACCCTGGGGAGTATAGTAAATATAGCAATCCCCAGAGTGTAGTTTTCCAATCCCCCAAACATGAGCCAAGGCTTAATGCTGGAACAAGACTTTACTGAAAGTAACAACAACAGGTATTCAAGCTACAGTTTCTTTTATGCCCTGCTCCGCAGGGGAGGGACACACACAGTAGCCAATAAAACAGAGGTTACAGCCCACACAAAATCCTTCCCTCTGCCTTTGATTCAATTATCTTATACAATAGAAGATGCAATTATCACAGGTAGGAAAGATACAGTTTTTACAGCATATTCATAACTTCTAAAATATACATCACATTCACATAAAAATGGCATGAATCAGACCAGGGGTTCAGAAGTTAGTAAAGTATCTTTTGGGGCCTGGCTGGCAGCATGGCTATCTGGCCCAAACCGGTATTACAGAGCCCTCTATGCTGGAGACAATGGGGAACATAATCCAATTATCCAGGGATAGAGGCAGACTCCATTGAGCACATGTTCCCAGTAAAACACAAAAGGATACAAAAATACATAACTCCTATCATACTGAATTGAACGGGCCAAATCTCCATAATCACAGGGCAAGAGGTTGGCAAGAAGTCCTCTCCAGGCACAAGTGGCGAAGGGCACTTTGTCACAGTAATAAATCCATGGATAAAGTAGCAGGGAGGGAAAGTACCGAATGAATGGAGGGGGATTCTTCACATTTACTATTTCAGGTAAAATTCACCTGCTGCCTGAACAATAGAGGAAATCCCTAAACAGGTAGTTCCATTACGGACCTCTCTTCTGATATTCATGGGGATTCTTCTAGGGGTCCTCATATCTGGAATTTGCAACCGTGTGGCTTTAAGTGGTTGATTCATCCTGCATAATGTAATGTAATGCAGCTTGTTGATGACAAACATTTGACTGATATGTTTTGCAGGGTCTCTGTACCTAGATCTGTATAAGTTATGGTCACTCCTAACATTGCATTGATTTAATACTTGTGGATTATATGTTTGGATTGGTGTTGATATCCTGCAGATATAACAAACTGCTTATTATCGCCATAGGCTCTGCCATAGTACTTCTTCACTATCTGAAGATAAGGTAAGAGTAAGTATGCGGTTTTGTTCCAGTATGATCTCTGGAAGTTATGTCTTTGTCAAGGTTCTGATTTGATGATATTAATTCGGTTTAATATCAGAATGACATTTTCTCTCTCTAACTTATGCTATCATGGCCTTTATTCCTATCTGACTCTCTATATTTATTCAGGATATTTCAGACATTTGAATGACAGGAGGTTGCTGACCTTGCAGCCTCTAGGGAAAATTATCTTGTCTGAGCAGATTTAATGACAATATCCTATTGATTCTTGTTTGGCTTTTTTTTTAAAGTCTTCATAATGGTTTTATAACTTGTGAAGAAATGCCCCTCTTATACTGTAAATTGACTCCTTGTATTTGTATTTGAACCAAGGATGGTAGCTGGATGGCCGGCCGTTCGGGAGGTTTTTCATGCGATCTAAGACCGACTGCAGGGCCAGAATTCATGGAACAGTTTTCGGCTACTTTGCCCGTGCAGTCGGTCAAAACTTCTAAGTCCCATATCTCCCGAACGGCTGAACCGAATGGACTGAGTTTTTAATATGTTGGTCTCCCAGACAATAGCTATCTGGGGACACCTTAGGGTACATCCAAACTTTGGGGAATTTCTGTTACGTTTTAATTGCGTTTAATGGTTATCTGAGGGAAGAAGATGTACAGTATGTATATTGTTAGGATTGGATGTATGGCTAATTATATGGGAGGCTCCCTTGCATGGGCTGAATTCCATAAAAAGAGCATGCCTGTCATTAAACCTTCAGTTCATCTTTGTACCCTTATTCTGACTACGTATGCTGTTTGGGAGTTCGTGTGTTTTACTGTGGGAATTATCCATGAACACTATTGGATTTACAATTGGGAATTCGTCTACCATAACTACCGAACGGAGGGCTATATTCACTGGGCTCTGGCTGTTCGGGAGGAAACTACCGATTAAGGTTTAAATGTACTTGGTTTCCTTACAACTGGTGGCAAGCGGCGGGATTCGAATCCCGAACGGACGTTTTAAAGCAAGCAAAGGAATGAATGGCGCAGCAGTACCAACAGCTTAAAAGAACCACGCTCAAGGATTTACTGGAAGCTCGAGGCGTAATAGCAAGCAACAAAACAAAAGCCACGTTAATTGCAAACCTGTTACAGGGCGACAGAACCAGTACAACAGAAATGGAGCGTGAGGAAGAATCTGAGATGCAGAAAGACATCAGGTGGATGCTCAGTTTATTGGGACCTAACCCAGCAACAGAGGCGATGCTGCAGGTCATGGCACAAGCCAGGCAATCACAGAAGGAGCGAGATGACTGGGACAGACTGCTACAGGGGGATTTGCTGCACTCCCCAGGAAGTACAAATGACATGCCGAAAAAGGTAAATTATGCTGCATTTAAAAGCTTTAATGACAATGAGATGGAGATTGATAGTTATCTGCAGGACTTTGAAAGGCAATGTGCACTGGAGCGATTAGACTCCACCAAATGGGCTGCAGTACTGAGCAGCAAGTTGTCAGGCAGAGCATCAGAAGCAGCACGAGCAGTACCTGATATGGATATTCATAATTATGAGAAGATAAAAGACATTTTGATGGCTAGATATGCAGTTACCCCTGAGGCATACAGGAAGAAATTCAGGGAACTGAGGAAAACAGGAAGGGATACCCATACTGAATGGGTATTCCGGCTACACAGGGCAGCCCGAAATTGGATGAAGGGCTGCCAAGCAACCACTCTGGAGGATGCTTTACAACTCCTCCTATTAGAACAATTTTTTAACCATACCGCAGAAGATATCAAGGACTGGGTTAAAGACAGGAAGCCTAAAACTGTGGAGGAGGCAGCAAGACTGGCAGATGAATACCAGGATAACCGAAGGCGAGAACAAGGGGTGAGCCGACCTGCGTTTAAACAGCCTTATTCAGCCCCAACCACGGCTGCACCACCTAGAGCCCCCCTGAGTAATTCACCCCACAACCCAGCAGCAGCACCCCGACAACCTGCAGTGTGTCACTACTGTAAACAACCAGGACACTTTAAAAATCAGTGCCCACGTTTAAATAGGGGAAGCTGGGAAAGGCAACCTCCACAGTCACAACCCAGGGCCGCTGCTCATTGTGTACAGCAGGAGAGTACATCATGGGTACCTCCCCACGAGGAACAATGGAGTGTGTTGCACGAAGTCAACCCTGTGCAAGCCGGGGGTGACAACTGGGACCACCACCGTCAATGGATTACGGTAGACGGGGTGGGGGCCCGCGCCTTAAGAGACTCTGGGGCCACGTTAACTGTGGTTCAACCGCACACTGTCAAGGCTCAAACTCACACGGGCCGCACTGTGGCAGTAAAGGTAGCCAGGGGTGCTATCCACAAATTACCCACGGCGGGATCTAAACAACTAGAGGTTGGCATTATGCAGGAGTTACCAGCCGAAGTACTGTTGGGGAATGATGTGGGCTGTTTAACTTCCCAGCTAGCCCGAGACACCACAGCCGAAGCTTATCCGGTTACCACCCGAGCTCAAGCCAGACTGGAAGCACCGCTGCACTCTGAGGAAACCCAGGTAGGAGTTGAAATCCCCCCTTTACCCGACCCACCTCCCTTGTTCTGGGATACTCCCCAGGGGTTTGAGCAGGAACAAAAGGATGGACCCCACACTAGCCGGGTATAGAAAAACAGTAGGGGACAATAGGGGCGACAACCCCCACGAAAAGTTTGAATGGCATAAGGGACTGTTGTATAGGGTGACGGATGGGGCCGGACACGGAACCGCCCAGGTTACTAAAAGACAACTAGTAGTGCCCCGCAAGTTTCGGGCTGAGTTACTAAGACTCAGCCATGATATTCCCCTAGCCGGACATTTAGGGGTTAAGAAGACTAGGGACCGCCTGACCCAAACTTTCTTCTGGCCCAGGGTCACTCAAGACCTCAAATACTATTGCAGGACCTGTGACGTTTGCCAGAAAATAGGGAAACGGGGTGACCACCAAAAAGCAAAGCTCCACCCGTTACCCATCATAGAAGAGCCATTTCACCGGGTAGCGGTAGATTTAATAGGACCCCTCAGTCGGCCCAGTCAGTCTGGAAAAAGGTTCATACTCACCGTAGTGAACTATGCCACTCGGTACCCCGAAGCCGTGGCCCTCCCCAATATAGAGGCCGAAACGGTAGCCGAGGCCCTGGTCAAAATATTCTCCCGGGTAGGTTTCCCCCAGGAGATCCTATCCGACAGAGGGACTCCGTTCACAGCTCTCCTGACACAACAGCTGTGGCAGAGCTGTGGAGTGAAAGCCCTCTTTAGCGCCCCATATCACCCTCAGACCAACGGTCTCTGTGAACATTTTAATGGCACGCTCAAGCAAATGCTAAAAACGTTTGCAGAGTCCTGCAGGAACTGGGAGAAGTATCTTTTCCATCTTCTGTTTGCCTATCGTGAGGTGCCCCAGGCATCCACGGGGATTTCCCCTTTCGAACTCCTGTTCGGGAGAAAAGTTCGGAGCCCCTGGATCTCGTATGGGAGCACTGGGAGGGCAACACAGATGATGGGGGGATCCCTATAGTCCAGTACGTATTGGAATTCCGCGACCGGCTGCGAACTCTCACGGAATCAGTTCGGGAGAACCTGCAGGCGGCCCAGTACTGCCAAAAGAGGTGCTACGACAGGGGTGCCCGAGTCAGAGTCTTAGACTTAGGCCAAAAAGTGTTAGCTTTGAGACCCGCCAAGAAGGATAAGCTCCAGGCGGCCTGGCAGGGACCCTTTAAGGTGGTGGAGCGAATGAGCGATACCACCTACATTGTAAGCAAATGTTCGGATGAGAGACTGACCAAAGTCTTCCATGTAAACATGCTGAAGCCTTACTACGAACGGACGTAAGATGTCGGCGCCGTATGCGCCCCCTCTTCCGAGGATAGCGAGGGACTTCCACTCCCCGATCTGTTAGACCCCTCTCCCTGCAGTATTGACCAGGTCAGCCTTGGTCAGAACCTACAACCTATAGAGCGACAGGAAGCGGCCGGTTTACTCCGGGAATACCAGGGCATGTTTTCTGCCATCCCAGGATATACCTCCGCTGCGGTACAATGGGTAGATACCCAGGGAGAGACGTCCCTACGACAGCAGCCATACCGCATTCCCGAGGCCGGGCGTGAGAGCATGCTGGCAGAAATTGCTGACATGCTCAAGTTAGGGGTAATAGAACCCTCTCAAAGCCCTTGGGCCTCTCCGGTAGTACTAGTACCGAAGCGTGACGGCACCACACGCTTCGGTGTAGACTACCGAAGGCTCAACAACCACACCATAACAGATGCCTACCCCATGCCCAGAATAGATGAGTTACTGGACCGTATGGCCGGAGGTAATTACTTGACCACTCTGGATTTGTGCAAAGGGTACTGGCAGATCCCCCTGGAGTCTGCCGCCATCCCCAAGTCGGCATTCGTCACTCCTTTTGGGCTTTACCAATTCAAGGTTATGCCCTTTGGGATGAAGAATGCCCCGGCTACGTTTCAGCGGATGGCTGACAGGCTCCTGGAGGGACTCCAGGACTTCGCATGTGCGTATTTAGACGATATTGCGGTCTACAGCCGCACATGGGGAGATCACCTAGGCCACGTGTCCAGGGTGCTCGAGAGAATTCACCAACAAGGGCTTAAGTTGAAACCGGACAAATGTCACGTGGGTATGGTGGAGGTACAGTACCTAGGCCACAGGGTAGGGTCAGGTAAACAGCGGCCTGAGCCAGACAAGATAGAGGCCATAGCTAATTGGCCCCAACCTCGGACTAAGACCCAGGTCTTAGCCTTCTTAGGAACAGCCGGTTATTACCTGAAATTTGTCCCCGACTATAGCGCCCTGGCCAAACCCCTCACTGATCTCACCAAAAAGGCCCTTTCCAAACAGGTTACCTGGACCCCAGAGTGCGCTGCAGCCTTCCAGAAACTGAAAGCAGCATTGAGTGAGGCTCCTGTGTTGGCAGCACCAGACTACTCTAAACAATTTCTTGTCCACACAGATGCCTCCATGTTTGGGCTGGGAGCAGTGTTAAGCCAGGTGGGAGACGACGGCATGGAACACCCGGAGGCCTAAGTCGTAAACTGTTGCCCCGGGAGGTCAGCTATGCCACCGTGGAGAAGGAGTGCCTAGCCCTGGTGTGGGCCCTTAAGAAACTCCAACCTTATTTGTACGGCCGGCCGTTTACTCTGATGACCGACCACAACCCGTTGGTGTGGTTAAACCGGGTGGCTGGCGACAACCCTAGACTTTTACGGTGGAGCCTAGCCCTTCAACCGTACAACTTCACCATGCAATATCGTCCGGGCAAACAAAATGGTAATGCAGACGGTTTGTCCCGCCAAACGGAATTGGGTGCTTAACCTGGACTGTCTCTGTGTTTTCCCTCGGACATCCCCAAGCCAACCCGGCAGGGTCTTGGCGGGTATGCCGACCTATGGACTTATAGGGGAGCAGTGTGAAGAAATGCCCCTCTTATACTGTAAATTGACGCCTTGTATGTGTTTGTTTAATAGCAATGTTTCCCTATGGCATTCGGTAGGTAAAACTACCGAATGCAAACCACCCTGTTACCCATTATACAGACTGTACTCCCTTGCTGGCTGGATTACGTTCGACAGAAGTTCTGCACGAACGGCAGGTCTCGCCGCCATTTCGGGACTTCCACGTGTTCGCGGCCATTTTAGCTCCCGAACAGCGGTGTTTGCCATTGAATGTCTGGAACTGAAAACGGACACTCAAACAGGCGAACACCGCTGAAGCCTCCAGACCTTCGGTAAACCCCCTTCCAAACTACTGAACGACAGGGCATTCGGTAGAAACACTTACCAACGGATGGGGAATCAAGCGAACCAAGGATGGTAGCTGGATGGCCGGCCGTTCGGGAGGTTTTTCATGTGATCTAAGACCGACTGCAGGGCCAGAATTCATGGAACAGTTTTCGGCTACTTTGCCCGTGCAGTCGGTCAAAACTTCTAAGTCCCATATCTTCTGAACGGCTGAACCGAATGGACTGAGTTTTTATTATGTTGGTCTCCCAGACAATAGCTATCTGAGGACACCAAATTATGTCTGTACCCCAAGTCCTTAGGGTACATCCAAACTTTGTGGAATTTCTGTTACGTTTTAATTGTGTTTAATGGTTATCTGAGGGGAGAAGATGTACAGTATGTATATTGTTAGGATTGGATGTATGGCTAATTATATGGGAGGCTCCCTTGCATGGGCTGAATTCCATAAAAAGAGCATGCCTGTCATTAAACCTTCAGTTCATCTTTGTACCCTTATTCTGACTACCTTTGCTGTTTGGGAGTTCGTGTGTTTTACTGTGGGAATTATCCAGGAACACTATTGGATTTACAATTGGGAATTCGTCTACCATAACTACCGGACGGAGGGCTATATTCACTGGGCTCTGGCTGTTCGGGAGGAAACTACGGATTAAGGTTTAAATGTACTTGGTTTCCTTACATAACTATTATCTGTTTTTGAACTCGGTCCCTCCCTCTATATATACTGATTGGGTATTCCCCATGAGTAAATGCTGCCATGAATAATGGTCAGGAAAAAGGAAAATATGCTTCATACTTACTGTAATTTTCTTTTCCTGATAATTATTCATGGCAGCATTACGTTCCCACCCATATACTATAGGAGTTGTGAAGCTAGTTACTAAGACTGCCTGATGGGATGGGGGAGGATCTATTTATACCAGTTTCAAAGTTCTATTTCCTGTCCTTTCTGTTGTGAGGGGAGGAGCTAACCCATGAGTAAATGCTGCCATTAATAATGGTCAGGAAATGAAAATGACGGTAAGTATGAAACAATTTTCCACTATATGTGTATTACATCAAATTAAATCCCTTTCTGTCCTTTAAAAAAGATATATATGTGTCGGTGGAATAAATTAGTAAAATGCAAATTGCAATTGAATGCAAACAGCAAAAAATGAAAAATGCTGTTGTCATTAAGTGAAAGACAAGCTTCTGAAGCTCTGTCCTTAAGGGGTTAAAGTCCACCAATTTTAACAAGGGAAAGCTTACTTAAATCAGTGGTACTATCCCACTGTACCTGTAGTGCTAGCAGTAAGGGAATTGCCCCCACCCCTGAGCGGCAGGTGGGGGGCCTGAAAGTAAAAAAAGGGGGGAGGACCTACTGTCCTCCCCACCGACCCCCACCCCTGAGTGGCGGGTGGGCGCCCTAATGAAAAATTGGGGGGGGGGACCTAATGTCCCCCTGGCTCCCACCCCTGAGCAGTGGATGGGGTCCCTAAATACAAATTGGGGCCCCGGGCTCTGGGGCGAGGAAGGGGTTAAACTTACCTCTTTCTCCAGCACCGGGTGGGGAGCTCGCCTCCTCTCGTCCTCTTCGGCTGAATGCACATGCGCTGCAGGAGCCGCGTGCGCATTCAGCCAGTCCAGAGGAAAGCATTCACAATGCTTTCCTATGGACGCTGGCGTCTTCTCACTGTGAAAATCATAATGAGAAGCGCGGAAGCCCTCTAGCGGCTGTCAATGAGACAGCCACTAGAGGCTGGATTAACCCATTTATAAACATAGCAGTTTTCTGCCTATAAACCAGGCACCCAGACCACCTCATTAAGCTGAAATGGTCTGGGTGCCTATAGTTGTCCTTTAATATTTCATAGTTAACACTGAGAATAAAGTAATTTAAAGAGAGTATATGAATTGTAAAATAGATTTTGTCTGTCTATTTTGGTCCACTGATCTCTCGAATCTGTCTGGTGTTCAGTTTTTCTTATAATACGTTGTGAGTTTATATCCACAACTGCATATTGCTTTGTGGAAACAAATTGAAAGCCTGGCATTGTAATATGTGTATGGACATGGTTATAACAAAGCTTTGTCCCTCTCCTCATGTAGTTGGTCATTAACAGGCACTTTGATGCAATGTGTCTTCCAACTCTTTTCTGTGGTCAATAGATCACATAAGCATACCCTATATCTCAGTCATGATGCAAAGTTTATGCTTGCAAGGATAACCAGACCCAACCCACCTGGTTATCCGCATAAATACTCCTATCGTTTAGAGGGGTTAATTACATAATAACCATTGACGGTAATGTGTTGGTTGTTTTTCCTATAGAGGAAAGATAGACTTGCCCTAAAAGCTTATTCATGGCTAGGACAAGCTCTTATAGAGAGGAGGTAATGTACGTCTGACTTCTGAAAAGGAATATTGGTGGCCCAATATGGGAAATACTGTAATTCATGTGTTTAGTAATCGTAAGCATTTGCTTATTGCCACATTACTGATGTACTGTCTAAATATTAATATCTAAAGTACTTTTTGGATTACTATATATTGGAAGTTTGCCAACATCTCATGGTTATAAATATGTTTTTGTATGTGTTGATACATGTACCAGGTTTACTTGGATATATACTGTGCAAAGTGCAACCTCTGATACCACGTTTGCTAGTCTCACTTCCTTAGTATGCATTTGATAATCCCAACTAAGGGACCACAGGGCGAAACTGAAAATGCAAACACCCCATACCGGACCATGGCTCTAAAAATAATCTCTATTAACGTTAAAAGCTTGAACGCTCCCCAAAAAAGATGGGTAATGTTTAAAGGATGGGAGCAGATATCACATATCGAGACACACGCCATTTAATGTAAGTGACCGCACCTACCCCACATCACACAAAGCTAAATCACTGCGAAAAAGGAATGAGGTGGCCATACTCATACGCAATACATGCCCCGTCAACATTTCCACTATAGACACAGACCCAGAGGGAAGTTTCATAATCCTAATCGGGATCCATACACATGCTCAACATATATGCCCCAAACAGCCCTGACAGATTTTTTGGAGAAATTAAAAAATAAAATAAATGCTCTCCCCCTGTAATGAGAATATACCCCAACACACAGGATTCAGCTAAACAGAAGACAACACAGAGGAGAGATACATCTACCGGACCTTAGAATGGCCGGACTCAACGTATATGAGAGGAGACAGAGTCAGGAACGATCCGAAGTCAAGGGCACAGAGAGACAGCGTAAACTAGGACTAGCCGGGTCTGGTACACAGTAAACAGCAAGCCGGCAACCAGAACAGATAAGGATAAAGAGAAAACGTAGTCAGAAACAAAGCCAAAGTCAATACGAAGAAAACACAACTGAACACAACAAGCGCTAAAGGGAACTGAAACAGAAACCACGATAGGGCAGGGAGTAAAGGGAGAGATAAGTTTAAATAGCTTCTAAACTAATGTGCTTGGCTCCTGTCATATCCACACCCCCAAAAGGTAAGTGTATGCGGAGTGTGGCATGACAGGGGCCAATGGGAGCCTTTTGACCATTTAGGCTCCCACTGTCTCTTTAAGAGCGCGCCCTTCGATTCAGGCAGGACACGTGACCTCTTCTCGCGGTCACTGCCCGCCTTCCTATTGAAGCCGCCGGATGAGCCGCGCGTGGCTCGTGCAGCAGCAGGACCACGCGCAGCTCGAAGAGAGGAACGCGGCCGGCCCCTGGATAAGGTAAGCTACAGTACCCCCCCTGAGGACACGCCCTGCGGGCAGGTAGGGCCAGGCCTGGCAGGAAAACGAGAATGGTAAGAATGCACAAGGCGCGGAGCGTGAACAGCATCAGCTGAAATCCAACTGTGCTCCTCAGGCCCATAACCCTTCCAATGCACTAAGTACTGAAGTCGACACCTAAGGTAACAAGAGTCAAGAACAGCAGAAACTTCGAATTCCTCATGACCCTCCACGGAGACAGGAGGGGGAGGTGGAGAATGCCGGGTATAGCGGTTGCGTACGTAAGGCTTCAACAACGAGGTGTGAAAGACATTAGGAATACGCAGATTCCTAGGAAGACCCAAGGCATATGAAACAGGATTAACCTTATGCAGAATACGATAAGGACCTATGAAGCGGGGAGCCAATTTCATAGAAGGCACCCGCAGGCGAATATTCTGCACGGAAAGCAAAACCCTGTCCCCCACAACATAAGAAGGAGCTGCTCTGCGATGCTTGTCAGCCTGAGCCTTCTGGCGAGCAGCGGAATCCACCAAAGAACGCTGAACCTGCTCCCAAGTATTACGCAAACCAGCCAAATGCTCATCCAGAACTGGCATGCCCTGTGAGGAGAATGCAGCCGGAAGGACAACGGGATGCTGGCCATAGACAACGTAAAAAGGGCTTTTGCCGGAAGAATCATGAGTGGCGTTATTCCGAGCAAACTCAGCCCAAGGAAGCAGGTCAGACCAATTGTCCTGATGGTGAGACACAAAACAACGAAGGTACTGCTCCAGAGACTGGTTGGCACGTTCAGCAGCTCCATTAGACTGGGGATGGTAAGCGGAAGAAAATGAGAGAGAAATACCCATTTCTGAACAAAAGGCTTTCCAGAACCTGGAAATAAATTGGCTACCCCTATCGGACACAATAGATACGGGAATACCATGTAACCAAAATACTTCTCTAGCGAAGATAAGAGCCAGTTCCTTGGATGTGGGCAACTTGCTAAGAGACACAAAGTGAGCCATCTTGGAAAACCGATCTACTATCATCAGGATGACTGTGTTACCATTCGAAGGGGGTAATTCAACAATAAAATCCATGGACAGGTTAGACCAAGGTCTCTCGGGAACGGGTAAGGGATGCAGAAGCCCACAAGGAACTCTACGAGACGTTTTCATACATGCACAAGTAGTACAGGCACTTATATAATCAGTGACATCCTTGCGTACGGAACCCCACCAAAAATATCGAGAAACTGCTGACATCGTTTTGATAATACCAGGATGTCCAGCAGTCTTAGTATCATGATATAATGACAGAATCTCCTGTCTCTCGGGAACATCAACAAACAATTTATCAATAGGCCTCTCGCTAGGTGCCATACTTTGTTTCGCCTGTATGGTTTGCAAGAGGGATGAAGAAATAGACAACATAGTAGTAGCTAGTATCCTGTCTAGGGGAATGACAGGAGTAACATCAACCTCCTGTTTGTCAGTAGTTTCGAACTGTCTGGACAGAGCGTCTGCTTTAATGTTGCGATCACCTGGCCTATAGGTGATAATATAATTGAAACGGGACAAAAATAGTGACCACCTAGCCTGCCTAGAAGATAATCTTTTAGCTTCACCAAGGTAGGATAGATTCTTGTGATCCGTAAAAATGAGGATAGGATCCTTAGTTCCTTCTAACAAGTGTCTCCATTCTTTAAGAGCTAAGATAATAGCAAGGAGTTCATGATTACCCACATCATAATTCCTTTCAGCTTTGGACATTTGTCTAGAAAAGAAGCCACAAGGATGCAATGGCTTTTCAGGCGATTCTCTTTGGGACAAAACAGCACGTACCCCAATATCAGAAGCATCAACTTCAAGAATATAAGGCAGTGAGGGGATAGGGTGCTGTAAAATAGGTGCAGAGGCAAATGTAGTTTTAAGAAAGTCAAAAGCCTGAAGTGCCTCGGGAGACCAGACACGAGTATTACCACCGTTTTTTGTCATACGGGTGATAGGTGCTACAATAGAAGAAAAACCCTTAATAAAGCGTCTATAATAGTTAGAGAAACCCAGTAAACGCTGAATTGCTTTCAAACCCTGTGGTAGGGGCCACTCTATGACAGCAGAAAGCTTCTGGGGATCCATACGAAACCCTTTGGTGGAAATCAAATACCCCAAGAACTGGACTTCGGATTGGTCAAATAAACATTTTTTATAGTTTACAATAAAGACCATTAGCAAGAAGGGTCTTCAGGACCGTTGTGACATGTCTGTGATGAGTGTGTAAATCTGTAGAATATATCAGTATGTCGTCCAAGTATACAATTACAAATGTGTGAATAAAGTCTCTTAGGACGTCATTAATAAATTCCTGAAATACTGCTGGGGCATTGCAAAGACCAAATGGCATAACGGTATACTCGTAATGACCGGATCTAGTGTTGAATGCAGTCTTCCATTCGTGACCTTCCTTTATGCGTATTAAATTGTATGCACCTCTAAGGTCCAATTTGGTGAACACAGTAGCATGTTTCAGCCTGTCAAATAATTCTGTAATTAAAGGTATAGGGTATGCATTTTTGATAGTGATTTTGTTTAGACCTCTATAATCGATGCACGGTCTTAAATCACCCTCTCTCTTAGATACGAAGAAAAACCCTGCTCCAGCCAGAGAAGAGGATCTCCTAATGAACCCCTTTTCTAGCGATTCTTTAACATACTGCTCCATGATACGGTTTTCTTGAATAGATAAAGGGTACACCCTGCCCTTTGGAGGTATAGTGCCAGGCAATAAATCGATAGCACAATCATAGGGTCTGTGAGACGGTAATTTATCAGCTTCCCTTTTATCAAATACAGTTTTGAGAAACAAGTACTGAGGAGGTATAACAGTAGACAAAGGAGGAGTAGTAGGAACATTAATGGTATTTAAAGGGGTGACTTTAATCATACAAGAGTCGTGGCAGGTTTTGCCCCATGATTTTAATTGTCCCAATTCCCAGTCGAAAATGGGATTGTGAGAACATAACCGTGGGTACCCTAACACGATATGAGAAGAGGGAGAGGTGATAACCTGAAACCGAATGGTCTCAAAGTGTAAAACCCCTGTGTACATGAATAATGGTACAGTTTCATGGGTAACGACTGGAGTATTTAAAGGTCTACCATCTATGGCCAAGGGTATCTCCCACTCTCTGACGGGAATGTTATTTTTTGTAACAAACCCAGAGTCAATGAAGTTCTCAGCAGCCCCGGAATCAACCAAGGCTAGTATGCTTTCAACTATACAACTCTCTCCCGTATGAAGGGAAACAGGGAGAAGCAAACGGTTAGGAGGCAATTTAGGAGACTTACATATCACTCCCAAGGCCAGTCCCCTATAAGGTCTTAGGTGCGAGAGTTTTCCGGAAGCAAAGGACATTCTTTTACCATATGGTCTCGTCTACCACAGTATAGGCAGAGTCTGTTCCTTCTTCTAAGTAAATTTTCAGTATCCGAGAGTTTGGCAACCCCTAATTGCATGGGTTCCTCCTCGGATACTTTAACACTCTCAGGTTTATCAACTCTGGGGCTAGTAGGTGTGACCAAACGTCTATTCCTGTTCTTAGTATAGAGCCTTTCACGAATCCTATTATCTATATCAATGAGGTAGTCAATAAGGTCCTCTAATGGAATAGGAAGCTCCCTTGCCCTTACCTCATCTAATATAGTGTCAGATAAACCTTCCATAAACGCAGTAGTTAACCCATTATTGGTCCAATCTACCTGTGAAGCAAGGGTACGAAACTGAATAGCATAATCAGCCACAGACCTAAAACCATGTTTAAAGGACCACTCTAGGCACCCAGACCACTTCAGCTTAATGAAGTGGTCTGGGTGCCAGGTCCTTCTAGGGTTAACCCATTTTTTTATAAACATAGCAGTTTCAGAGAAACTGCTATGTTTATCAATGGGTTAAGCCAGCCTCCAAATCCTCTAGTGGCTGTCTCATTGACAGCCGCTAGAGGCGCTTGCGTGCTTCTCACTGTAATTTTCACAGTACGGAAACTATAGCATCATAAGAAAACATTAACAGAATACTTTCGACGACTGAATCTTGTAGCGCAGCTATTTAGCGCATTCAGCCGTGAGGGAATCAGGAGGAGGATGGGAGGCGAAATTTACGCCCGGCGCTGGAAAAAAGGTAGTTTTCCCCTTCCAGGAAGCGGTGGGGAGGGGTCCTGAGGTGAGGCACCTCAGGGCACTATGAATACCAGGAAAACAAACATGTTTTCCTGGCACTATAATGATCCTTTAATTCTCATTAATGCTCTTGCGGCATTCTTTGACCTTTTTGTTGTGTCAAAAGTTCTACGAAAAGCCGTAAGAAAGCTATTGAAATTATGCACCATAGGTCCATTGGCCTCCCAAATAGGATTTGCCCACTCAAGTGCTTTGTCAGTAAGTTGATGCATCAAAAACCCCACTTTAGACCTATCAGTGGGAAAGGAATGTGGATACATCTCAAGGTGGAATTCTATTTGATTAATAAAACCTCTGCATGTCTTAGCTTCCCCTCCATACCTAGGAGGGGGTGTTACATGGGGCGAAGTATTAGGTGAATTCGATACTTCGGGAAGAAGAGGTGTAGGAGGGTTAGGTGCAGTTGCAGGAATAGTTCTAGACAAGAGCGTCTGGAGAGTCTGTGCTATCTGAGCCATACGGTGATCCTGCTCTACAAACCTTGCCTCGTGAGACGCCATTTGCTGAGCCAAATCTGCGGGGTCCATGACCCTATCGTAATGTAACGAGAATATACCCCAACACACAGGATTCAGCTAAACAGAAGACAACACAGAGGAGAGATACGTCTACCGGACCTTAGAATGGCCGGACTCGACGTATATGAGAGGAGACAGAGTCAGGAACGATCCGAAATCAAGGGCACAGAGAGACAGCGTAAACTAGGACTAGCCGGGGTCTGGTACACAGTAAACAGCAAGCCGGCAACCAGAACAGATAAGGATAAAGAGAAAACGTAGTCAGAAACAAAGCCAAAGTCAATACGAAGAAAACACAACTGAACACAACAAGCGCTAAAGGGAACTGAAACAGAAACCACGATAGGGCAGGGAGTAAAGGGAGAGGTAAGTTTAAATAGCTTCTAAACTAATGTGATTGGCTTCTGTTATATCCACACCCCCAAAGGGTAAGTGTATGGGGAGTGTGGCATGACAGGGGCCAATTTGACAATTTAGGCTCCCACTGTCTCTTTAAGAGCGGCGCGCTCTTAGATTCAGGCGGGACACGTGACCGCTTCTCGCGGTCACTGCCCGCCTTCCTATTGAAGCCGTCGTGCAGCAGCAGGACCACGCGCAGCTCGAAGAGAGGACCGCGGCCGGCCCCTGGATAAGGTAAGTAATGCTACACCCCCATGGTATACTACTTGTGGGAGGTGACTTCAATGCCGTGCGGGCCGTCTATAACATGAATAGGACCCTGGGCAAAACATTTTCTTGGGCCCCATAGGCCCTGCCCCTTCCCACCCAACCCATTACGCCCAACCACCAATCACACTGACAGACCTACTGACATACACACACAGACAGATATATTAAAACATTTGCAGATACATACTGACACACACATACACTGGCAGACATATTGACACACATTCAGACATACTGACACACTTACATACACACACAGACACTGACATATATACTGAAACACAAAGACACATACACTGACAGACGTATTGACACACACAGGCATACTGACACACACACTGACATACACACAGACACACACACACACACACACACTGGCATACTGACATACACACAGAGTGGGAAGAGGCAGGGCTTGGGGGCCCAAGAAAATGCTTTGCCCAGGGTCCTATTCAAATTATAGACTGCCCTGCATACACACACACAGACATACACACAAGCCACCCTCCAGGTTCTTACCTTTTTATGGAGGGTGGTTTCCCTGGGGTCCAGTTGCAGGCTGAGGCAGATGGGAGTTATTTTGAAGTCCTCTCCTCCTGCCTTTCTCCTCCCGCGCGGCTACTATCTCCGGTGGGAGGAAGGTATGCGCGACACTCACTTCCTCCTAGCCGGTACAGGAAGGGGCCCAGTCACACTGCTTAAGCGTCACAGCGCCCAATCGGGCCCCTGCTCACACATGCTTACCGGGTGGCCCTTAGTGCATGGGCAGCTGTTCTGGGGGCCCCCCAGGAGCAACTGGGCCCAGGGCAGCTGCCCCTTTTGCCCCGCGCTAAAGACGGCCATGATGCCGTACCATGTTCAGCCGCTGACAGGAACTGGAGAGGACTGCAAGATAAGACACTTCATGAATTCATCAAATTTATCGGACTAGTCGACGTCTGGCGAGCACAACACCCAGACACAGTTGACTATAAGTTTTACTCAGCACCCCATGGAACGTATCCGAGGATTGACTTCGTTCTAGTTGTTGTTGTTATTATTATTATTGCCATTTATATAGCGCCAACAGATTCCGTAGCGCTTTACAATATTATGAGAGGGGGGATTTAACTATAAATAGGACAATTACAAAAAAATTTACAGGAACGATGGGTTGAAGAGGACCCTGCTCAAACGAGCTTACAGTCTATAGGAGGTGGGGTATAAGACACGTTAGGACAGGAAATATCAAATAAGGTGGGAGTGAAGCAGTGCTGGAGGAGAGGGTAGAGTACTGCCCTATAGGAGAGAGCAAGAGACAGGTATGTGAGGTTGAGGTTACTCTGGGAGGCCATAAGCTTTCCTGAAGAGATGGGTTTTGAGGCTCTTTGTGAGGAACTGACTCTGCTGGGTTTCGAACCCTGGTTTACATGGTGCTAAACCTTTTCCTTACCAGTACACCAGCCTGCCTTTTGCAAATTTACCTGAGATCTGATACTATTGTTTGTAGAGTCAAGGTTATCAGTGACAACTCACTTCAGCTGTGTCTGGTCAGGTGTCTGGTCCTTGGCCTATAAAAGCCACTTCCTGTCTCTGTACCTTTGCCAGATTATTGTGGTTCCTGTACTCTCTAATCCAGCGTGTTCCTGTTTCTCCTTCCTGTTGCTGAATTTGGACTGTTTTGACTTTGCTGCTTCTCCTTCCCACTGACCTCGGCTTGCCTGACTACGATTATCATCTTTCTGTTCCAGTCTCCCATCTCTGCTTAAGACCAGAAGGCCACTCAAGGCTCAGGGGCTCAACCACCTGGGTAACGAGTGGCTACCTCTGGCAGAAAAACATTGCTGATCTGGCTACTGGACTCCAAAACTTTGTAACATCAATATCATTACACTCTTCTTAAATGATTGAAGACTAGGGGAGAGTCTGATGGCGGAAGGCAGGCTATTCCAAAGGAAAGGAGCCAACCGCGAGAGTTCCTGCAAGCGCAAGTTGGCCGTAAGGGTGCGAGCAGCAGTCAGGAGGTGGTCACGGGCAGAGCGGAGGGAACGAGGAATGGCATACCTATGGATCATTGAGGAGATATAAGAGGGGCTAGAATTGTTCAGTGCTTTAAATGTATGGGTTAGCACTTTGAATTGACTCCTATAGGATACAGGGAGCCAATGTAAGGACTGGCACAGAGGTGATGTGTGAGAGGACCGACTAGAGAAAAATCAGTCTAGCTGCTGCATTAGACTGTAGCGGGGCAATACGGCTTTTGGGGAGATCAATCAGTAGAGGGTTACAGTAATCCATGCGGGAAATTACTAGAGCATGGACAAGCTCTTTGGTCGCATCTTGCATAAGAAAGGGGCGGATGTGGGCTATGTTTTTGAGTTGGAACCTACAGGATTTGGCAACAAACTGGATGTGAGGCTCAAAGGTGAGGCCAGAGTCAAGTATGATGCCAAGACAGCGCACTTGCAAGGATGAACTTATGTGGATATCACTGACTTGAAGGGAGAGCGAGAGAGGAGGATCAGTATAAGGAGGAGGAAAGACAAGGAGTTCAGTTTTAGAGAGAGTGCGTTTCAGAAAGCGTGAGGACATCCGGGGAGGAGAGGTATATATGAGTGTCATCATCGTACAGGTGGTAGTTGAATCCAAAAGAGGCAATAAGCTTGCCAAGAGAGGCAGTATAAAGAGAAAATAGAAGGGGATCAAGGACAGAGCCTTGGGGAACTCCAACCGAGACAGGACGAGGGGAGGAGGTATGCTTGGAAAAGGAGACACTGAATGAGTGTTGGGAGAGAGAGGAGGAAAACCAAGAGAGGACAGAGTCACAGAGACCGAGCGACTGAAGAGTTTGAAGGAGGAGAGCATGATCAACGGTGTCAAAGGCAGCAGAGAGGTCAAGGAGAATTAATATGGAGTAGTGACCTTTTGGATTTAGCTGCGATTAGGTCATTAGTGACTTTGAGAGCAGTCTCAGTAGAGTGGAGAGGGTGGAAGCCAGACTGAAGAGGGTCAAGGAGAGAGTTGGAATTGAGGAAGCGAGACACACGGGTAAAGACAAGTCTTTCCAAAAGCTTTGATGAGAAAGAGAGCAGGGATATTGGACGATAGTTATAGGGGAAGGATGGGTCAAGAGATGTTTTTTTCAGGATAGGTACTACAGTGGCATGTTTAAGGTCAGCAGGAACAGTGCAAGAAGAGAGAGAGCAGTTAAAGATGTGTTTTAGTGCAGGCACAAGACAAGGGGAGAGAGATCTGATGAGGTGGGATGGGACAGGATCGAGCGGGCAAGTGGTGGGGCGAGAGGAATGGAGGAGCGCAGCCACCTCTTCTTCAGTAGTCAGGGAGAAAGTCTGAAGGGTAGGGAAGGCATGATTTACGTATGGTTGAGAAAGAACGGCAAGGAGGGGAGAATTGTTTCCTTAGCTGTTCAATCTTGTTGGTAGAGTAGCATGCAAAGCTATCAACTGTAAGGTTTGAGGGGTTGCCGCAGCGGGGCGCAGAAGTGAGTTAAAGGTGTCAAAGAGACGTCTGGGATTGTGGGAGCATGAACTAACGAGAGAGGAAAAGTATGACTTTGGCGAGGGCAAGGGCTGTGCTGTATGAATGCAATATGAATTTATAATGGAGAAAGTCTGCCTGGGTGCGGGACTTCCTCCAGGAGCTTTCAGCACAACGGGAGCAACTCTGCAGATAGCGTGTTGATTTAGTATGCCAAGGTTGGGGTCGTGTCCTCCTCGAGGTGTATGTTTGGAGCGGGGCTGCAGTGTTCAAGGCAGAGGTGAGGGTAGTGTTATATGTGGAGATGGCCAGTGATTGACAGGAGAGGGATGGGATGGATAGCAGTTGTGAATCAATGTCAGCTGACAGCTGCTGGAGGTCAATAGAGGTAAGGTTCCTCCTGAGTTGAGGGGGGTTAGGCTGAGGTTGTTGGGTGAGGGGGTAATTGAGAGCAAATGATAAGTGGTGATCAGAGAGAGGAAATGGAGTGTTGCAGATATTAGATACTGTACATGAATAAGAGAAAATAAGGTTGAGGATATTGCCAGCTACATGGGTGGGAGAGTTAGCCCACTGCAATAGTCCGAGGGAGGAAGTAATTGAAAGTAGTTTAGAGGCTGCTGGGGTCAAAGGTGGGTTAATGGGAATATTGAAGTCTCCAAGAATTAGGGATGGAATGTTAGAAGAGAGGAAGTAAGGTAGCCAGGCAGCAGAGAGGGTGGGGGGGGGAGGGGGGGGTGGACAGGGTTTTAAAGCAGCAGTGGGGTGAAAGGAGAAAACCTACACCGCCACCTTTAATCTCTGCTTGTCTTGGATTATGGGTAAAGGGAAAACCACCAAAGGACAGTGAGGCAGGGGTAGCAGTATCAAGTAGGTTTAGGGAGTGTGAGATAAATAGGTCATGGATGGAAGTAGATTTAAAAGTGCTGCACACAGAGCGTGCATTCCAGAGTGCAGCTTTAAAAGAGGAATTATAGTGAGATTACATGGAATGGGTATTAGGTTGTTGTGGTTTCTGGTGTTTGTACCAAGTGGCTGAGTAGTGGAGGGACTAGGGTTTGGAGAGATATCACCAGCTGCTAGGAGTAGTAGGATGGAAAGGAAGAGAAGGTGGGAGTAAGATTTAAATGTTGGGGATGAGAGCTTGTATTTAGGGGATTTAGCAGGGGTGTGTGGAGAAAGGCTGGATAAATATGACTAAAGTGTGTGTGATGAATACAGAGATGAGGGGAGCAGAGAGGGAGCAATGAAGATGGTATCAACAGAAACAGGTAAGTAAAATGATAGATGTTGATAGTGAGGGAAGTGAGAGAGAGAGTGAAAAAAAGAAGTGAGAACATTATTAGGAGAATAGGTGCTGTGTTTAGGAGGTGTAACGGACCGTTTTGCACACAAGGGGTAAAAACCGTTTAGGCAATCGTCCCCCTTTCCAGAGATGCAGGCACAGCTTCTGCAGAACACCAAACTCCCGAACAGGATACCAAGTAGCACTCCAAATTCCCGAACTGGAACCTCACGAATAGCTGCTAGCAGCTGAACAGGAAAAGCACCCAAGCGGCTTACACTCCTGGCAATCAGTCTCTAACAGCATACAGTAAATCCCCCCCAAGAACGAGACAAAGCTCCGTGTTGAGGGTTAAGCAGTGAACAGTCAGAGCTGTGGGATTATTGTGCTTATGTACACATTCTTACATATTTGTACCACCCACAGGGTTTTGGAACACAACCAATAAACACATACAATACACTCAGACACTCCCACACAAATTCTTCCCCTCTGCATGTGATTCAATTACCTTACACAATGGGTAATGTAATTTAGCACAAGCAGAGAAATACAATTTTTCCACATTATTCATAACTTGAAAAGTATGCATCACATTCACATAAAACTTAAATTTTCAGAATCATTGCATACTCCAAATACAAACAAACATACGTCAAAATCATACAAATTAGTCCAGTGGTTCAAAAGATAGATCGTAGTCCTTTGTGACCACAGGAAGCATGGCTTTTCTGCCCAAAACCAGTTCCACATAGTCCTCTATCCTGGAGATAATTCGAAGTAATCCAATTATCTCCAAAGACAGAGGCAAAACGACAGTAAAATAACAATAAAATACACAATGTTACATTTATGACATAAAATACAGACATGCAACATATTCCCAGATAGCTTAGGTCTAAGCGCACATTATTACTGAATGGCGCTCAGAGCACACACATACAGTTCAATTGCCATGGAGCCAAAGTCTTTCCCATAGTCTTTCATTATACAAATGGGCTCCATGGCATAGCTATCTGGGGTATCACTGCTCAAACAGGGCAAGCACCAAATGACCCGGCTGTCTTGTCTTTGCAGGGGAAAATCAAGCCTTTTAACATGGGGCCATAATCCCAAGGCAACAGGCGAGCAACCGGGCTTCTCCAATGCAATGTGGCGAGATTGGTCTCGTCACATCTCTCCCCTTTTCCAAACAGACTAACAGGGTATCTGACCTCCTGCCGGTCAGTGCCCTGGTTAGTCCAGCAGCCCACCCACAAAACACAATCAACAGCACAGCCCACCCACAATAAATGGTTACTACACCTGGGTAGGGGAGAAGCTTGTCCATGTCCAGGTGCCTCACCACGGCTGTGCTGGGTACGGGTATGCTGACTTGGTGGATTGCTGCGTGGGCAGAGACCAGCGGTACTGGGAGGGTAGCCTGGTTGAAGCCTGGTTGTTGGAGGGGGGAGACCGACTGTCTCCCCTTTAGATATACAGCCCTGCTGCTGGAGACCGACTGTCTCCCCTTTGGACACACAGCTCTGCTGCTGGAGACCGACTGTCTCCCCATTGGGCTAAATAGCCCTGTTGCTGGGGCGCAGAACCGACCGTCCCTACCGCCTGTGCTGGACGTGCAGAGACCACGGTCCCATCTGCACAGTTGTGGGGCATACTGTCTTCCCTGGGTACCTTAAGCTGCTGCTGGGGAGAGGGGGTAACAAGCTCCTGTCCCACATATACTTCCAGCCGCGGGGGAGGGAGACCGACTGTCTCTGCTCCCAATACAGAGTCCTGCTGCTGAAGACCGACTGTCTCCCCTTTAGACACACAGCCCGGCTGCTGGAGACCGACTGTCTCCCCTTTAGACACACAGCCCGGCTGCTGGAGACCGACTGTCTCCCCTTTGGCTAAACAGCCCTGTCGCTGGGGGGCAGAACTGACCATCCCTACCCCCTGTGCAGTACGTGTTGCTTTATCATATATATAATAAGCTGCATATCCCCTTTCAATAACGAGACAAGGCTACATTTTGAAGGGTCAAGAAGAACTGAATTTTAATGGCAGGTACTCTCCTTTTATGTGATTCGGCCCATGCAAGGGAGACACCCACAAAACCTGTAGAATATTGCATATTCTATGTTTCTATTGATTATATATATGGATGTGTGGATTAAC
Source organism: Pelobates cultripes (assembly GCA_933207985.1). NCBI lineage: Eukaryota > Metazoa > Chordata > Amphibia > Anura > Pelobatidae > Pelobates > Pelobates cultripes. The sequence continues at coordinate 7,857,666 of OW240925.1, forward strand.
ATAAGTAACAGATGGTATCAATAAGTCACAAGGCTTTCTTTGTCTGAGAGCTCTGGAATGTGGATTTGGGGGTTTGTCCTTATATGGCTAGAGTTAAACGCTGACGTTAGTATTAGCACATCTATATAGTAACAGAGGGACACGAAGTCGCTCTCAGTCTTGTCTTGGCTCTGTATAATGATGTAACTCTCCCATCAGAAGTCCAGCAATTACCATCTGCTGTTGAATGTCCATAATCCTGTAACATCCTTTATTATGTTTTATTATGTATCCGTAACAAAGAATAAACCAGAAGAAACCGTAAGTCAGATTGCGTATTACTACTTTTCAATAATATAGACATATATTATTGTGGCGAGCATTTGGCCCAAGAATATATATACAAAAGACGTATATATATCAATCAACTGAAGACAAGAAGAAATTAAGAAAGATTCTACATTAACATCCATTCATCTACATTTTTACATAACCACTAAAACATAAGGTACATCCCACGCATCTCCTCCCCTCAGATAAGCTTGTAACCCAATTAACAAAGACACATTTTTCCCCAAGTTTTGGATGTACCCTAAATACCTGGGTACATGCATAAATCCATTTACGTGGGGAGTGTAGCGAAGAGCTGGTATTACACAGCCTATCTCCACTTTAGATCCCAGGGAGGCTCAAGAACAAGCAATTATAAATCCATAGGGTAAAGTATCCAGCAGGCAAAATAACAGCAGTATCCCAACAGCAATTCCCAATAACTGGACGACACACAGTTTCAGGACCATAACTAAAGCTTTATTCAGACAGTGGCCTTTTAAAGCATACTCCCATGCAAGGGAGGGAATTTCATTCATTAGTACAGTAGCCAATCCTGTTCTGGTAACCTCCCACACCTCTCCTCCCCTCAGCCTGCATCATAATCCCCTTATCCAGGACACCAATTACCCCTGTTTCTGGATGTACCCCTAAACTTAGGGGTACCACTTTAAATCATACATCCACTGGTAGCCCTGATCTGGGTGAACAACATATCCAAAAATCAGACTAGGGGTTCGGGAAATTTATGGAGGGAATAAAATGACTGACCGCACTGGGTGAAACAGCCAAATGCGGTTCCATGTGAATGGGCCCTGCGGTAGGTCCTGGAGTCAGGGAAAAAATGGCACAAAAACCTCTAGCTACAGAGGCTAGGGAGGGTTTGCCTGAATCCCCTCGTTCGGTTGTTTCTATCTACCGAACGAGGGGCCATTCGGTAGTTAGGAACCGAACGGACCGGGCTTGTGGAAGTTTCAGCGGTGTTCGCCTAGTCGAGTGTCCGATTTGAGTTCCAGACACTCGACGACAAAACACCGCTGTTCAGGAGTTTTAAAATGGCCGCCCGCCACGTGTTCGTTTTTCGAATGACGGCCACCCCCGAGAACAAAGGACGGCTACTTAACTTGTCAATTACCCGTTCGCAACAATGTTGCAATGGGTAATTGAGGACACACTTCACATTCGAACAAACTAAGGGGATGAAACTACCTAACAGTCAGACAAATACAATACTTTAAATACATAGAACTTTGCTGTTTTTACACGAATGCATTACAATACATGAAATTCTCAGGACAGCCCAGGGCCATCCGCTACAGGGAGTATTAGGGAAAAGGCAGCCTGTCAAATGTTTCTCTGATAATATGAAGGCTTGTGAGATCAACAAAAGCACTCCTCATCACTCATTATCATGAAGCTGATTAGACGGTTGACATGGTGGGCGGCCACAAAACCATTCTTCCTGGTGTGCGAGCATATTCCGGGTTGTCATAACTTAGCCGCTGACGCTTTATCCCGCTCTCAATTACAGGCTTTCTTCAACCTTCACCCAACAGCCATGCCGCTTCCATGCAACACTCCAGCATTCTAAGACCTAAATCTGGACTAGTTCACATAGTGGAGCTCAGGCAGCACTGTTTCATAGCACGCAGAAAATTTACGACAGAGATAGGACACTGTTCACTAGATTCACCGGTGCTTATCTGATTCCGAATTCATACTCCGTTCATATGATGGTGGTGATCGCAACATTTTGCCACCTTTTCCCTTAAACTATCATACAATACCATAAAACTATACCTAGCAGGTATACAGCACAAATATCTAGCTCTTTACCCAGACTACAAAGCATTCATGTCCACTTATCCCATAAAAAATATACTAAACGGCATTCAGCGGGTAGGCCGGGTGTACACACCTAAACGACAACCTATGGACGGCCCCAGGTTCAGAGCATTATCCAACATGCTAGACGGCAAACCATTTGACTCACAAACAAATTCCATTATTAAAGAAGCCATCTGCATTGCCTTTTATGGTTTCTTACTCCCCTGCGAATTTACCATAGGTTCCTCAGTGGAGGCACCATAATGTTTGAAATTCAGAGATCTCATTAGAACAGGAGATCATTCAAGATTATCAAACACAGAAGCAATAGAAATTCCATTTTACCAAGCAGGAAACAAATGGTGCCATGTATCAGTCCTAAATGAATATAGGCAGAATTTACAGCTTATTCATGCAATACACCATTACTACCCTTACACGAGCAACCCCTATCTGCAACCAAATTCATGTTGTATGTTAGGACCCTATGCCTGAAATTAGGTTTGGACCCTACAACATTTTCAGGTCATTCGTTTAGGATAGGAGCGGCTTCAGCCACATCAAGCAAGAACGTACCTGTCCACATAATCAAAAAAAACTTAGAAGATGGAAATCCTAAGTATATGTTATGTATATCCCACAACCAGAATTAGAATTAATTAAGGCAAGCATTTAAATGTTTGGCATCATAATATGTTGTAAAAATGCAATAAAGTGTGAAACCTTTTGCCCTCTTTATTCATACAGGCTAACCCAAACGTCGGTTTTGGCACGACATCACCGACTTATTTAATTCTCTGCTTTTGTCCCTGACTACAAGTGTTAAGGCTAATAGTCTGTATTTGTGGGAGGGGTTACCCGGCTTAAATACCCAACCGGGACTCACTTCAAAGCTGTCTTCGCTCAATTGCACCTCACCTTTTAACAAAACATCTATTTGGTGAGCCCTCTTTATTTATACAGGCTTACCAGAACGTCGGTTTTGACACGACACAACACAACTGTAACGGACCATTTTGCCCACAAGAGGTTAAAAACCGTTTAGGCAATATTCCCCTTACATTTTCAGAATCAGCATACTCCAAATACAAACATATGTCAAAATCATCCAAATTGATCTATTGGTTCAAAAGATAGATTGATCGAAGACCTTTGTGACCAAATGAAGCATGGCTTTTCTGCCCAAAACCAGTTCCACAGAGTCTTCTATCCTGGAGATAAGTGGGAAGTAATCCAATTATCTCCAAAGACAGAGGCAAAACTCCATTGAACACATGGCAGCAAAAGACAATAAAACACATAAAACGGCACCTTCGGCTCCCTGAAACACGCTCTGCCGCTGGGGAAGAAGGACGACCTCTTCAGCTCCCTGGGACTCACTGAAGTGCTGGGGAGAGGGACCCACGGTCTCCTCTCCTAAGGACACACATTGCCGCTGGGGAGGAAGGATGGCACCTTTGGCTCCCTGTAACACGCTCTGCCACTGGGGAGGAAGGACGACATCTTCAGCTACCTGGGACTCACGGCCACCTCTCCTAAGGACACACACTGCCGCTGGGGAGGAAGGGCGGCACCTTCGGCTCCCTGTAACACACACTGCCTCTGGGGAGGAAGGACAGCACCTTCGGCTCTGTTCCTGTGTGTCCAACTTGTCTGGTTATAACTACATGTCTGTTCGTCCACCCATTGTAAAGCGCTGCGGAATTTGACGGCGCTCTATAAATATCATAATAATAATATAGAAGAGCATTGATGTTTTTGAAGGGATAAGCCAAATGGCAAATGATTTAGAAAAACTAGAAAAATGGTCACAGCTGTGGCAACTGACATTTAATGTGGCTAAATACAAGATACTGCATTCTGGAATGTAAAAACCAAAGGGCAGAGTACAGAATATTTGATAGAGTCCTAACCTCAACATATGAGGAAAGGGATTTAGGGGTGATTATTTCTGATGACTTTAAGGTAGGCAGACAATGTAATAGAGCTGCAGGAAATGCTAGCAGAATTCTTGGTTGTATAGGGAAAGGTATTAGCAGTAGAAAGAGGGAAGTGCTCATGCCATTGCACAGAACACTGGTGAGACCTCACTTGGAGTATTGTACACAGTACTGGAGACTGTATCATCAGAAGGATATTGATACATAATTACATAGCTGAAAAGAGACTTGCGTCCATCAAGTTCAGCCTTCCTCACAAATGTTGTTGCTGTTGATTTAAAAGAAGGCAAAAAAACTGGTCTGAAGCGCTTCCAATTTTGCCACAAACTAGGAAAAAATTCCCTGTTGATCCCAAAATAGCAGTTAGATGTCTCCTTGGATACAGCAGCTATTACCCCACTAATTAGAAATTATATCCCTGTATGTTATGTTTTTGTAAGTATTTATCCAATTTCAGTTTAAACATCTGTATGGACTCTGACAAAACCACCTCTTCAGGCAGAGAATTCCATGTCCTTATTGTTCTTACTGTAAAAAAAACCTTTTCTTTCTAAATGTGTGACCCCGTGTCCTATGTATAGCCCTGTTTATGAATAGATTTCCAGATAAAGGTTTGTACTGGCCCTGAATATATATAAACAGATTTAATTTTTTTAACCTTTCTTCATAACTAAAATGCTCCATTCCTTTAATCAATTTTGTAGCTCGTCTCTGGACCCTCTCCAATACCATGATATCCTTCTTTAGAACAGGCGCCCAAAATTGCACAGCATATTCAAGGTGTGGTCTTACCAGCGATTTACAAAGAGCCAAAATTATATTTTCATCCCAAGAATTTATGCCCCTATTTATACATGACAAAATCTTACTGGCCGTAGCAACTGCAGATTGACATTGCATATTGCTGCCTAATTTGTTGTCTATAACAATTCCCAAATCCTTCTCGTGTGTGGTTATCCCTAATTCACTACCATTTAGTGTGTAAATTGCTTGTGCATTCTTAACCCCGAAGTGCATAATTTTGCATTTCTCAATGTTAAATTTCATCTGCCATTTTAGTGCCCAGTCCCCCAATCTATCCAAATCTCTCTGCAGCAAAGCAATATCCTGCTCACATTTTATTACTTTACAAAGTTTTGTGTCATCTGCAAACACTGATACATGGCTTTCAATGCCTATTTCAAGATCATTTATAAATATGTTAAATAGAAGTGGTCCCAAAACAGAACCCTGAGGGACACCACTTACCACTTACCTAGAGAACTGAGAGTCTAGTAATTCTTGTTAGAACCCTGTAAAGCTTCTGCTCTTCTTGATGTAAACAGTCCCACTCGTCCTCGGAGAAGTAAACAGCCACTTTCTTAACTGAAATTGTTCCTAAGTAATACATTAGTTACACTGTTAGAAACAATCTATAAACGGTCAAGGCAAGTGAAATGATTATCTGGACATAAATTTAGTTTGTACAAATTAGAACACTAGGAAAAAAAAAAAAAAACACTATCAGGACAAACCGAATTTCGCTCATGGTTTAACTCCTTTCGTTCAAATTTAATATGCTTAATTTCAGATTAAACTAAATTGAAACGGATTTCAAAAAAAAAATAATAATAAAAAAATAAGATATTTATTGAGATGCTTTGCTTAAATGAAATCTATAGTGTCCCTCACCGCCCCCAATCAGTTACTAAACGGTTAATAACCCCTTTGTCGCTAACCTGATTACAGCACCAATCTTCATCGGCTCTGTGTCCATGTTTCCCCTCCATCTCTCCCTCCGTGTACCCCCTCTCCCCCCCTCCCCGTCCCCCCCTCCTCTCCCTCCTGTCCCCCCCTCCTCCTCCTCTCCTTCATGTCCCCCCCCTCCTCCTCCTCTTCTTCCGTATCCCCCCCCTCCTCCTCTTCTTCCCATGTCCCCCCCCTCCTCCTCTTCTTCATGTCCCCCCCCCCCTCCTCCCCTCTTCTTCGTAATACCCCTCCTCCTCATGCCCCCCCTCCTCCCTCCTTACCCCCTCCTCCTCCTCCCTTCCTTGTCCCCCCCTCCTCCTCAGTGGCATTTACCTCATCTCGTCATGTCCCCCCTCTCCTCCTCCTCGTCATGTCCCCCCCTCCTCTCCCCTCCTCCTCCCTCGTCATGTCCCCCCCTCCTCTCCCCTCCTCTCCCATGTCCCCCCACTCCTCTACATGTCCCCCCTCCTCTCCCTCTCCTCTCCAATGTCCCTCTCTACATGTCCCCCCCTCCTCTACATGTCCCCCCTCCTCTCCCTCTCTCTCTCTCCATGTCCCCCCCTCTCTCTCCCTCTCTCTCTCCCCTACTCTCTCCCCTCTCTCTCCCCTCTCTCTCTCCCCCCCTCTCTCTCCCCTCTCCTCTCTCTCCCCCCTTTCCTCCTCTCTCTCCCCCCCCCTCTCTCTCTCTCTCTCCATGTTAATGTAATTGGCTGATTAGTGATATTATTATCGCTCTGGATCCAGGAATATCCCAATAAACACAATGAACCCCGGACTCACCCTCCGCTCCCAGCAGCCAGCTCTGCACTGAGTGCACTGAATGACGTCACAGCGGAAATGCGATTCCAGGAGGCGGAGTCTATGCGTTTACTGAGACGCTGAGAAAGGAAGTGACGTCACGGAGCTCGATCCGCCCGGCGCCATGATGGATGAGGGCAAAGGTCTTATTACTCTGTAGGAGCAGTATGGGCAATAGGCAGAAAGTATAACATTAGTTAGACGGGATGGGGAAGGGCTACATGTAGAAGGCTAGAATGGGATGTATGAATGTGGGCGGGGTTATATCAATGCGGGCGGGTTATATGGCAATGTGGGAGGGGTTATATATCAATGTGGGCGTGGTTATATATCAATGTGGGCGGGTAATGTCAATGTGGGCGGGGTTATGTATCAATGTGGGCGGGGTTATATAGTAATGTGGGCGGGTTATGTATCAATGTAGGAGGGGTTATGTATCAGTGTGGGAGGGGTTATATATCAATGTGGGCGGGGCTATGTATCAATGTGGGAGGGGTTATGTATCAATGTGGGAGGGGTTATAAAGCAATGTAAGTGGGGTTATGTAGCAATATGGGCGGACTTATGTAGCAATGTGGGAGGGGTTATATATCAATGTGGGAGGGGTTATATATCAATGTGGGCGGGGTTATATAACAATGTGGGCGGGGTTATATAATAATGTGGGAGGGGTTATATATCAATGTGGGCGGGGTTATATATCAATGTGGGGGGGGTTATATAACAATGTGGGAGGGGTTATATATCATTGTGGGTGGGGTTATATATCAATGTGGGAGGGGTTATATAGCAATGTGGGCGGGGCTATGTATCAATGTGGGAGGGGTTATGTATCAATGTGGGAGGGGTTATAAAGCAATGTAAGTGGGGTTATGTAGCAATATGGGCGGACTTATGTAGCAATGTGGGAGGGGTTATATATCAATGTGGGAGGGGTTATATATCAATGTGGGCGGGTTATATAGCAATGTGGGCGGGTTATGTATCAATGTAGGAGGGGTTATGTATCAATGTGGGAGGGGTTATATAGCAATGTGGGCGGGGTTATATAGCAATGTGGGAGGGGTTATATATTGTAACGGCTCAGGGTTAAACCGTTTACAGTACTTATGGTGTCTACGCAGTAGTTATGGTATTTGTAACGGGCCGTTTTGCACACAAGGGGTAAAAACCGTTTAGTAGATCTTCAGAGACACAGGCACAGCTACTGCAGAACACCAATCCTCCGAACAGGAAACCATATGAATAGGTTAACACTCCTAGCAGTCAAACTGAAACAGCATACTGTAAATCCCCCCAAGAACGAGACAAAGCTCCGTGTTGAGGGTCAAGCAGTGAACAGCCAGAGCTGTGGGTTTATTGTGCTTATGTACACATTCTTACACATTAGTACCACCCACAGGGTTTTGGAACACAACCAATAAACACATACAATACACTCAGACACTCCCACACAAAATCCTCCCCTCTGCCTGTGATTCAATTACCTTACACAATGGGTAATGTAATTAGCACAAGCAGAGAAATACAATTTTTCCACATTATTCATAACTTGAAAAGTATGCATCACATTCACATATAACCTATATTTTCAGAATCAGCATACTCCAAATACAAACATACGTAAAAATCATACAAATTGGTCCAGTGGTTCAAAAGATAGATCGTAGTCCTTTGTGACCACAGGAAGCATGGCTTTTCTGCCCAAAACCAGTTCCACAGAGTCGTCTATCCAGGAGATAATTGGGAAGTAATCAAATTATCTCCAAAGACGGAGGCAAAACTCCATTAAACACATGGCAGCAAAAAAGACAGTAAAATAACAATAAAATACACAATGTTACATTTATGACATAAAATACAGACATGCAACATATGCCCAGATAGCTTAGGTCTGAGCGCACATTAATACTGAATGGCACTCAGACCACAAGCACATACAGTTCAATTGCCATGGAGCCAAAGTCTTTTATTACATGAATAGGCTCCATGGCATACCTATCTGGGTTATATGAGTTCATTCAGTAAATCCGAGAATCTACCGAACACTGGGCAGAAAAGCACGAATAAGTCTTTTCTGCAGTGAAAAATATGTCTTTTAACATGGGGCCATAGTCCAAAGGCAGCAGGCGAGCAACCAGGCTTCTCCAATGCAATGTGGCGAGATTGCTCTCGTCACATATATCAATGTGGGAGGGGTTAGATAACAATGTGGGAGGGGTTATATATCAATGTGGGAGGGGTTAGATAACAATGTGGGAGGGGTTATATATCAATGTGGGAGGTGTTAGATAACAATATGGGAGGGATTATATATCAATGTGGGAGGTGTTAGATAACAATGTGGGAGATGTTTATTAATAGAGGTCTGACCACCCACTCGGCTCCAGTACATCTTGCCCAGCTTTTAAGTCTAAACATCTGATTTGCAGGGGAATTGAACAGGTCTTTCCCCATTGGAGAGGGGGAGATAGAATAAGGAAGCTATCGCAAAGGGAAACGTACTGAATTCATAGGTTGCAAACACTGGAGCCGAGTGGGTTAACCCATTAATGCCGTTACGCTGCGGTGATTAAGCCCACCCACGTGCAACCCAGGCAGGTCCCTTGTGACCAATCTGTAGGGATCTGCAGTTTGTGATCGTAGTGACAGCCACTGTTACGATGTGTCAGCCAATGATTTTAGATCACTGGCTGACACATTGTCTCTGCCCCTCTCCTCACCTCTCTTATTTATGCTGGCAGCCTTAGGCCTGGGGGGCGAAACTAGTCAAGTGGCCCATTGCACCAACAAATCAGTGCAATGGTGCCCACCTTTTCCTGTTTTTTTAACGGATATTGATGTAATGCTAATCAGTAGCTCTTTGCCATACCCGCTCCTTCACGGCTCTGACTTTCAATGTTGTCAGAGCACAGGCTGAGAATCTCTGAGCCTGTGCTCTGACTCACTAACTGAGCGTTGGAACCACGAGGGAGAGGATATAATCTGACTGCACCTACTGCTGGTGCGCACCAGTGGACCACCAGCGAATCGTTTAAATTGAATATGCCGGTGTCCCCAACTTGTGAGCTGTGTTGTCCGCGGGGCACCTCTATTGTGATGGCACCCTGTGTGACCACACAGCGTGCACATCCCAATGGCTGGCCCTGCTGACACACACTGATGTTACTACTTAGAAATCCCTCAATATTAATACAGACATCAGAGTAAACACCAATAAACTGTGGAAACAGAGCTCATCCCCCCCCAAATTTATAAAGATTTGCTTACTGGATTTGTTGTAAGATTAAATCATGCCTCCTCCTCTCTCTCTCCCATGCTCTGCTCTGTAGGCTGGGAGGAAGTGAAGAGTAATCACAATCTCCCAGCACAGCAACACCTGTGGCTGCATGGGGAACAGCTGTATTTGCCGCCCGCCCATGTGACATCACAATGCCCCATCTATATGAGCTGCCATACGAACTAACGCCAGTGCTGCCCACAGTGTATGTTTACATTAAAAAGCCTGCAGGGACCGGCTATAGACACCAGAACCACTTCATTAAGCTGCAGTTGTTCTGGGGACTATAGTGTCCCTTTAATGCGAGGTAAATTATAGATTAGTGTCACTAATAATATACTAGATTGCCTACTTACAACAAGATGAGGATGATGATGGGCTGCAGTTTGGCTCCACTGGTCTGGTGTAAAACAGGATCTCTGGAGGCTGTTTGCAACTGTGGTCACAAAATTCAATGTTCTGGGAGAATTGGAAGCAGCTCCATTTTTGGGGGGCCCCTTACACAGCTCAAGTTCTGGACCCTAGGGCCTGACGGTGAGTATGCCCACAAGGCCCACTCATACGTCCACTTATATGTTCCACTCACCCATGAGTTCGCTCACAGGGAGTGGAGTGTGTAGGGGATGTGTTATGTGTAGAGGATCTAATATGTGTGCTTATGGTATGTAGTGTATAGGGATACCAGTTTGTGCAGGTTATGCAGTGTGTTTGTGTGTAGTGGAAGCAGTGTGTATTTGTGTATAAGGGATGTATTGTGTGTTTCTGGTTGTGTGTAAGGGATGCATTGCATGAATCTGTGTTTGAATGCATAAGGGATACAAGGTGTGTGTCTGTAAGTGTGTGCATTTGTAACCGCAGGTGGTTCCCTTATTTACCACTATAATGTCTTAAAGCATAGAACTTAGTAGGGCTAACCATACAGATATCTTAGCCATAATTTTATATAGTTAGTAAGAGATCCTCTATTTAACATATATAAATAATTGAGAATACAATATAAAATAAGGATCGTCTTGGAAGCAATTGTTTTGTCTTTTTGGATATTTATTGTATAAAAATATAAATATAAAATCCATTATAGCAGAGTTAATAAGATTAAATTACATGCTTGCAAATATCATTAATAGGTTAACATACCCTTCTGAACATGTCATCATGTCAGCCTCTCTGTCATTTTAAGATGGAGCAGCGTCTGTCTCCAAGTCTCTTCTCTGTTTCTTAACATTTAAAAGTACACCTATTTATACATTAGGTGTCTCCATTTTAGAGTTACCGTAGTTCAAATATGAAAAAGTAACACTTCTTTTACTTTATTCATTTTAGGACCTCCCTTAACTTGGCAAACATACAAGGCCATAACTAAAGGGTGCAAACGTCATGGAAATTTTCTTGACTTAGTTCAAGATGGCATCTTAAAGTCTGAATAGGTTATCTGTTGTTTATACTAAGTCCTAAGTGCGCAGTCGTGGGAGATTCCCGGATTTGGGGAAGTTCCATTTACTTGGGGTTACAACAGTATATTGTGTACTGAGAGAGTCATAGTATAGCCTTGAAGCTTGTTTATGCATTATTGTTATTGTAATTCGTCTGGTACAAAATGGCGCAAACGTATTATGCACTGAGGTTATTGCTTAAAGGACCACTATAATGCCAGGAAAACATACTCGTTTTCCTTGCACTATATTGCCCTGAGGGTGCCCCCACCCTCAGGGTCCCCCTCCCGGCCGGCTCTGGAAGGGGGAAAGGGGGTAAAACCTACCTTTTTCCAGCGCTGGACGGAGAGCTCTCCTCCTCCGATCCTCCTTGTTACACAAGACTCAAAATGACTCCATTATTGTTACCACATGTAACTGTGCAGCCCTATACTTTTAACACGAAGAAACACGAATGGACTATACGAATCCTTATAAAGAACCATTCGTGATACGAACAAGAGACCTCCCAAACGCTGGCGTGTGCCGCCAATTAACCTTCTCACCCCGCAAAGTACCGAATGACCGACCACCCAACAAGCAGAGTGTGGCGCCCATTAACCACCCAGGCGGCTGCGGTCTGCGGTTAACCACAAACTAATTGACGGGCAAGGAGGATCGACGTTCGCCCACAAATCACCGAATTGGAACTACCGAACAACCTCACGAACGAAGACCTCCTACAGTGGGTCGTGTGTCAGCAATTAGCCTGTGGTTTCTGTGGTTAACCGCAACTCAACTACCGTGCTTCCAGGTGGTCCTAATTTGTATACCGAACGATTTCCACTACCAGACAGACAGCGGGGATTCGCATGAACCTATACCCGAGTTCAGTTCCATAAGTTGGAGGCGAGGTCCCGCTGCTCGTTAAACCATCTAAAAACATGGCCGCCATCAGGGACTCCTGACCCAAAATACCGAACGGACTTTATACGGCAAAAATTGCTCATTCTGTTCGCGGGATTGGAACGCCATTCGTATATTTAATGTACCCGAACGTGAGCTATTGAATGAGTGGTATAATGAACCGTTTTCCCCTATTTATGTTGAAGTTATGTATTTTTATACCGTTTTATGAGGCATAGTAAAACGTGGTCTTTTGTGCGCTTGAAGATAATTAGATTGTATAACCGTTGGCTTCATTATCTCCAAGCTGGGCAGGTTCTTATTCAAATGATACACTGTACTGTGATTGGTTACCTGTTTGTACCGTACCTGTATGCCATCAGGTCCACAGGGGGCTGTCCTTGGACCTGAGGAATTGCATAAATTGCCATGTTTGTGTGCCAGTAAAGTTAGTTCGTTTTGACTTGCAGCCTCGACACATGTTGTAGGGATCCGGGATATTGATGCTCATACAGTGTTTGGGATATTCTACACTTGCAGCTTTTTACCAAAGGAACTCCGTTCGACTCTCTACTGCAGGAACCAGGACATCCAAGCGATCAACCCCCCTGCTAGACCGGGGGCAATCGTAACAATTGGTGTCAGGGGTGGGATCATCCTGGAATTCCTAAGAGAGATATAGGACGGATAGAGAGCAACTACGATAAGTTGAAACGTACCACGCTAAATGTTGATGATATGCTTTTGCAGACTGAAACTGAGGAAGAACACCTGATTCTGTTAAATGAATTATTTTTCCTTTTGCAGGATTCTGGTTTAAAACTGAACACACGCAAAGTAACACTGATGCAACCAGACGTACAATACTTGGGTGTACACATTGGTCCAGGACACAAGAAGCCAGTGCAGGAAAGAATCAAAACAATTTCTTCTCTTCCTGTACTGACTTCACACAAGGCCTTACGCCAGTTCCTTGGATTAATGAACCTTTATATGATCTCTTGAAAAATAGTGAATCTTCATTTGGACCATGGACAGATGAACATCAGAAAGCATTTGAGGTACTTAAAAGAGACTTACAGGTTGCACCTGCTTTAGCGACAATACATCCAACTGCATCTTTTGCAATTCAAGTACATACCTCAGAGACGGCTGTCTCCGCAGTACTATTACAATTGCAGCAAGAGATATGGAGAATAGTGGGATATTTTTCTAAAATTCTTTCCCCAGTGGAAAGAGGGCTAGAAATTTGTGCCAGACATTTGGTAGGAGTACATTTTGCGGTAATGGCAACTGAACACATAATGGGATTCAAGGACATAATTCTGCAAACACCACACACACCTTTGAAATTACTTCTTGAAAAAGGAATTCCAGGTGTGTCACATCAGAGATTTTCACGATGGTTAATCACCAAAGCAAATTAAGTTAGAACATAAGGCAAAGTATGTACTTCCACAACTAATGCAATATGAGGGTAAACCCCATAAATGTTTAGCAGAAGTTGAAGAGAATTTTCTTTCTCTTTTCAGAAAGGAAGCAAGTGAATCTGATGAACCTGTGTTTGTTGACGGGTCCAGATTCTATTCAGATGGGAAGTACTATACAGGTTATGCTATATGGTATCCAAAACGAGGATATTCAGTAGAGCATAAATTGCCAGGTCATTTGTCAGCACAGAGAGCAGAAGTAGAAGCATTAAAAACAGTACTGACACTTGAGGAAAAAGAAGGACGTCCCCTAGTGATATATAGTGATAGTTCATATGTGGTTAGATCACTAACAGAACATTTAGCTATATGGAAAAGAAGAGTGTTCGTAGATGCCTCAAATAAAGTGTTAGCACACAAAGAGACACTAGAGACTATATTTGGAATTGTGTCTCAAGAGCCATGTTTACATGCTATAGTTAAAGTTCCTGCCCATCAAAAAGGTAAAGATTTACTTAGTGAAGAAAATGAAATAGCTGATAAATTTGCAAAAAGAGCAGCTTTAACTGGTGAAAATGCATTGCAGAGAGAGCCTATGTCAGTAGCAGTTGTTAGAAAGACTAACACACAGCCTCCATCTTTTGCAGAAGAACAGGCAAAGGATTCGTCCCTTGCGGCTTCTCGGGTTGATCCAAAACCTCCATTTGTTCATGAGAACGGGGTTTTGTGTCATGACCAAAACGGAGAACTGTGTCCGGTCATGCCAGAACATCTAAAAGTGTTATTTACTCAATATAATCATGAAAGTTTAGGTCACATTGGACAGCAGAAATTGTTAGAGGTACTCAGAGATAAGTTTTATTGGGATAACATGGAAAAGACTGTACAACAGGTAGTGCAATCATGTTTGATATGTGCACAAATAAATCCAAGACCTAAAGGACAAAAACCGCCTATACAACATATAGCACCTGCAAATGGTCCTTGGACTACTTTACAAATTGATTTTATTGGGCCATTACCAACAGGTAAGAATGGATTAAAATATGCGTTAGTATTTGTGGATGTATTCTCTAAATGGTTAGAAGTAATTCCTCTGACTAAAGATGATTCACAAAAAACGGCTGAAGCATTATGGACACACATTTTCTCAAGATGGGGATTTCCTAGACTTCTATAGTCAGACAGAGGTACCCATTTCACAGGGAAAATCATGCAAGCACTGTGTGCTATTCTAGGCATAGAGCAGAGATTTCATGTTCCATATCATCCACAATCTGCTGGGATTGTGGAACGTATGAATCGAACATTGAAATCTAGACTTTCAAAAATGTTACTTGAGAAAGGCAACACATGGGTACACTGCTGTACTTATGGGTATTAGAGGCACTATGTCTACAGCTACACAATACACTCCATTTGAATTGATGACAGGTAGGAAAATGCAGTTGAATTTTCCTAATGAACCATATTTGTCCACCCCACAGAAAGATGCAATTGCTAAAAATAAATGGTTGCAAATACTGCAGGAAAATTTGGAGCAAATTCTTCCACATGCAGCTACTCGTATGTGCAAAATGGCACCTCCTGATTTTTCAAAGTTTTTAAAGGGGGGTATGGTCATGATAAAAACTTTTATAAAAACTGGACCTTGGGAGGCAAATTGGGAAGGTCCTTATAACATAACAGATACAATGGGACAAACAATGGTACAAGTGCAAAGACCTCTTGATGGTTCACGGAATAAACAGAGGCAAAATTTTTTTGGGTTCATGCAGATCAGTGCAAATTGTATAAACCTACAACATAATTTGGTAATATATTGATACTGCTTTGTTTTTCTTAGTTTATTTTAGATAATTTGTAAGCAGACCTACAGACGAAAGTTGGCCGGTGACAGACGATGTGTTCGCAAAGACAACCGTGTAGAGAAAGAAGGTGTTCGTCAGCATCCTGCTAACATTGATGACTACAGTTCTTGTAATAGTTATTTTTAAGATGAACAAAACGACTTTCAATCAGGAATTAAAGAATGACTTATTCGGAAATATTAGAAAAAAGAGAGACAATGAACAAGTATTAAAAGGTCATGTTTGTTTCGGGACAAAAGATGGCTATCTACAAGTATGCAATGTGCGAATTAATTTCACAGGAGATAGTGTTATTAATTTAAACATTACAATGGGTCCTAATGATTTATTTAGTTGGACCAAAGGTTCATTTGTACAAGACAATGTAAAAACGGGATCATGGGAACTTAACACATTACAAAATGCATATATCATGATTGTAGTTAATGGAGAGGAAATGGTAAATTGGTCAGGTGACATGTATGTGAACGTTGCACAAACTTCAGTGACAACGCGAGGACGAGGTGGTGAGGTACTTTATACAATTCAATACTGGCTTATACATTTAGAGCCAGAATTCCTCTTAAAAAACAATACTCCAGGTATACCTTGGATATGGGAAATACGAGCATCTAGGGAATCATTGACAGTAAGAGTTAACATGATGTTTCTGGTAACTGATTATGTTATGCGAGATATTATAATGAAGCCTAGTCTTGTAGATATCCAGGAAGGAAAGGAAAGACTTAGATTAACATGTAGTACACATATAAGTTTACCCCCTGAGTCTGTAATGACATGGAAAAGGGAAGGAATGTTTTTGGGTAGTATGTCACATACAACGCCAAAGGTTATTCACAGAGGTGTACTAGGAAAGGTGGATTGGTCGGAAGAAATGTTTGTTTTCTATTTAGACAATCCTACCTACAGTGATAGTGGAAACTATCAATGTTGTTTAATGTTAAGAAATCATCATGAGAGATGTGGTGATGTTAAGGTAAATGTATTCTCTCCCAGAATGGTAGAATGCAAAAATAAGGTTTTTAAGTTATCAAGTCCCTTTCAATTGAATCATTTTCAATCAAAGCCTTTGTTATTAGATGGGAAATTTGCAACAATAGTTTGGCATTTTAATGTTTCTCAGTGGAAAATCTCAAGTAAATTTCCACAATGTAAGGAACATTTATTAAATATGGAACGAGGCTTAGAACATTGGTTTGGAGGAAGTAAAGTATCAAACAGAAAAAAAAGAGATATAGTAGAAGGAATTATGGCTGGATTTGGTACTATAGGAAGTATCACCAATTCTATGGATATTCAAACATTAAAGAATGATTTGGGAACTGTAGGGTTAATAGGGGAAAAGGATTGCATATTCAAAGAGGTTTAAAGCAAATATTGAAAAATATGGTTATGAACACAGCCTCTGTTATTGCACCCTCTGTTCAACATTTACAGGAAGCTACTTTGGCATTAATGAGAAATGCAGATTCATCCCAGGTAGCCAAAGCTTGTTTAGAGATACAAGTTGAATATTCTACAGATTTTAAGGTGATGGCACAAGCATTACAAGGTGGTGTTACTCCTATAGAACTTAAACGTAGTTTACCTGAGGAGTTTGCGTTCGCAAAAAATCATACAGATTTATGGGTTAACAAATGGTTGGGATGTAACAATGATATATGTATAAGTTCTTCTTTAATACCAATTTCTTTTCCTTTCAATGTCGGTATTAGGAATTCCTATTAGTAACACACAATTATTATTTTATAAATTACAATATCCTGATTTTGTATCTTATAATAACATTACTGAACTTGAGCAGGTAGATCTTTCTAGTTGTCTACATTTTCCATCCAAAATCATATGTTTAAATAACCAAGCTGAAGCTATTTATCATTCATGTTTTCATAACCAAAGTTCATGTTTTGGTAAAATTAAAACAGTTAAAAATCCTCATGAAATTGTAACTCCCATAGAAAAAGACAAAGTATGTGTACAGGTTATGTCAAATAATGAGTTAGTAAGAGCTACATTTTCAGAATGTACAAATTCAGAAACATTACAGAAAGGGTTATATTGTATCAATGTGGGTCCACTAATAATACATATACAAGGAACTCAAGTTAATATATCGAAGAGTCCTATACAAGAGATAGATATTATGCCTATTCAATTAAATGTTTCACAAACAAATGAGTTTCCATGGAGAAAGTGGGCAGATGAGATTAGGAAAGACAAGATATTATTATATTCGTTACAAAAACAGTTGAAAGAAACAGAAATTCAATTTGAACATGAACAGGGTAAATTAAAGGTGATAGAACATGAATGGTCAATTGTTTCTAGTTCCTCTTGGTGGAATGACATAATTAAAAGTACAAACACACTTGCTAAATCATCTGTAGGATCAGCAATTGTAAATATTTTATTTCATCCATTTATTATTGTTGTATGTGTATCTATAATATGTATTGTTTTACAAGTAATTATGCAATGTAGAATTAGAAAACTGTATATACTCGTAAATGAAAAGGTTAAACAGAAGGAGAATACACTAAAGGAAACTGTAAACAGGGTAATACACAATACTTCCAAGGAATCTCAGATACCGGGTAGCTATGAACACATCTCTTCTTATACCCAACGACTGTGATATGAAATGTGATACGAATGATGTATGAATGGACAGGTAAATAACATTATTATGGTTTATAAATAAACCATAAACAGAGGGAAATGTAGAATATTGCATATTCTGTATGTTCCTATTCAAATACATATTAAGGTGTGGCTGTCTAATGGGTTAAACAGAACAGATGGTGTTTGCTATTCTGTAACATGAGATCTCTGGAATTTGCTGTATAAAAGATCTGAGGCGGTCTTTATATAGGGATCTTCCTTATATGGCAGGGTCTAAACTAAACGTTATGATGTAATTTGGGGTATATAGAGCCAAGGACAAAGGATTACAGTCTCTTCCTGCTACGATCCGTTTGCTCTCCTCTCTGATGTCAAGACGACTCTCTGTAACGTCGTTAAGATTTACCATCTGTTAAGTATAATATTGTTTGCTGTTGAATGTAGAATAAATACTTATTTTTTATAAAGAACGTCAGATTGCATATTAGTACTTTTCAGAGACCTCATGTTACAGAATAGCAAACACCATCTGTTCTGTTTAACCCATTAGACAGCCACACCTTAATATGTATTTGAATAGGAACATACAGAATATGCAATATTCTACATGAGCCGAGGGGGAAACGCAAAGTAACCGGCCAAGGAGAAAGTTGATTGCCGACCTAAACGAGTTGGATCAAAGCTTCACCATGGCAGAACCAACGGTAATTCCCAGCGACGAAAAGACAAGGATTGTCCGGGAAAGACTTCCTCTATACGGGCTGAACCCCTCCGTAGAGCTGGTGCAACAATTGATGGCAGAGGCTGAGGCGGACATACAACGTGCTAGAACCCACGAGTTGAACATGGTGACCGCACAGCAGGGAGCCGCCGCTAATGGCCACAACGGCTTTGCGGAGCAGCCGAAGATTCCGTTCGCGGCATTCAAGCTGTTCGTGGAGAACGAGATGAGGCTAGACGAGTTTTTAGCCGATTTCGAAAGACAATGTGCCCTACATCAAATACCCGTTACAGCGTGGCCGCGTATCCTAGCAGGGAAGTTAACCGGGTGGGCCATAGAAGCCTTCAGGACACTCAGCACCGAAGAAGTAGCCCAATACCCCACAGTAAAGGAGACGCTACTGAAATGGTACGCCGTGACCCCAGACACTTACCGAAGACAGTTCCGCAACACGAAAAAGAAGGCGAATGATACCCATGCCGAATGGGCCCACCGAATGCGGAGAGCTGCTACACATTGGATTACCGGGTGTCGGGCCATCACGGCAGCGGAATTATTAGAACTATTTCTGTTGGAACATTTTTATGAGGACCTAGAACAGAAAGACCGAGAGTGGTTGAAAGACCGACGTCCCAATAATCTGCACGAAGCAGCAAGGCTGGCGGACGAACACCGGGATGCTCAGGTTCAGGAGTTCAGTAACTCCAGAATGATAGCCTGTCCCGAAACACGAGAGGTGTACCGAACAACCCCACGAACTGAGTTTTCCACGCCTGTACCAGCGGGACCTACACGGTACACGGGACCACCCAGCCACTACAATCAAGAGCGCTTCCGTCCCACTTGTTACAAGTGCAAGTAACCGGGGCACCTGATCGCTAATTGCCCCCTCAACAATAACTACCCCACACTGAACTATAATTCGTCCCCGTCGGGAAATAATCGCCCAGCCCGAGCTTTTTGCCTCGAGCAGGACAGCCCTTTAGAAGAATACCTGGGACCCCTACATGAAGCTAACCCCGTGTATGCCGCAAGTGACAATAGGCAACATCACAGGCAATACAGAAAAAGAAAGGAAGTTAACTGTTCGTGCTATACTGTAAAGAGTACCCAAGGTTTTAAAGTGTACCCTTACAAACACTTAAAACACAGTAGTGAAAAAAAGAAAAAAACCAAAGGTACAGAAAAAAAACTCATAAAAAAGTAAATATTTACCTTGTAATTTAACTATAGGAGAAAAAAAGGCTTTACAGCTATTACAGAAGGATCATGAACTGGTTATTAAAGAGGCGGATAAAGGAGGAGGTACAGTAATCCTATCCAAATCTTATTATATGCAAGAAGCCTATAGAATTTTAAATGATGGGAATACTTATAAATATCTAGATAAGGATCCAACTGAACCCTTTCTAAAATAATTAGATACTCTTTTAAATATTGGATTGGAAAATAACATAATTACCAAAGACGAATATAATTTCTTATATAACCCATATTGTAAAACCGCTTGTTTTTATTTCTTACCTAAGATACACAAATCTATTTCACAACCACCAGGTCGCCCCATTATAAGTGGCATTGATTCACTTTCATGTAACCTTTCGGCTTACATAGATTTCTTTCTACAACCATATGTATCTAAGATACCCTCATATATTAAAGATTCTAAACATCTTCTAAATGATTTACAATCAATAGAATGGAAACCTAACTACATTTTAGCTTCAGTAGATGTAGTTTCTCTCTACACCAGTATCCCCCATCAAAAAGGTTTATGGGCAATAGAGGATTGGTTGCAACAACACTCCTCTATTGCGAGGAAACAGATTGTTTTTCTGATTGATTGTATGCTTTTTGTCTTATCAAAAAAAATTTTTTGGTTTGACGATCAGTATTTTTTGCAGCTATGTGGTGTCGCCATGGGGACGAGGTTCGCCCCCAGCTTCGCCAATTTATATGTCTCCCATTGGGAATCTAGAAGTATTTCTTTGGGTCAGACGCTGGGGGGGGAACCTCGTTCTTTGGCGACGCTACATAGATGATGTGCTTATTATATGGGAAGGTGATCAAACAAGTTTGGATAATTTTATTTTACATGTAAACAATAATGAATATAATTTAAGTTTCACTTCCACTTGTCATACTACTCAAATAGATTTTTTTGATTTAACTATCTACATAGAGAATGATATTCTAAAAACAAAAACTTTTTTTAAAAATACTGACTGTAATACGTCTATAGAGCATTCAAGCTCACACCATCCTTCATAGAAACATAGAAACATAGAAACATAGAATGTGACGGCAGATAAGAACCATTCGGCCCATCTAGTCTGCCCAATTTTCTAAATACTTTCATTAGTCCCTAGTCTTATCTTATAGTTAGGATAGCCTTATGCCTATCCCACGCATGCTTAAACTCCTTTACTGTGTTAACCTCTACCACTTCAGCTGGAAGGCTATTCCATGCATCCACTACCCTCTCAGTAAAGTAATACTTCCTGATATTATTTTTAAACCTTTGTCCCTCTAATTTAAGACTATGTCCTCTTGTTGTGGTAGTTTTTCTTCTTTTAAATATAGTCTCCTCCTTCACTGTGTTGATTCCCTTTATATATTTAAATGTTTCTATCATATCCCCCCTGTCTCGTCTTTCTTCCAAGCTATACATGTTAAGATCCTTTAACCTTTCCTGGTAAGTTTTATCCCGCAATCCATGAACCAGTTTAGTAGCCCTTCTCTGAACCCTCTCTAAGGTATCAATATCCTTCTGAAGATACGGTCTCCAGTACTGTGTACAATACTCCAAGTGAGGTCTCACCAGTGTTCTGTACAATGGCATGAGCACTTCTCTCTTTCTACTGCTAATACCTCTCCCTATACAACCAAGCATTCTGCTAGCATTTCCTGTTGCTCTATTGTAACCGCGGGTGGTTCCCTTATTTACCACTATAATGTCTTAAAGCATAGAACTTAGTAGGGCTAACCATACAGGTATCTTAGCCATAATTTTATATAGTGTAAGAGATCCTCTATTTAACATGTATAAATAATTGAGAATACAATATAAAATAAGGATTGTCTTGGAAGCAAGATTGTCTTTTTGGATATTTATTATATAAAAATATAAAATCCATTATAGCAGAGTTTATAAGATTAAATTACATGCTTGCAAATATCATTAATAGGTTAACATACCCTTCTGAACATGTCATCATGTCAGCCTCTCTGTCATTTTAAGATGGAGCAGCGTCTGTCTCCAAGTCACTCCTCTGTCTTTTAACATTTAAAAGTACACCTATTTATACCTTAGGTGTCTCCATTTTAGGTTACTGTAGTTCAAATATGAAAAAGTAACACTTCTTTTACTTTATTCAATTTAGGACCTCCCTTAATTTGGCAAACATACAAGGCCATAACTAAAGGGTGCAAACGTCATGGAAATTTTCCTGACTTAATTCAAGATGGCATCTTAAAGTCTGAATAGGTTATCTGTTGTTTATACTAAGTCGTAAGTGTACAGTCGTGGGAGATTCACGGATTTGGGGAAGTTCCATTAACTTGGGGTTACCACAGTATATTGTGTACTGCAAGTGTCGTAGTATAGCCTTGAAGCTTGTTTATGCATTATTGTTATTGTAATTCGTCTGGGACAAAATGGCGCAAACATATTATGCACTGAGGTTATTGCTTAAAGAAACAGTTATGAAAAACAATATGTTCCATTTCTAACACCTTGTCAGTTTGCAATCTCTCTTAAAGACAAAGTACACAGTTTAAGAAATACAACATTTCATTCTAAAACTTGTAATATTTGCATTTGCCCATAATGTCTGACTACCTTTAAGTCATCAGAAATAATCACCCCTAAATCCCTTTCTTCATATGTTGAGGTTAGAACTCTATCAAATATTCTGTACTCTGCCCTTGGGTTTTTACATCCAAGATGCATTATCTTGCACTTATCCACATTAAATGTCAGTTGCCACAATTCTGACCATTTTTCTAGTTTACCTAAATCATTTGTCATTTGGCTTATCCCTCCTGGAACATCAACCCTGTTACATATCTTAGTATCATCAGCAAAAAGACATACCTTACCATCAAGACCTTCTGCAATATCACTAATAAAAATATTAAAGAGAATGGGTCCAAGTACAGATCCCTGAGGTACCCCACTGGTGACAAGTCCAAGCTTTGAATATATTCCATTAACTACAACCCTCTGTTGCCTGTCACTCAGCCACTGCCTTACCCATTCAACAATATTGGAATCCAAACTTAAAGATTGCAGTTTATTGATAAGCCTTCTATGTGCAACAGTGTCAAAAGCCTTACTGAAATCTAGGTAAGCAATGTCTACTGCACCACCCTGATCTGGTTATGGTTCATGGTTAAGAAATGTCCCAAAAGGACAATTAACACGTCTAAGACGTAATTGTTCAGATATAGATACCTTTAAAACCCAATCCAAAGTCATAAAACAAAGATATATTGAAAAGGGATATGACTTAAAAACGATTGAAGAAGCTGAAACATCTTTAGCTAATACAGATCGTAGTAAATTACTCACTTCAAATGACAACAAAAAGAAAAAGAAAAATGGAAACAAGTTTGACTTTGCTTTTATAACAAAATATCATTCACAAGCTCGAGAAATCCAAAGCATAATTAACCGCCATTGGCATATATTAAAAAAAGACACTTTTTTAAATAATATCTTACCAAAAAAACCTATTATAATCTACAAAAAGGCAGATAATTTAAAGAACAAATTAGCTCCAAGTGTTCTACCTACCAAAAAAACTATTCCTACTCAACATACACATATTTTTTCTAACCAAATATTAAAAGGCTTCTTTCGATGTGGAAAATGTTCCACATGTACATTTCAAAAAAAGAGCACTAATACATTTACAGGTACTTATACTCAACAGACTTATCAAATTAAAAAAATTATCCAATGCTCTACCACTTATGTGGTTTATCTACTGCAATGTGGCTGTGGAGCACAGTATATTGGTCAAAGGAAAAGAGAGAAACTAAGCAAAAACAGAGAAACCAAGGGGTTAATATGTGTCAGTCCCAAAGGTTCCCTGTAGTTGCAGTGCAACCCAAAAGAAAATAATTAAAAACTAACTTTTAATAAATTCCTTCTAAAAATTCAAAACATTGAAAATAACTGATGGTATCACAAAAAATAATAAAAAAAGGGAAAGAGAGGAGAAAGTACTTGCAGAATGACTAGGTAGTACCCAGAGCAAGAGAGAGAAAGGGATTGCCTAATAGTACTTGAAGACATCCAGTAATAGCTATTGTAAAAGGAGGTCTAAAGTATATCTTGCTGTGAAACCTAGTATAATAAGTACTATCTCCTAACTCCCATGACACTCAGGTTTGGAACGCCTGCCTGAATGTTAACAGAGTCAAACCTCAATAGAAGGTAAGCAGAGGTACAAATCAAAATAAAAGTAAAAAAAATAATGAATAAAGAGAGGGTGGTCTGCTAAGAATGTCCTGTAAAATCTAAACTAGCTGCAGCATAGTCCCCGGTCAAACGCCAACCACCCGCTCACTAACTGCACCCGACGCGCGTTTCGCCAAAAGGCTCTCCCTTTGAAGAGCCTTTTGAAGAGCCTTGTGTTTACAGGAACACAATGACTGGTGTTCGTGTAACTATTGCTACCCAAAATAACGAACATCAGACCACCCAGGGGGAACAGTTAATTACTATTTTGCCTCCCAGTGATTGTGGAGCCGTTCGCATGGTTCAGGCGAATCCCTTTGTCTCATAATAGGTGGCCGCCATTTCGGGACTTTATACGTGTTCGCGGCCATCTTACGCACGAACGGCGGTGTTTGCCTGTGAACGCATGGAACTAAAAACGGATACGCAAACAGGCGAACACCGCTGAAACCTCCAGGAGCTCGTAAGTTCGTGCTGAAACTACCGAACGACTGACCGTTCGGTAGTTTTGTTTAAGCCTGCATGGGGATTCAAGCGAACGGCAGGATTACTGTGGATGGCAAGAGGTAACCGGCCAAGGAGAGTGTTGATTGCCGACCTAAATGAGTTGGATCAAAGCTTCACCATGGCAGAACCAACGGTAACTCCCAGCGACGAAAAGACAAGGATTGTCCGGGAAAGACTTCCTCTATACGGGTCGAACCCCTCCGTAGAGCTGGTGCAACAATTGATGGCAGAGGCCGAGGCGGACATACAACGTGCTAGATCCCACGAGTTAAAAATGGTGACCGCACAGCAGGGAGTCGCCGCTAATGGCCACAACGGCTTACCGGAACCGGCGGAGCAGCCGAAGATTCCGTTCGCGGCATTCAAGCCGTTCGTGGAGAACGAGATGGGGATAGACGAGTTTTTAGCCGATTTCGAAAGACAATGTGCCCTACATCAAATACCCGTTACAGCGTGGCCGCATATCCTAGCAGGGAAGTTAACCGGGTGGGCCATGGAAGCCTTCAGGACACTCAGCGCCGAAGAAGTAGCCCAATACCCCACAGTAAATGAGGCGCTACTGAAACGGTACGCCGTGACCCCAGACACTTACCGAAGACAGTTCCGCAACACGAAAAAGAAGGCGAATGATACCCATGCCGAATGGGCCCACCGAATGCGGAGAGCTGCTACACATTGGATTACCGGGTGTCGGGCCATCACGGCAGAGGAATTATTAGAACTATTTTTGTTGGAACATTTTTATGAGGGCCTAGAACAGAAAGACCGAGAGTGGTTGAAAGACCGACGTCCCAATAATCTGCACGAAGCAGCAAGGCTGGCGGACGAACACCGGGATGCTCAGGTTCAGGAGTTCAGTAACTCCAGAATGATAGCCCGTCCCGAAACACGAGAGGTGTACCGAACAACCCCACGAACTGAGTTTTCCACGCCTGTACCAGCGGGACCTACACGGTACACGGGACCACCCAGCCACTACAATCAAGAGCGCTCCCGTCCCACTTGTTACAAGTGCAAGTAACCGGGGCACCTGATCGGTAATTGCCCCCTCAACAATAACTACCCCACACTGAACTATAATTCGTCTCCGTCGGGAAATAATCGCCCAGCCCGAGCTTTTTGCCTCGAGCAGGACAGCCCTTTAGAAGAATACCTGGGATCCCTACATGAAGCTAACCCCGTGTATGCCGCAAGTGGCAACATCACAGGCAAGAAGTGCTACTGGAGGGTCGTCCCACCCAGGGGTTAAGAGACACCGGGGCCACTATCACCTTGGTGCAAATGTATAGGACAGAAGGTTAGTCCCCGAGCACAACGCTCCACCGACACTGTTGCAGTCCGGGTGGCTGGAAGGGACATATACAAGCTACCCACAGCAAAGGTACATTTGGATTGGGGTGCGGGGAAAGGACTTGTGAGGGTGGGGATTATGGATAACCTACCAGTTGAAGTTTTGCTGGGGAA
This sequence comes from Pelobates cultripes, assembly GCA_933207985.1. NCBI lineage: Eukaryota > Metazoa > Chordata > Amphibia > Anura > Pelobatidae > Pelobates > Pelobates cultripes. The sequence continues at coordinate 7,883,948 of OW240925.1, forward strand.
CGACCTGGGCCCCATGACTTCAGTATATGCACCTTCCTACAACTCTGAGGCACATCCAGTGACTACCCGGTCGCAAGCAGGGAGAGCTCGAGACCCTTCACCAGTGCGGGAGACTCAGGTAAGACTTAATCCGACTGTGACCACCCCTCCTGCCCCATTACCCTGGGACACCCCTGCAGCCTTTGAGGCTGAGATCAAAACTGATCCGACGCTCCAAAAGTATAGGGAAAGAGCTGATACAGGGACTGGGGGATCAGACCAGGAGACTTTCGCATGGGAACAGGGTCGACTGCACCGACACACAGAGAAGAAGGGCCACCGTAGGAGACAGCTAGTGATACCCCACAAATATAGACGGGATATCCTCCGGGTGGGTCACGATATTCCCTTTGCCGGACACCTGGCAGTAACACGTACCCTCCATCGTATTACCCATACCCTGTTCTGGCCAGGGGTACATGCAGATGTGAGGACTTATTGTAATACGTGTGAGGTCTGCCAAAGGGTAGGCAAGAGAGGAGACCACCCCAAGGCGCACCTCGTTAACATGCCCATTATCGAAGAGCCGTTTAGCCGGGTAGCCATCGACTTAGTAGGGCCACTGTCCACCCCCAGTCCATCTGGTAAGAAATATATTCTTACCATCGTGGACTATGCTACCCGGAAGCCGTGGCTTTATCTAACATCCAGGCAGACACTGCCTAATGCATTAGTGCAGGTATTCTCTCGGGTAGGATTCCCTCGGGAGATCCTATCCGACAGAAGGACCCAGTTCACGACAGAGCTAACTCAGCAGCTATGGCATGTCTGCAAGATAAAATCCCTCCTCAGCTCCCCTTATCACTCTCAGACCAATGGGCTATGTGAGTGGTTCAATGGAACCCTCAAACAAATGTTAAAGACCTTCACTCAGGAGTATAGGGACTGGGAACTTTTCCTGTTTGCTTACCGGGAGGTGCCCCAGGAAACCACGGGGTTCTCTCCCTTTGAGCTGCTATACGGTCTGTGGGGATATTTATGGGATAATAATAGTAACAGTGAAAATTGCCCACTAATTCAATTCTCAGATCCCAAAGAACGTTTATCGTGTTAAGTGAAATGTATTTCATATAAATAATATCACAATGTATAAAAATAGATTTTATTTATGATAACCAATAATTAACAAATAATATTATGTAACATGCATGACAATAATCAATGAATATCCAGTACAAAATTATATGCAATACAAAGAAATGGGTATCACGTTTCAATGGCTAAACGGCATTATCTGTCAAGAATTCTGACGATTTATGAGGTATCCTTACACAGATTGAAAGTGAAACTTTTCACAGCGAAGAACAGAATTCCTCAGAGTGCAGCGTAAGGTCGTAAAGTTTAGCAGACAGTTAGAATAACCCTTTCAATGCTGGCTAGATCTCCTAGGTAGTTAAGATCTATTCTTATGTAATTTTTAAATAAAATAACATTTAACCCAGTTCATAGTCATTTTCTGAAAACCATCCAATAAGAGAATTTAATATATTATATAAGCAGGTTTTTAATTTGTCTAAAAGATATCTATCTTAATTTAGAGCAAATCAATACACCTGGATAAAAACAGCGGTATGCTAACACGTGATAATATCACATCAATATATAATTATTCTTAATTCCACCTGCAGAATGGAATGTTTATAACTATATATTCTTAGTTAACTAAGATTTCTTAATATGGAAATCTGACCGTGCTTTATCCAGTCATATATAATGCTATTAATACATTTTAATTAATTTAATTTAATTAAATGAAACCAGTATAATTACCAGTTGAGTAGATATTTCATCCGATTGGTAGTCTCAGGAACTTATTTGGATGTCTCTCTGCATGGAGGTGTTGGTTAGAAAGTCAGTAAATTCTAAGTGTTAGAGTTTTAGGAGTAGAGTGTTAGTCTCAGATGTTGTCCGAGTTGGAGTCCCCAAACTTCCAATTCCTCTCTCCTCTCCTTTGCATATGTCCTGCATCTGCCTCCTCTCGTCTATCTCTATCTTCCCTTTGTCTTAACTTTTAAAGGGCCAGACTCTCTGTACGTCATCAGTTGATAACCCAATAGAAGCACTAGAGGTGTGGTTATCTTCCAGATCGCAATTTAGGTATTTGGTCTATAGAGGGCAGTCTTGTCCCACTAAACATACCTATCCAGGAAAGAGTTAACTTTTCCTGGTGGCTATTTTGACGTCATTTTGCGTTATCTTTATAGCGCCATAATTTAAAATTTCAAAGGATTTCTTAAATTTTGTCCAGACTTAGCGTCTGCAATTCCTGCCATAATTTCTGATATGACAGATCATGAACTAAGTTTACCCTTTTCCATACAATGGTACCTTATATATATAGACAGTTAAATATTAAATTATTTAATCTTCTCTGTCACAATTGTCTGGGTTTAGATTTGATTATATTCCATTAGCACTTTAGACAGTCTATCCAACCCCCTTCCTTATCACTTGTTTATACTATGCATTCCTTAGCTCTGGCAAAGAGGCCAGTCTTACAGAAAGAAATCCTGTGTCTCTTTGTTTTTTTTTGAAATAACAAAATGGAGTCTGATCTGTTCAGAGTGACTCAGAATATACACTTTTAGTTTCTATCATAGCACAAAAATGTCTGCCGATATAAATACTCTGACAGGTCGTAAGGTACGGGGCCCCCTGAACCTTATCCGTGAGCACTGGGAGGGAGAGACTGAGAACGCTGGGGTCCCCATCGTACCATACGTGCTGGAGCTGAGGGACCGTATGGAGCAGTTGGCTAAGTCAGTTCGGGCCAACCTCCAGGCGGCCCAGGGGCGACAGAAAGTCTGGTACGACAGGGGGGCATGGCGGAGGAGCTTCTGTATAGGACAGAAGGTTATGGTACTCAAACAAGTTAAAGCAGACAAGCTGCAAGCAGCCTGACAGGGACCTTACCAGATAGTGGAGAAAAGGGGGGACACTACCTATGTGATTGCCAGCTGTCACGATGAGAACCTACGGAAGATATGTCACGTGAATATGCTGAAAGAATACCTACAGAGGCCAGAGGAGGTGTAAGCCATATGTAGTCCCACATTTGAGGACTCAGATAGTCTCCTCATACCCGACTTATTGACCCCCAACTCCCTGTCTGAAGTAGTGAACCAAGTACAGATCGGGGGCCAGTAGAGAGGGAGCAGCTACACAAACTGCTCTGAGAGAAACAAGCAATGTTTTCTCAGGAACCTGGGTGCACCGATCTGGCCACCCACCAAGTAGATACCCCCAGGCAAACCCCTTTAAGACAGGCCCCCTACCGAATCCCGGAGGCAGTTCGGGCGGGCATGAAAAAGGAGATAGATGAGATGCTCCGGCTAGGGGTCATTGAAGCTTCCGATAGTCCATGGGCACCCCCGGTGGTTCTGGTACCCAAGAAAGAAGGTACTACCAGATTCTGTGTGGACTATCGGAAACTCAATGACAAAACCGTCACCGATGCTTATCCATGCCCAGAGTGGATGAGCTGCTGGACCGCATAGCCAGGGGGAACTACCTAACTACCATTGACCTCTGTAAAGGTTATTGGCAAATCCCTTTGGCCAGGGAAGCTGTCCCCAAATCAGCATTCGTCACCCCGTTCGGTTTATACCACTTTAAGGTCCTGCCGTTCGGGATGAAGAATGCCCCCGCCACATTCCAGCGCTTGGTGGACAGACTCCTTGATGGCTTCCAGGAATTTGCCTGCGCATACCTGGACGACATAGCGATCCATAGTGAGTCCTGGGAGGAACACTTAGCTCATGTGGGAATAGTCCTGGATCAGATTCGGGCCACAGGCCTGACCCTGAAGCCAGAGAAATGTCACTTTGGGATGGCTGAGGTACAGTACCTGGGCCACCGAGTAGGATGCGGGAAGCAGCGACCGGAGCCGGCTAAGATAGAGGCGGTCGGAAACTGGCCCACCCCACACACTAAGACCCAAGTGCTAGCTTTCCTGGGTACCGCCGGGTACTACAGGAGATTTGTACCCGAGTATAGTGCTATTGCGAAACCCCTGACCGACCTGACAAAGAAAAACCTTCCCCGACAGGTCCTGTGGTCTGCCCACTGTGAAACCGCTTTCCAAGCACTCAAAACTGCTTTGATTAATGCTCCTGTCTTGGCTGCCCCAGCCCCTAATCGACGTTTTATTGTTCATAAAGAAGCTTCCATGTTTGGGCTGGGAGCTCTCCTCAGCCAAGTAGGAGACGATGGGAAAGAGCACCTGATTGCCTACATCAGTCGAAAACTCCTACCACGCAAAGTCAGCTATGCCGCGGTAGAAAAAGAGAGTTTGGCCCTGGTGTGGGCCCCCCCCTATTTGTATGGACAAGAGTTCACTCTGGTTACAGACCATAACCCGTTGGTGTGGCTTAACCGGGTTGCTGGGGATAATGGACGATTATTACGCTGGAGCTTATCTTTACAACCATTCAATTTTACCATCACCTACCGACCCGGAAAGCAGAATGGCAACGCCGACGGGTTATCCTGGCAGACTGACCTCAGCCCAGCATAATTTGTCAGTCTGGACAGCCTTAGACTGCCCCGAAAAGGGGTCAGACAGTGTCTGCCAGAGTGTTCCACAAAGAGGGAGCATTGTTACAAAAGACTCGAATTGACTCCGTTATTGTTACCACATGTTGTTACTGTTGCAGCCCTATACTTTTAACACAGAGAAACACAAATTGACTATACAAATCCTTATAAAGAACCATTCGTGATACGAACAAGAGACCCCCCTCAAACGCTGGCGTGTGCCGCCAATTAACCTCCTCACCCTGCAAAGTACCGAATGACCGGCCACCCGACAAGTGGAGTGTGGCGCCCATTAACCACCCAGGCGGCTGCGGTATGCGGTTAACCACAAACTAATTGACGGGCAAGGAGAATCGACGTTCGCCCACAAATCACCGAATGGGAACTACCGAACAACCTTACGAACGGAGACCTCCTACAATGGGTCGTGTGTCAGCAATTAGCCTGTGGTTTCTGTGGTTAACCGCAACTCAAGTACCATGCTACCAGGCGGTCCTAATTCGTATACCGAACGCTTTCTACTACCAGACAGACAGCGGGGATTCGCATGAACCTATACCCGAGTTCAGTTCCATAAGTTGGAGGCGAGGTCCCGCTACTCGTTAAACCGTCTAAAAACATGGCCGCCATGAGGGACTCACGACCCAAAATACCGAACAGACTTTATACGGCAGAAATTGCTCATTCTGTTCGCGGGATTGGAGCGCCATTCGTATATTTAATGTACCCGAACGTGAGCAATTGAATGTGTGGTAGAATGAACCGTTTTCCCCTATTAATGTTGAAGTTATGTATTTTTATACCGTTTTATGAGGCATAATAAAACGTCTTTTGTGCGCTTGGAGATAATAAGATTGTATAACCGTTGGCTTCATTATCTCCAAGCTGGGCGGGTACTAATTCAAATGATACACTGTACTGTGATTGGTTACCTGTTTGTACTGTACCTGTATGCTATCAGGTCCACAGGGGGCTGTCCTTGGACCTGAGGAATTGCATAACTTGCCATGTTTGTGTGCCAGTAAAGTTAGTTTGTTTTGACCCTCAACTTGCAGCATCGACTCATGTTGTAGGGATCCGGGATATTGATGCTTATACAGTGTTTGGGATATTCTACACTTGCAGCTTTTTACTGAAGGAACTCCGTTCGACTCTCTACTGCGGGAACTAGGACATCCAAGCGATCAACCCCCCTGCTAGACCGGGGGCAATCGTAACACTCCTCTTCTCCTCCCCGTCGGCTGAATGCGCACGCGTGGCAAGAGCTGCACGCGCATTCAGCCGGTCACATAGGAAAGCATTCATAATGCTTTCCTATGGATGCTGGCGTGCTCTCACTGTGAAAATCACAGTGAGAAACACGCAAGCGCCTCTAGCGGCTGTCAATGAGATAGGGGAAGGCTTAACCCATTCATAAACATAGCAGTTTCTCTGAAACTGCTATGTTTATGAAAAAATGGGTTAACCCTAGCTGGACCAGGCACCCAGACCACTTCATTAAGCTGAAGTTGTCTGGGTGCCTAGAGTGCTCCTTTAAAGAAACAGTTATGACAAACAATATGTTCCATTTCTAACACCTTGTCAGTTTGCAATATCTCTTAAAGACAAAGTACACAGTTTAAGAAATACAACATTTCATTCTAAAACTTGTAATATTTGCATTTGCCCATAACACATTGAGTGTGTGTTAGAGATGCATTGTGTTTCTGTGTGTGTAAGAAAAGCAGTGTGTGTGTAAGGGTTTGCATTGTGTGTTTCTGTGTATGTGTGCAAAGGATGCATTGTCTTTGTGTGTAAGGGTTGCATTGTGTGTGTGTAATGGATTAATTGTGTGTTTCTCTGTGTGTAAGGGAAGCATGTTGTGTTTCTGTGTGTAGGGATGCATTGTGTGTTTCTGTGTATGTATAGGGATGCATTGTGCGTGTGCGCGTAGTGTGAAAGAGCTCCCTGTCTTGCCCCCTGTCCTATAGAGCTGTCCCTTCTGTCCCTTAGAGCTCTCCCCTGCCCCTTAGTGGTCTCTCCTCTCCCCCACCCTCCCTGTGCTCTTCTCATCCACACTCCCTGTGTTCACCTCACCTCCTCCCTGTGTTCTCCTCACCTCCCCCATCCCTGTGTTCTTCTTATCCGCTCTCCTCCCTGTGTCCTCCTCCCCTTCCCCTCCCTGTGTTCTCCTCACCACCCACCCTCCCTGTGTTCTTCTTATCCGCTCTCCTCCCTGTGTCCTCCTCCCCTTCCCCTCCCTGTGTTCTCCTCACCACCCACCCTCCCTGTGTTCTTCTCAGTCCCCCCCTTCTCCTCACCCTTACTCTCCCCCCTCCTCCTTGTGTTCTTCTCACTCCCCACTTGTTCTTCTTCCCCCGTTTTTCATACCCCCCTTCTTCTTACTCTCCCCCTTCTTGACCTCTCCTCTCCTCCCTTCACCTCTCCTCTCCCCCTTCACCTCTCATCTACCCCTCACCTCTCCTCTCCCCCTCACCTCTCCCCTCATCAGCATTATTTATTATATATTATTTTTTGTGTGACAGTGTGTATTTATTTTTCCTTGCAAGAAAGGGATTTTTTTAAATTGGTATATTAAAAGTGACGTTTTAATATAAATTTTTTTACCACTATATTAGAGTGTTCCCCTGGATGATACTACTCAGCACTAGCACCTCCAACCTTTCTCTTCTTTTTCTTGTCACTAAATAGGGGTTATCCCCCATGGAGGTACTAGTAAATTAAGGCTCCTTTCTTCTCCTTTTTTTGTGTCTTTTCTATATTAAATATGTAATTATCTGACTCCACCTGCAGAATGGAGTGTTATAACTACATATTCTTTATTTAATTAAGACTCATCAATTATGGGATCTGATCGTGATTTATCCATGCATGTATTCTGCTATTAATAGATTTTAATTAATTTAGATTAATTAAATAAAACCAGCATAAATACCAGTTATGATGTAGATGTTCTCATCAGATCAGTAGTTAGTCCCAGGAACTTGAATGCGAGTATGATTGGTTGTATGGAGGTGTATAAGTAATAGAGAAAAGTGATATTGGTTAGAAAGTAATAGTAAAATTGTCAAGGAGTGTTTCTTGAGTTGTGTCCAAGAGAGTTTGAGAGTTGAGAGTTAGTCCCAGAGTGTCCTGGATCTCTCTGAATGTCCGAATCTAAAAGCCCAAACTCACTTCTCTCTTCCCTTTGTTCCTAACTTTTAAAGGGCCAGACTCTCTGTACATAATTAGTTGATAAGGCCAATAGGGAACTATAGGTGTGTCTACGTTATCTAGTATTATCTAGATTTTGGTCAATAGAGGTTGCAATTGCCTCATCAACATTTTGTATCCTCAAAAGAGTTAAATTATTTTGATGATGATTCTGACGTCATTTGGCTTATCTAAAATGACTACCATAACTTAAATTTGCTGTCAGTTCAAAGCGTTTCTTTGGATTTTCTCCAGACAGCGAGTCTAAATTCCTGTTGTAATTTCTAAAATTGACAGTCCTAAACTCAATTTCACCCCTTACTTACAATGGGACCTTGTAAGATTTAGAAAGTAAAATTAATTACTGAGTCTTCTCTGTCACTAGTGTCTGTGTTTAAAATTATTTCTATTCCATTAACATTTAAACAGAGCATTCCATCCCCCTGCTTCATTGCTTATCACTTGGCTTGTTTACATAATGCATTCCTTAGCTCAGGCTAGTGGCTAGTTACAGAAAGGAAAGAAATTTTGTGTCTGTCTTGTCTGAAGATAGCAAAATGGAGTCCGCTTTTTTCTGAGTGACTCTGGCAATATACACTTTTAATTTCTATCTTAGCACAAAATGTCTGCCGATATAAATATCCTGACAAACTCCATAGAGAATCTCTGGGGCATTGGCAAGAGAAAGATGAGAGACATGAGACCAAACAATGCAGAAGACCTGAAGGCCGCTATTGAAGCATCCTGGTCTCCCATAACACCTCAGCAGTGCCACAGGCTGATAGCTTCCATGCCACGCCGCATTGAGGCAGTAATTGCTGCAAAAGGGGCCCAAACCACGTACTGAGTCCATATGCATGCTTATACTTTTCAGAGGTCCGATATTTTTCTATGTACACTCCTTGTTTTATTGATTGCATGTAATATTCTAATTTACTGAGATTTTGGATTTGGGGTTTTCATGAGCTGTAAGCCATAATCATTGCACTTATGACAAATCACGGCTTGAACTATCTTGCTTTGCATGTAATGTGTCTATCTCATATATTAGTTTCTCCTTTTACGTTGCATTACTGAAATAAATGTTTTGCATGATATTCTAATTTTTTGAGTCTCACCTGTAAATGTTATTAGTGTAGGAATTTCTGAAAAGTATTTGTTAATACACATATTAATGGCAATAAAGATCTGTATATCCAGATACTGGAAGAGCGCAGAAATTCCTTCTCCAAGCAAAATTATTACCCGAATTAATCATCAAGGGGTAATGCTGTAGCAGAACCCCTTTTTGGCTGTCCCATTCTTTCATTTATTGTTGGCACTGCAGAGATTTTCCTGTGCCTGGAGTACACAAAATGCCTTGTAACTAGATGTGGCCATACTTTGTTCGGTATAAGAATGCCAGCTTACATGTGAACGACTAAATTCACCATAAGAAACAAAGTACCGAATGAACCTGACCACCCTGATGTGAAGAATGGATATAATTTACCTCCATGATTGCTTTTCATATTCCCTTGTACGCACAAATACGCCACTATAATCCCTGGGTGACCGCCATTTCGGCCCAGCGTTCGGTAGGATGAATCCCACGAACTAGGGGATTCATCTAGTTACCGAATGCACTATGGATGGTATAGCCTTTCAGGACTTTTGGGGCACGAATGGAGACCGACCGCAGGGCCAGATTTCATGGAACTATTTTTGGCTACCTTACCCATGTGGTCGGTCAAAACTTTACCTTCCCATAACTCCCAAACCCCTGGTCTGATCTTGGTGATTTTTGGATATGTTTCTCACCCAGATCAGGGCTACCAGGGGGTACCATATTTAAGGGGATATACCACCTTTGTGGTACATTTGAAAAGTGGGGAAAAGTATGCCTTGCATAATTGTATTAATTGCTAATCTAAGGGGAGGAGATGTGTGGGAGGTTACGTCTATGGGATTGGTTACTGTACTAATTGTGGTGAATCCCTCCCTTGCATGGGAGAATCTCATAAAAGAATCTCTACTCCTGATACTGTGTGTTGTCCAGGAAAGGTGATGGGATACTATTGGATTGTATTGCTGATTGTGCTGAATAGTCTCTTGGATTTACTACTTGCTCCTGCATCCTCTTAATATATTAGTGGAGTTTAGCCGTGGGAAACCAGCTCTCCGCTACAAATGCAAAAGGCGGTGTACTTTAATAATGGAAATATTAGGAAATATAATAAAATCTGGTCTAGATGGTTCAAATACTATGGAGTGTAAAATCAACCTTCTGGGCAAGTAAGAAAAGAAATGTAGTCTGTTTCTAGTCCATCAAATTGCCATTTATTAATACAAGATAGCTGTAGCGACCTTCATCCCTACAATGTAGGCAATCATATTTTATATATTAGTTACTTAATTATATCCATATATAAAATACATTTTGTTGTATGTCTATCAGGCAAATGTGGAGTCAATTAGTATAAAAATGAAGGGCTCCACATTTACATTAAGTAATCGGAAATGATTAGCTGAGATATCGATTAACGTCAAATAGACTCGGGGAGGGGGATTGGTATGCTTGTAATTTGTATAATTTGCACTACTTGTTTTTATTGCTGCTACTACCATATTGGTGTAGCTTAACCCCTTAAGACCGGAGGGCGTACTATTACACCCTATTTAAGCGGCTCTAAACGATGCTTAGGGCGTAATAGTACGTCCTCCGTTTTTTTTTTTTTTACTTACCCGGTCGCCGGCGATCCCACGCCAGCGATCGCGGTTGGGGGGACTCTCAGGGAGCCCCCCACGTCAGATCTTCCCTCCTGCAGCCCCCCCGGCCATGTGAGAGTGAGGTCCTTGCGAGGACCTCACAATCACATGGCCGGGTTAGCTGCCTGCTGCATTACCGGCAGGGGGACTGCTTGTAATGACAGGTAGTCCCCCTGCTGGCTGAATTCAAATAAAATAAAATTAAAATAAGTGTAAAAAAATATATATATATACTTAGATCATATATATATATCTATAATATATACATATATTATTTATATATGATCTAAGTATATATATACACATATACATACACACACATACACTTTCTAGGTGTATTTTACTTTTTTTATATTAAGGCCTTTTGGCTTGTAATTGTGGGAGGGGCATATGACACACACCTTCCCTACTTAAGGGACACCCCTTACCTGGCTCCATACCGTTTGAGGTCAGCGCTGCATGAGGATCCACTTCCGGTTCTCATACGGCGCTATCTTGGTTTTCAGAAACCCACGATTTCTTCAAGTGTAGCTGTGTCCTGGAATCCCTTCTTGAAGGTCTTTTCTGCCCGTCCAGCTCCTTGTATACTCCGGTCTTCATGGAAGATAACATCCCAGGGACTTCAAAATCATAAGTCCGACGCCTGGATCATTCCCACGGCGTTCAGTTTTTCATACGGGTCCTCACTTTACGGCTCTCTGGCCTTACGGCAAGGTCGCAAATCATACGTGGTTTTCCCATTTCAGTTCATAAATTCGTGCTATAATCCTTTCGGTATGTTTTAATGTATTCCATATGGTATGCCCAAATTTACAATCCGCACAGCAAAATCCTACAGCGGTTGACACACTCATAGCCAAGGAAGTGGCAGAGGGCTTCCTATTGGGGCCCTTCCAGTCCCCTCCTTTCACCACATGGCGGACAAACCCGATCGGTATTGTCACGGGAAATCTTCCCACAAACAGAGACTTATCATCGATCTATCGGCACCACACACCTCTGCCACTCCTAGTCTGAACTCCCTTATACCCTCTGAGGAATTTTCACTGCAATATTCCACCATAGATCACGCCATTACGGCTATCATGCAAGCAGGGGTTGGAGCATGGCTCAGTAAGACCGATATAACAAATGCTTTCAAGTTGCTGCCTATCCACCCTACACTCTGGCACCTACATGGCATCAAGTGGGCCGGGAACTACTACTTTTTCTCACGATTAACTTTTGGTTCCAAAAGTAGTCCAGTCATCTTCGACGTATTCGCCGAAACCTTATGCTGGTTATTATTAAATATAGCCAGATGCCCTACAGTCATACATTATCTGGACGATTTCTTACTGGTCGAGGAGAATATTTCCCCTCCCAGTAGCCTCAAAGAAACCATCAGTCTTTTCACACAGTTGGGTGTTCCAGTCTCCCCCACCAAGACTGAAGGACCAGATACCTTCATCACATTCCTGGGTATCATACTAGACTCAGCCACCATGCAAGCGAGCCTGCCACGCACCAAGGTAGAAAACATTCTTACAAACATAAATCTCTACATACAACTCGAAACTTGCAACCGCAAAGAACTACAGTCTCTGCTGGGGTCACTAAACTTTGCCATGCGCATCATACCTCAAGGCCGTGCTTTCATCTCACGACTCCTTCACATGTTCACACTTTTCAGACATGATGCACATAGATTATCCCTGGATACCGCAGCCACGGCAGACCTACTCATGTGGAGAAACTTTTTAACCACCTGGAATGGTAAAAGTATGTTCCTCCCTAAATTGTCTGACTCTTCACCTACCATCTGGTCAGACGCGGCATCTACCACAGGTTTTGCAGCAATTTACAGGAACGAATGGCTTTGGGGTAGCTGGCCTTCAGAAGTTAAGGACCTGGAAGGTTTTTCCACTACCTCAGATCTGTTTGAGATATATCCCATAGTGGCGGCTGCCGTGGCATGGGGGCATTTATGGGCAGGTTCGCCAGTACGTTGCTACTCAGACAACCAAGCAACTTGCCACATTATTAACAAAGGCGGATCCAAATCACTGACTATTATGAGATTCCTGAGGAAACTCACTTGGTTTGCTGCATGTCATAATTTCTTCTTGTTTTGTGTTCATGTTCCAGGTGTATGTAACACGGCTGCTGACAATTTGTCTCGTTTTAATTTCCAGGCTTTTCATCAAATACTCCCGTCAGCCGCACTCACAGCCACGACCACTCCACTATTCCACCATCTAGTAATGGACTAGATGCTATCATGCAACATAGCAGAAGATTGGCCCAATTAGCAATGTCTACTAATACCCGTAAAACTTACGACAGAGCTTTCATTTTATTTAAAAGATTCCTTTCGGAACACAACATCTTACAACCTTTCATCATGACATCCTTGTTGGGCTTTGCGTCTTTTTGCCACCTCAAACTCAAATTATCATACAACACAATCAAACTATATCTGACAGGCATCCAACATCACATGCTAACTTTACAACCCAACAGTTCGAGTTTCATGTCCGCCTACCAAATTAAGAATACCCTTAGGGGTATTCAGAGATCCGAACCTCCACGTACGGCCCAGAGACTACCTATAGATTTCCATATTTTTAAAGACTTATCCAACTTACTAGATTTAAAACCTTTTGCCAACAGCACAAATCTTGTCATTAAAACCGCCATATACGTAGCTTTTTATGGTTTCTTGAGACCAAGAGAATTTACCGCCATCAGCACAACACAGTCCACTCACATCTTACTTCATTCACACTTAACAAAACACACGGACTCTTATATCTTGACCCTGCCTCATTCCAAAACCAGTCAACATGCACCTCCAGTAGAGGTTAAGTACTATCCTACTCACAACAGGTGGTGCCCCGTCAAACTACTGGATTCATATACCCAGCATAACAACGCATCACCAGATCAACCACTTTTCAGTCTACAAGGTTCTGTACTCACTACCACCACCTTCATGACACACGTCAGGTCCTTACTTACCCAACTGGGCCTCCACTCAGCTAACTATTTGGGCCACTCCTTCCGCATAGGAGCGGCCTCCACAGCATCCAGTGCAAACATCCCAGTTCATGTTATCAAGTCACTGGAGCGCTGGAAATCATCAGCTTACTCTAGATACATACCTAACCCGGTACAAGAAGTAAGAAATGCTTTTCAAAACATGTCTGGTTAAATGTACGTATATTGCTGGTATGTAATAAATTAGATTTTCTATTTTTGCCCTCTTTATTTACAGGCCTACCTCATCGTCGGTTCGGGCACACCACAACTGACTTGCTCTTTTAATACCATCCCACACTTATCAGTGTTTTGTTTCTTCTGTACTATAATGAGCCCTTACCACAAATATTAAGGCCTTTTGGCCTGTAATTGTGGGAGGGGCGTATGACACACACCTTCCCTACTTAAGGGACACCCCTTACCTGGCTCCATACCGTTCGAGGTCAGCGCTGCATCACCCTCCCATCACTCCTCATTATTAACTCCTTTCTCTTTACATGTCTTCTTGGTGGGCCCTCTTTATTTACAGGCCTACCTCATCGTCGGTTCCGGCACACCACAACCGACTTGCTCTTTTAATACTATCCTACACTTATCAGTGTTTTGTTTCTTCTGTACTATCATGAGCCCTTACCAGAAATATATATATATATATATATATATATATATACACACACACACACACACATATATATATATATATATATATATATATATATATATATATATATATACACACACACACACATATATTAATTCTACATATATATTTATGTAATATTTTTACATAATTAGGTATCTTAATTAATTACAATTAGCGGGACCTGCCTGACAACCCATGCTGAAAGTAAAGGGAATTTAATTTGCTGGCACTATATTTAACCCTATAACTTTTCAAGACACCATAAAACCTGTAAATGGGGGGTACTGTTCTACTCGGGAGACTTCGCTGAACACAAATATTAGTGTTTCAAAACAGTAAAATGTATTACAACGATGATATTGCCAGTAAAAGTGAAGTTTTTTGCATTTTTCACACAAACAGCACTTACACGGACGATATTCTTGCTGCAATACTTTTTACTGTTTTGAAACACAAATATTTGTGTTCAGCGAAGTCTCTTGGGTACAACAGTACCCCTCATGTACAGGTTTTATGGTGTTTTCAAAAGTTACAGTGTCAAATATAATATATATATATTACCCCTATGATGGCATACCATTTGCAATAGTAGACAACCCAAGGTATTGCAAATGGGGTATGTCCAGTCTTTTTTAGTAGCCACTTAGTCACAAACACTTGCCAAAATTGGCGTTTTTTGCATTTTTCACACACAAACACTAACGCTAACTTTGGCCAGTGTTTGTGACCAAATGGCTACTAAAAAAGACTGGACATACCCCATTTGCAATACCTTGGGTTTTCTACTATTGCAAATGGTATGTCATTTTGGGTGTAAATTTTATTTCTGGGCTACTATACAGTCCCAAAGGCAACGTAACCAATCTGGCAAATTTCAATTTCAAATCTAACATGCTATATTTGACCCTGTAACTTCCCAAAATGCCATAAAACCTGTACATAGGGGAGCATAAAACGGGTCGCAAGAGTATTCTGAGAACGGACAGCCGCTAAAATAGCCTGCCCTTCGGTGGGTCCCCACTCAGAACTCAAGCTGGTTTTAGCTCATCTTGTGCCATTACAGAGAGAACATATTTGAAGCATATCAGACTGGTCCCAGCCATACGGGCAGTCCAGATCCAAAATGCCAGCAAGTTCTCTCTGCACGAGAGACACAGCAACCCCAGATGATTGTTTCAACCTTGTTAGACATCAGTCTAACATGTACATGTACATTTGGCTCAGTCCTTAAGGGGTAATATACCAGGAGTCCCCTGAGGAAGACCTTGTAGGGGGACCTGGTATTATTTTAAATACATGTTTTTTTTTAATAAAGCTAAATATTTTTTTCACCTATCCTGAGTCCAGCTCCAGTACCATTGGCAAGTAAGGAAATGGATTTAGCGCCCCACAGATCGGGAGAGGCACCTTTGGGAACTTGCACAGCGTGAGACCTTTTGGATGCCCCAATTATGCACTTAGGAGCCCAGATGTCTCAATGATAAGATAGATATTGTCTGTTCTCTTTAATGTGAATAGCTTTACAATCACTGTTTACATGGATCCTGTAAATATATTTTGATATAGAATTGAAAAATGTATTTTTATTTTTACTTCTATTTTTAATTATTTTAGTTTTTAGTTATTTTTTATCAATATTATTTGTATTTATTTTTATTTATTTTTCATTTATTTTTATTTTATTATATGAGTATTTTTATTTTAAATTTCATTATTTTGATTTTCATTTATTGTTATTTACATCTACATTATTTTCATCATTTTTTTACTTTTTTACAGTTTTGTACATTTATTATTAAGTAGGATCCCTGTATATGTGTACAGTATTTTCATAATATTGGTTCTGTATACATTGGATTTTATATGAATGATAATAAGATATGTCAGTTATAGCTATTTGACTTTAATCGATATCTCAGCTAATGATTTCCGATTAAAATTACATCTTAGTATTGCTAGCATTAAAAATGCTTCATCCATGTGGATGAATTTTAGAGGCTATTATTCGTGTCTGGGTTAAATTCATATACTGTCATTTACAGTGCTTTTTGTATTTACTTAGGCAAACTTTTTTGTACTATGCAAGCTTCCGTTAGTAATAATATGTTTCAAGATTTAGGTGACACGCACCCTACTGAACAAATGAAATGCACACGTCATCAAGTGTTGCCATTCAAGCTGTCGCACCGAATACTATTGCCGAATACCGGAAGTAATCTAAAAAGACCGCAAATCTTAATTCTGAACAGATGAGAACAACTACTCAATGCCCATCGAACCACCAATGAGGAAGAACATCATTCAGTATAAAGATGGACTCAGGGAGGGGGAACTCCATTTTGATTATTCCTTAAAGTTAATATCTTGTATGTTATACTCTAAGACTTTAATCAGGGTGGTCACTTATTTGATAATTTTTACTTTGTTTCTATTAAGACATTTCATCCAGAATTTCAAAAGATTATCCGCTATTAGATTTGAGTTTATAATTCGTGTATCTTTAGAATCCATCCATAACATACATTTTAGATAAAAAAAATTACGTCTTTTAGCGTTTCTATTTTGCACCAAGCTTCGTCAGAAAATTCATGATTATACCATTTTTCAATTCCATTTCTTTATTATTATTTATTGGCATTACTAATGTTTTGTCTATATTTAATTCATAATTAGAAAACCAAATAGTTGTATTTCTTCAAAAATTTTTTTTATTTATTATTTATTTTTATTCTATATCTCTAAATGTCTCTATACACACACACATATACATATTTATTGTAATATTTATCGTGTGGATAGATATATATATATATATATATATATATATATAAATTAAATTCTAAGAGTATTTTTATATTAATATACTTATATATTACTATAAAAATACACTAAGTATGAATTACAAAGAAGTCTAGAAAAACGCATGTCAAAAAAGTTATAAATTGATTTGCATGTCAAGGAGTGAAATAAGTAAAACCTTTGTTGGCAATCACAGAAGTCAGGCGTTTATTGTAGTTGGCCACCAGGTTTGCACACATTTCAGGAGGGATTTTGTCCCACTCCTTGTTGCAGATCCTCCGAAGTCATTAAGGTTTTGGGGCGGATGTTTTGCAACTTGAACATTCAGCTCCCTCCACAGACTTTCTATGGGATTAAGGTCTGGAGACTGGCTAGGCCACTTCAGGACCTTAATGTGCTTCTTCTTGAGCCACTTATTTGTTCCCTTGCCTGTGTGTTTTGGGTCATTGGGTCATTGTCATGCTGGAATACCCACCCATTTTCAATTCCATGGCTGAGGGAAAGAGGTTTTCACCCAAGATTTAATGGTACATGGTCCCGTCCATTGTTCTTTTGATGCAATGCAGTTGTCCTGTCCCCATAGACGAATTACACCCCCAACGCATAATGTTTCCACCTCCATCTTTGACGGTGGGGATGGCGTCCTTGGGATGATAGGCAGCATTCCTCCTCCTCCAAACACAGCGAGTTGAGTTGATGCCAAAGAGCTTGATTTCGGTCTCATTTGACCACAACACTTTAACCCAGTTCTCCTCTGAATCATTCAGAAGTTCATTGGCAAACTTCAAAAAGGCCTCTACAAGTGGTTTCTTGAGCAGGGGGACCTTGCGGGCACTGCAGGATTTCACAGAGTAGTCTGTTACAAATTGTTTTCTTGGTGACTATGGTCCCAGCTGCCTTGAGATCATTAACAAGATCCTCCTGTGTAGTTCTGGGCTGATTCCTCACTGTTCTCATTATCATTGAAACTCCAATAGGTGAGATCTTGCATGGAGTAAGACCATTATTTTGTGTTTCTTCCATTTGCTAATAATTGCACCACTGTTGTCACCTTCTCACCAAGCTGTTTGGCTAAGGTCTTGTTGCCCATTCCAGCCTTGTGCAGGTCTACAATCTTGTCCCTGACATCGTTGGACAGCTTTTTGGTCTTGGCCATGGTGGAGAGTTTGGAATCTGATTGGTTGATTAGGAGCACTCATTTTAAGAGAGTGCTGCTAATCTCAGCTCGTTACCTGTATAAAAGACACCTGGGAGCCAGAAATCTTGCTGATTTCTGAAGGGGATCAAATACTTATTTCACTCCTTGACATGCAAATCACTTTGTAACTTTTTTGACATGCGTTTTTCTGGCTCTTTTTGTACTGTTATTTTGTCTCTCACTGTTAAAATAAATCTACCATTAAAGTTATAGACTGATCATTTCTTTGTCGGTGGACAAACATTCAAAAGCAGCAGGGGATCAAATACCTTTTTTCCCTCACTGTAGGTGTAAGCCCATGTGCCACGTGGCTTACACCTGATGGCCATTGGAGTGGGGAAAAAAACTCCATTATCTCCCAGGCCTAGAGATTCCTGAGAGGGGCTTTTATTGTATTGGTTGGAGACCTCCTGCTGGGGGTCTGTGCATCAAATTTCCAAATGGTAATTGGTGAGGCATTTTATTTGATTAGGTGTTTGCAAATAATCAAAAGTCCACTCAGGTGCTAAACATTCCTAGTGGGAGGTGCTTTTAGGAGTTATATAAGGGTTATGGACATTAGCTTGCCTAATTTAGCTTGGTGTCTGTATCTAAGTGTTGCTTCCAAGTGGAGGTAGTCTGAGGTATACAGGAGAAAAAAAAAGTAAGATTTTTTTTAATTTAAATTACTCACGTCATTAAAATGGTAGGCTTAGTTCTGTGTAATAGTTGTGCATTTGTTTCACTTTACACTTTTTGCTGTCTAATCTGTACACAGTTCTCTATATTGCAGCAGGAGATTGTATTTTTGAAGTCTGAGATTTGCAAATTACTTGTTAACTCAAAATATAACTGTTGGAAAGCTACTGCCAAAGAGATGGCATAAGAATGGCAGATGGATTACTGTAGAATCTAGTAGACTTAGAGTTTTGGATAAAAAGCATATTGCACAGTCTGTGGCTCTACATAATTAATTTTCGGCACTTTCAGAGTGTAGTGATGTTGTGGAGACAGGCTCAGGCACCGAGTGTAATTATGTTGTGAAGACAGGCTCAGGCACCAAGTGTAGTGGTGTTGTAGAGACAGGATCAGGCACAGACTGTAGTGATGTTGTGGAGACAGAATCAAGCACCGAGTTTGTGGAAACAACCAATGGCAAAAAGGTGAGGCCTGATATAAAGCAGTTGTTGTTGGGGGATTCTATCATAATAGGTGTGGAGCTGGACAATAATGGCCTCATGAAATGTCTTCCTGGAGCTACTGCTCACAGAGACAGGAGATGCATTTTCGATATGGTTAAGCAAGCAAAACAGGAAAGGGAATTGGATGTACTTGTTCATCTAGGGACACATGACCTGGTTTGTAATGAGGTTTCAGAGGTAAAGGAAGTTTTTTGTGTTTTTGCCAATGATATATGGCAGGTTGCTTCCACACTGTCATTCTCTGAAGTTCTGCCTGTGCATGACAGGTGGATGCATATTAGGGGCTTTAACTTGTGGCTTGGTCAATGGTGTTGGGAGCAAGGATTTGGCTACATTTCTAATTGTAGCTCTATTTGAACTGGAAATGAACTGTACAAAAAATGGTTTGCATCTTTCTCAAAAGGGAACACATTTTCTCAGTGAGAAGTTCAGGAGGTTTTGCTAGGACGTGTTTAAACTGGGAGGAGGGGCGGGGGAGAACTGTGATAAAACAACAATCCAATTGCTCCCCAAAACAAGGACAGAAAGTGCCTGTAGCAAGTGTGTTAAAAAAAAATGATAAGCTTAGAGTCATATCTACAAATTTGCACCGTTTAAGAAAGAAGATCCATGAACTTGTGGCAATAATGGCAACTGATAATGTAGATTTAGTCGCGGTTACTAAGACATGTTACAATGAGAAAAATGACTGAGCCATAGCAATACCAGGCAGTGGCATCTCTAGGATTCATTTTTAGGGGGGGCACATGGTGGGCCAGGGACAAATGTAGGGGGGCACATTTAACCCCGCCCTCACCGCAGTTTGACCCCGCCCCTGCCGCATGTTAAGCCCCACTCCCAACACAATGTGTTTTTTTTGTTTAGTTTTTTAATAATCCCTGGTGGAGAATTCATTATTTTCCACCAAGGATTATTAAAAACAAACACCTTTCCCTTGATACAGTCCATACACACACACACACACACACACAGATTGCTGAGTCCATACACACACACAGACTGCTGACCACACACACACACACAGAGACTGCTGAGTCCATACACACAGACACAAACACACACTGCTGAGTCCATACACACACACAGACTACTGAGTCTATACAAATACAGACACATAGACTGCTGAGTCCCTACACACACACACACACAGACTGCTGAGTCAAAACACACACACACAGGCTTCTGAGTCCATACACACACACACAGGCTGCTGAGTCCATATACACACACACACATACAGAGTGCTGAGTTCATGTCCATCCACACACAGACTGCTGAGTCCATACAAACACAGACACATAGACTGCTGAGTCCCTACACACACACACACACACACACACACACACAGACTGCTGAGTCCACACACACACACACACACACACACAGAGGGTGCTGAGAACACACACACACAGAGCTGAGTTAATACACACAAACACAGTGCTGAGTTCATACACACACACACACACACACACACACACATACAGATACACACACAAGCTTCCTCACTAGCAGACAGACAGATACACACACACACACACCTGAGCATATCAAGCCTACCTGTTGCTGGGGGTCAGACAGCCATCTTTTTGCCTTTCCAGCAGCAGCATGGTCTGCTGCTTAACGGCGGGGGTGGGGCTTCATTTGGGGGCGTGGCCTGTGCCAGGGAGCCTGTCAGTGCTCCCTCTGGCCACAGTCAGCCCCAGCACCGTTCCAGCTGAGCTCTTTTGCCCTGCATTCTCTCCCCCGGGCTGTAACACACTGTTACAGACTCACACACTGTTACAGACCGAGGAAATAGAATGTAAGAACATGGCCAGCAAGTTGCTGGCATTTGGGGGGGCCCAACATGATGTAGGGGCCAGCAAGCCCCTAGCGCCGCCACTGATACCAGGGTACTTTTTATATATAAAAGACATAGAAGGCAAGAAAAGGGGAGGGGTGGTCCTGTGAAAAATAGCATAAAATCTAGCCTATTAAACGTTAATAAAGGAAACAGAGTCAGCTTGGGTTATGTTAGAATTTAGTAATCACACAGTAACTCGTATTGGTGTGATTTATATGCCCCCTGGACAAATAAAAGAGTTAGATAATCTACTAGTTGAGGAAATAGCTAAAATGACAGCGAAGTGGGAAGTTATCATCATGGGTGAATTAAATCTTCCTGATGTGAACTGGAAAACCAAAATAGCTGCTTGTGCCAGGGGCACACATATTCTAAACTCCCTAATAAGATTGTCACAAGTCATTGAGGAGCCAACTCGTAAAGAAGCCATACTAGATTTAGTGTTAACAAATGAAGATTTGGTATCAGTTATTACAGTAGGTGAAAGTTTAGGATACAGTGATCATCAGTCAGTGTGGTTTATTATAAGAACAATGACAGAGTGACACCACACAAAAACAAAAGTTTTAGACTTTAGGAAATCAGACTTTTCTAAAATTAGAATATGTGTAAAGGAGTCATTATCAGACTGGAGCAATTTAAATGGAGTTCAAAAGACATGGAATTATTTAAAGGTTGCACTACTATAGGCGACATAAAATTGCATTAGGCTTGTCAGTAAGAGCATAAAATTAAAGAAACCACTGGGGTACTCCGCAGATGTAGCCAAAATAGTAAAAAACAGAAAGTTATCATTTAGTAATTATAAAAAAAACACAGACAGATCTATAGATTAGACAGAAAGAGTCTAAGCAAGTTATAAGAGCTTCAAAATCACACACAGAAGAGAATACAGGTCATATTCAAAATATTAGAATACCATGCAAAAGTTCATTTATTTCAGTAATGCAACGTAAAAGGGGAAACTAATATATGAGGTAGATGTATTACATGCAAAAAAAAGATAGTTTAAGCCGTGATTTGTCATAAGTGCGATGATTATGGCTTACAGCTCATGAAAACCCCAAATCCACAGTCTCAGTAAATTAGAATATTACATGCAATCAATAAAACAAGGAGTGTACATAGAACAATATTGGACCTCTGAAAAGTATAAGCATGCATATGGGCTCAGTACTTTGTTTGGGCCCTTTTGCAGCAATTACTACCTCAATGCGGCGTGGCATGGAAGCGATCAGCCTGTGGCACTGCTGGGGAAGACCAGGATGCTTCAATAGTGGCCTTCAGCTCTTCTGCATTGTTCTGTCTCATGTCTCTTAACTTTCTCTTGGCAATGCCCCATAGATTTTCTATGGGGTTCAGGTCAGGTGAGTTTGCTCGCTAATCAAGCACAGTAATCCCACGGTCATTGAACCAAGCTTTGGTGCTTTTGGCAGTGTGGGCAGGTGCCAAATCCTGCTGGAATATGAAGTCAGCATCCCCATAAAGCTTGTCTGTGGAAGGAAGCATAAAGTGCTCCAACATTTCCTGGTAGACGGCTGTGTTGACCCTGGACTTAATGTAGCACAGTGGACCAACACCAGCAGATGACATGGCTCCCCAAATCAACATATACTGTGGAAACTTCACACTGGATTTTGTTTTGGATCAGACCAAGTGTCTGCCTGAGTATCTATCTGTAACGGATCACCTGGCACCCCCACTGGGTACCTCTGTTGATGGATGCTCCAAGCGCTTCTGGAGGACTCCAAGCACTCTAGCCAACACCACAACCACCGCAGGCCGAACCTCTCTTCCTTCAGAGCGAAGCACTCCAGCCGACACCATAACCACCGTAGACTCCTCCAGAGAGCAAGGCAGGGACAAGCTCTTACAAGAGCTTAGTAGTGATTTAGCAAGGGAGTATGACGAGCATAGCAATCCCTTGTAGCAGATTCCCCCAATAGGAGACGGCACTCCATACTGAGGGTGAAGTAGAACTGAAGCTTTTAATCAAACACTCTGCTTTTATGCACATTTTACACACATAGTACTGCCTACAGGGTTTTGCAGCAAAACCAATCAATACGTACAATACACTCAGACATGCCCACACAAAATCCTCCCCTCTGCCTGTGATATAATTACAGAACACAATGGGCTAACTTAATTATCACAGGCAGGAGAATACACAGTTTTACACAATATTAATAACTCTAAAAGTATACATCACATTCACATAAAACTTACATTTTCAGAATCAGCATACTCCAAATCCAAACATACGTCACAATCACTTCAACAAAAGTTAGTTGGAAGTCCCTTTGTGACCATCAGCAAGCATGGCTTGGGTGTGGTAAGCCAATTACCTCCATCATACAGAAAATAGCTCTATTTACAACAGTACAAACACATAAAAATACATAATTCCTATTATACTTAACAGAACGCCCACATTCAACCTATCCCCAGATAGCTTGGATCTGAGTGCTCACTATATCTGAACAGCACTCAGATTCCACAAACACAGTCAAATCGCCATGAGGTTAAAACATAGCAAGAGCTGATGAGAGATCGAGGAGGGGCAAAACAGCAAGTTCCAACTGGTCTGGCAGTGTGCCGGGGACAATGCCCTGCTGGAGAACAATAGACAGGAAACAGGGGAGGGGAAGTGACACACCTTCCCATGGATTCAAATGGGCAGAAACAGTCTTTTAGAAGCCAATAAGCCCCAAATAGTCTTTTTAAATGGCAATACACCCCAGGGACATAGTCATGAGGGAGAAGACTGGCAATCAGGCTCCTCCATCAGCCAGGGGCAGTGGGCAGTTGGTCATATAAAAATCCAGTGACAAAAGGCATTTTATCACACTGCCTCTGTCCAGATCTGAAATGAGATGCGTGCACGCTCAATAATCACACTGACACCAGGTACAGATAAATGAAACTCCCAATTCTTTATTGATGGGGCGGGCGCAGTCGCTTATAAAAGCAAAAGGAATGCATCGCGTGGAAACATGATTCGTATGCATTTACGTATTTCTCTCTGTAAGCTTGTGATTGGTCAAGTCCTTATTTTGGATGTACTTCCTCCTGGATGTTGATGTCGTCAGTTTGGAAGTAATCCCGGATGTTACACAAGTGTTTTGGTCGATGTGACGGGGTGCTCTAGTGGCCATTTTTGAGTAAGGAATAAGCAAACGTGTACATATTGTGGTGTATCACCAAATTAATATATATATTACACAAGGTTCGTCTACATTAAAAGGTATTTATTAAAAGGCAACAACACAATACTATAAATGTATCACAAACACACAGCCCAGACCCACGGAGCAACAACCCTTTTTAAATCTATCTATCTATATAGTAATCCCTTCCCCACACGTTTGATCTCACCCACGGTTAGGCCTTCACATCTAGTAATGGCTCACTGCTGCAAGTTCAACATCACATCCACCAAGGAAGAAAAGGAAGCAACAGAGTGTAACATGGTTCACCATGCTAGCACATGGCGTCTGCACATCTGCTCTGCAGCACAACCAAGAAGGAACAGAGAGGAATGGAGAAAAGGGGGGAGTGGTTATCTCTTTCCTGACTTGTAAAGGTATTGAATTACCCAGTTACCATTTCAAAAGGTAAAGCTTATCCCACTGAACATGAGCTTGGTCACGTGATCCCTGGTCACCATCTTAGTTTGATGACAGAATGTCACCACATTCCCTCACTTTTTCTTCTCTTATGTTGAGCACATTTAAAAATAATAATAATTTATCCCTTCTATCTAAACTATGAGATCTGAAGTAGGAAAGGGGAGCACAGGAATTATAGTGAGTGATATAAGCAGGGTGAAAGAAAACAGTCAAATAGGGGTTGCATCACCCCACATTCCCCCACTTTTTCTTCTTCTTTCATGTTGCTCCGTTATCTAGTTAGTACAAGAAAACCTAGTGGGAGCAAAAACCTGATATACAGGAGAAATTCAACACACCGTCCCTCCGGAATAGTTCCCTCAGCAACACAAGTTCTCCTGTACTTTCCTATGGCTGTCAATTCACATATTATGCAGAGTGTCACAAAAAAAACCCAGAACTTATAGAATTTAGGTGAGTGTGTGTGTGCAATGTTAAACTTTATTGAAGAATGTATGAGAGAGAGTGAAAAAGAGAGAGAGACAGAGAGAGAGAGAGAGAGAGAGAGAGAGAAACAAAAAAGAAAGAAACAAACAAACAAAAAAAATATCCCCCTTTTCAAGTTTCTTCCTCATGTATTTCATTGCCACACAAAAGTATACTAGCGGCAAAGTTTGTAGGACTGGATGTGATATTTGCAGAATTCCATACTCTCAATCCAGTTCCGACTCCTCCCAGTAGAGCTGTAAATTGTCCCATTTTTCCTGACACCCTGCTTTGCCTAAAACACTGTCGCCGTTGTTCCGGACACCTTGGAGGAATAGAAGGATTATTAAAATATAGACTGTAAACTTCTCCCTTATTTGGAGTATCTTCTGGCCGTATTGCCTGTCTCTCATCCCTGCTGTGATACAGCGTATACTTATCCATCCTGTAACAAGGATCCACTACGATCTTCTGTTGACACACATCATCATCCTAATACAGCTTTGCCTTGCTCTGTGGGAACACTAGATCTCATCATTAGAAAGGAATAGCTAAATGGGAGACTGGAAGACTGAGAGAAAGAACAAAACAAAAGAAAAACAAACATACATACGGATGTAGAGAGCAACACAGAATTATGAGTGTTATTGATTGCTAGGACCACCCAACTGATCAATCCTTTCCTCCTCTCTCAACTGTTCCCTCAGCGCTTTCACGTCTGCCTCCAATCTTTCAGTCTGTCTCTTTAGGTCCCAGAAGTCTCTAATCCCTTCTTTATTCCTCCAACTATCCCAATTCCGTCTATTGGTCTGATGCTCATCCCATCTATGGTTCCTTCTCCAATTATTCTCCCAATAACTGTTCCTGTTGTTTCTCCGTTTTTCTCCCCAATTGTGATTTTCCCAGTTAATATCTGTCCTTTTTAGCCTCTCCCATGTATTTTTATTTTTCCAATTATTGATTACCTTAGGCCCCTCCCATCTATTCCTCCAATTATCTCCCATTACATTCCTATGGTCCCTCTGTGGATCTCTCCATCTTTTGTAAAAGTCCTGTTTTAGTCTCCAGTTCTCATTATCCCTCTTGTTCTGGGGTACATCCCAACTCTGGCTTCTCCATTTACCATCTATATCTCTACCAGAGTCGACCTTGAATGTTCTTATGGCTGAAACAGAGAAGGCCTGTTCTGATGAAGGATGCTTGATCCACCAATTGTCAGCTCTAGTTAGCACCATTTCTAAGTCTGCTGGTGTTGGATCAAAAAGCCTCACAAATTCTTGACATTCCCAGGGAATGGCTTCCATTACTTTAGTAATATGTTGTGGTGAGCCCAAGACCAGAGGCTGTTGAGGTTGGCGTAGCGTATACCAGAACAATATCCTTTTAGCTACCTCTCTAGGACCATCTTCTGGCCTCATCATAATATTGACTATTTCTTTCTCTATGCTGAGTATATAGAAAATCGTTGCAGCAATTCTTCCTGCCTGGTCAGACACACTGTTATTAAATCCAAATAGTCTGCTAGCCAAAGGACCCATAGCATATTCTAACAGTTCTGTCCATTCTTCTAAGTTAAGACCTCCTTTTTTTGCTCTATTTGCTCCCCTCATAAACCAATGTGTAAAGGTGTTAAAGTTGTCAGTTGGCATACTTCCCCACCATTTCTGGAAATTATCTTTGTCTGTGATTGACATAGTCCTTGTCTGTCTAGAGAAGCTAGTAGGCGTTTCTCTTACATTAAAATGTTCCGTTATTATAGGAGCTTGTGGGACACAATTTACAATTGGCACATTTCCCTTGTGTTTTGTTCCCAGCACTGGTTCTTTACTTTCAGATATAAAATAAGACTGGTCTGGGCATACTCTAGGAATCTCCTTATCCCATTTATTTGTGTTTTCTTTAATTTTCATTTTATATTCCATGACTAGGTCTTGGAGTTCAGTGATCTTAGCACTATATGCATCTCTCTGTTGTTCTATTTCTCTTAACTCCTTTTCTAGTTCCCCAACAATTGTAGTTGTTCTCAAAGCTGCAATTTTTAAACAATCCCTTTTGTCCATTGCTTCCTCCATTTTATTTGTTGTTTCCAAATTATGCTGCCGTAATTCTACAACTATGTCTATTAGGCCTCCTATTGTGGCTACAACAGCTTGTGTGACCAAACTTTTCTTTTCTTTGTTCTATACTTTTTGTTATTTACAATTTGTGTTAGAACATCCATTAATCTCTCCTCTTTTTCACTGTCTGGGTTTGCTGGCTCTGGAAGCTCATATGGACCATCATGTTTTTGAATATGTTTCCTAAAGTACTCACGCACTTCTGTGGAAAAGTATTTGGCCCCTTGAAAAGACATTCTTACTCTTTTACTCACCCAAGTAAGAACCCAATTTAAATCAATTTGCAACTAAAGTATCACACTTCTGAATAGCCAACAATAGTTGATGTCTATTCAGTAGGCCAGGTGTAAATAGAGAAAACAAAAACCAAAACTCAATTACCTTTGTATGCTAAACACAATGGGTGGGGAACACAATATCCACAACTCTACTGTGAAGCTTGAGTTAGGATTTGGCCTAATCAAACGCCCAGTTTTGTTATATGTAGCACAATGGACTAGTATCCACAATGCAAAATATATATATTTACCTTAGTATGGTGAAGGTAATACTTGCTAATTAATTTCAAAACCAGTAGTGCCAAAATTAGCATATTAAAATATAACAGCAAGGCCTGAAGGGTAAAGAAGCCGCATGGAAGCCTATTGTAATGCAGGGCTAGGCCTGTACTCTGATAGTCAAAACCCAATAAAACTCAACTCAGGTATTTGAAACACACAAAAAAACTAATACTATATTCAAAATTGAGGCCTGATGCCCAAACTTGTATATTAAAAAGGAGGCACGAACTAGGATACAAAAGAATCAAATCAGCATTCAAATACAAAAAGAAGCCGCATGGAAGCCTACTTTAGTGTATTCAAATGCAGGGCTAGGCCTGTACTCTTATAGTCAAAGAACAACAAAACTCAACTCAGATATTTGAAACACACAAAAACAACCTGTATGATACCTTTGTTTTATGTAGCAAAATAAGCTAGCATGATATAAAGGATTAAAAACAATAATTGAGGCCTATGCTGATAGTCTATTAAAATAAAATAAAAATGAATGCCTGAAAAACTACTAGGCCTGAACTATGGTAGTCAAAACACAACAAACTCAGGTATTTGAAACACACAAAAAAACTAATAATATATTCAAAATTGAGGCCTAATGCCCAAGCTTGTATGGACATTTTATATACATTTATTTCCATCTATCACAACTTCAAGCATCTTGCAGTGTGTGCCTCTCCATTCTTCCTCCAGACTCTGGGTCCTTGGTTTCCAAATGAGATGCAAAAGTTGCTCTCATCAGAAAAGAGGACTTTGGACCACTGAGCAACAAACATGGTTTGTTTCTATTTAGCCCAGATAAGTGGCTTCTGGCGTTGTTTGTTGTTGAGGAGCGGCTTGACAAGAGGAATAGCCCATGTCCAGGATCCGACTGTGTGTGGTGGCTCTTGATGCACTGACTCCAGCCTCAGTCCACTCCTTGTGAAAGTCCCCAACACATTTGAATGGCCTTTTCCTGACAATCCTCTCCAGGCTGCACTCATCCCTGCTGCTTGTGTGCATTTTACTTCCACACTTTTCCCTTCCACATGACCTTCTATTAATGTGCTTTGATACAGCCCTTTGGGAACATCCAACTTCCTTCGCAATTACCTTTTGAGGCTTTCTCTCCTTGTGGAGGGTGTCAATGATGGTTTCCTGCACAACTGTCAGTTCAGTAGTTTTCCCCATAATTGTGATTCCTACTGAACCAGACTGAGAGACCATTTAAAGGCTCAGAAACCCTTTGCAGGTGTTATGGCTTACTTAGCTGATTAGATTGGGATACTGTGAGCCTAGAATATTGCACCTTTTCACAATATTCTAATTTACTGAGATTGTGGATTTGGGATTTTCATGAGCTGTAAGTCATAATCATTGCACTTATGACAAATCATGGCTTGAACTGTCTTGCTTTGCATGTAATGCGTCTATCTCATATATTAATTTCCCCTTTTACATTGTATTACTTAAATCAATTAAGTTTTGCACGATATTCTAATTTTTTGAGTATCACCTGTATAGCACAGTAAGTAAAACAGGGGACAAAACATTTTTTTAGATACATAAATCAGAAAAGGAAAGTAAAACAAGGATTAGTTAGATTAAAAACAAAAGAAGGAATATATGTAGAAGAGGATAAACATCCAGCTGACTGCCTCAATTAATATTTTTGTTCAGGGGCGTGGTTTCGGCTCCGTCTAAGATGGCCGCATAAGGAGTGAGCTCCGCTCCGCCGAACCCCCGTTACAGCATTAATCAGCGGCATATTTGCATTCATGTGGCATACAAAACGCTCGGAGCACCCCCAGACCCCAGCTGGGACCTCTTGACGGCTTTTTCCAGCCACAGCCCGGAGCAAGCGGTGGTCCCATGAGTCCCAAGATGGCGTCGGAGCCGAATCAGGCCGCTGCTAATGACGCACTGGAGAGGATTGAAGGTGCCCTCAGGGAAATGACTGCGGCTATGGCCACGAAAACTGACCTACAAACCAACACAGCTGCAATACAGGAGACTAGTGATGTCGCGAACATAAGATTTTCGGTTCGCGAACGGCGAACGCGAATTTCGGCAAATGTTCGCGAACCCGCGAACTGGGCGAACCGCCATAGACTTCAATAGACAGGCGAATTTTAAAACACACAAGATGTTTCAAGGGGACTAACACCTGGACTGTGGCATGTAAACTCCGATCCGCGGCTGCATCTTGCAGCAGCTTAGTAGATAACTCCCTAATTCCCACGGTATTAGGGAGTTATCTACTAAAAGGCTGAAAGACCTATATTGGTCTTTCAGCCACATTTACTAATACTAAGTAAAGATTACTTAGTATTAGTAAATGATCTGCCCCTACTCGCTATGCAGCGAGTAGGGGCATGTCTAGTAAGCAGTGAGCAGCCAGTGGCTGCTCACTGTAAAAAAAACAAAACAAAACAAAAACTATTGGCTCCCACCCCTGTGCAATGGGTGGGGGCCATTAATTACAATGGGGGGGAGGCCCTACTGTCCTCCCCCCCGGCCCCCACCCCTGCGCGGTGGGTGGGGGCCATAAAAATAATGAGGGGGGGGACCTACTGTCCTCCCCCCTGGCCCCCACCCCTGAGCGGTGGGGGGGGGCCCTAAATTGGAATAAGGGGGGGACCTAAGGTCCTCCTCCCTGGCCCCCACCCCTGAGCGGTGGGTGGGGGCCCTAAATTGGAATAAGGGGGGGACCTAAGGTCCTCCCCCCTGGCCCCCACCCCTGAGCGGCGGGTGGGGGCCCTAAATACTAAAAGGGGGGGGGACCTAAGGTCCTCCCCCCCTGGCCCCCACCCCTGAGCGGTGGGTGGGGGCCCTAAATTGGAATAAGGGGGGGACCTAAGGTCCTCCCCCCTGGCCCCCACCCCTGAGCTGTGGGTGGGGGCCCTAAATTGGAATAAGGGGGGGACCTAAGGTCCTCCCCCCTGGCCCCCACCCCTGAGCGGCGGGTGGGGGCCCTAAATACTAAAAGGGGGGGGGACCTAAGGTCCTCCCCCCGTGGCCCCCACCCCTGAGCGGCGGGTGGGGGCCCTAAAAAAAATTTCCCCCCCCACCCCCCAGGTGACTAGGGGTCCCCAAACCCCTAGTCACCCCCTCCCCCCCAAAAAAAACATTATCCCCCTACCTACCCCCCTCACCCTAAAAATAATAAGGGGGGGCACCTTTAACTAAGTACCTGTAAAAAGAAAAAAAAACAACTTACCATTCGATGTTTTCTTTCTTCTAAATCTTCTTTTTTCAGCCCCAAAAAAGGCCAAATAAAAAACCATAATAACCGACGCAATTAAAAAAAAAAAAAAAAAAACGAGCGCAAAAAAATAATAATCCATCTTCACCCGGTGAGGGCTCCGCGCAGACTGAGCTCTGCAGGGCGGGGGAAGGCTTATAAAGCCTTGCCCCGCCCTGCAATTAGGCTCAGAGCACTCTGATTGGTGGGTTTAAGCCATCCAATCAGAGTGCTCTGACAGGTAAATGAAGGGACTGACAGGTAAGTCTCTACATTTACCTGTCACAGCACTCTGATTGGTTGGTTTGAAATCCACCAATCAGAGTGCTCTGTGTCATTTTACACAGCGTGGGAAAGTTCTGTGGAATTTTCCCACGCTGTGTAATTTGACTCATAACACTCTGATTGGTGGATTAAGTAAGCAGGCCACATTACCGCGTTGGAGGAGGCGGATGCGGCCCTCACGGCCCGCGTGGCGTCCACAGACAATGCTGTGGCCAGGCAGGGCGAGTTGCTGCTGAATATGCGTCGCCACCTCGAAGATGTGGATAACAGAGGTCGGCGATGCAACATTCGTGTTCGGGGTGTACCTGAGGTGGAGGGGGCAGAGGATGCGCAAAACACCCTTAAGGAGCTCTTCCGTTCCATCATGCTGCCGACACTGTTACCACACATTGAATTTGACAGAGCTCATAGGGCCCTACGCCCTAGGAATGCGGGAGATGGCCCAAGGGACCTTATTTGCTGTTTAAGCTCGTTCCCGGTGAAGAATGACATTATGACAAAAGCCCGGGAACGGCCTTCCTGGCCCTTCCGGGGAGCTCAGGTCTCCCTCTATAATGACCTATCCCCCATCACCCTGGATGCCCGGCGAGCTCTCCGCCCTGTCACGGCAGCACTGAGAGACCATGATGTGGTCTATAAATGGGGCTTCCCCTTCACTTTAATGGCAAGGCATCAGAACCGCTGGATTACCTTGAGGTGGCCGGAGGAGGTGCCGGGATTCCTGAGGGAGCTGGGCCTCCCACTGCAGAGGGTCCCCAACTGGATCTTGGGCTCGCTGGGCCCACCCCCAAGACCACGGAGAGAACCAAGACAGCGGGCTGCGGATGATCCTGCTGCCTCTCACCCCGGACGTCATGGGAGGCCGACATCTCCGGAGGAATGATTGGGCCTTCCTCCACCTATTGCAGGTAACCACATGACACTCTCCAACACGTGATCCCTGGCGGTCCCGGCCCATGTCTCAGGACACCGTTGCCGACACGCCTTGGGCCCTTCTTTTTGATCGGGAACGGAGTTCCACGCCGCATCCTCATCCACGCCTACCTCGACCATCCCATGAGGAGCAAGATCCACATGCAGTGCACCCAGAGGTACTTTGGGGCATTTTGTTGACGGTTGGGGTGGGGGATCTCCGGGTGGGTGGGCTTATTGTTCCACTTTACTCCCACACAGCGAGACCCGTGGCTTCCAGATCGGTGATGCTGCCTACTGTGGGGCGGGCTGATGGATCCTTGGGTGGGGGAGAGTTGGGTTCGCGATGTAGCTTCCCGCTCTGCGATCATCTCACTGCTAACATTGCTGACACTCTGGGACTCCTCACTGCTGGGATTCAGGTGGAATGTTGGATCCACTGTTGGGCTATGGGTTGCTGGGGGCTCTGTTGGGGGGTGGGGGGGATCGTGGGGGGAGATATGGTCGTATTTACTTCACTGCATGTATCTATTTGCTGCCATGCACTGTTATGTACATCACGTTAAATGCAATTGTTCAATGCTCCAGTTTGTTACTGTTGATACACTCATAAGATATCACGGAGTACATTTACAGGTTGTTTATTACTTACACTCTTGGCATTTGCACTCACAGGAACTCCTCCTGAGAGGCCCACTCCCTACCACTGACTAACGCACGAGCATTCAGGTTCTGGCTCCTCCTCGCTCACCTCCATCCCTCCCCTCCCTCCTTTACCCCTCACCTCCTCCCACTCCCCCCCTGGAGACATGGCTTCCCACACAGCAATGAACGGGACAGGCGCTACACGGTCCTGCACTGGGTGGACCTGAGGAAGTGACTGCGGGGGGACACCCCGGGATGACCAGGGATATCAGGGACTCCATGGTTACGGGTCCCCCTATATGCTAATGCTCTGAGGGGCCAGACAAATGTCACCTGATCATCACTGCCTTACACGCCTGGCCCACGGGTGGATGGGGGACGTTCAGGACATGCCCGGAGGGGTTTGCTCGGAGGCACCCTGTGGAGGGGGGATGCCTGGGGAATGGTGGGTTCCTCTAGACACAGCTAGATTACTCCAGACTCAATCAGTACATTTTCCGCCTACCTAGCGCCTGACGCTTATGTATCTTTTCTACTGAAGCCCTATACTGGGGACCTTCTCGCCCTGTAGGCATAGCGTTGAGGGGGCGGTTGGGGGCGGTTGCCTACTATTTCTCCGTGAGATTTCATTTGGGCGGAGCTCGAGACACTCTTCTACACCCATACGCTCGTGCTACACGTGGTGTGGCCGCATAGGGGGTGCTTCGGCTTCCTGGGCTGGTACCGGAACGAGGCGCCACTAGTGCCGGTTGCTGCACGAGATAACCCCCACCCCCACCCTGGAGGGGGGGCATAGATTTGGACCTAGTCCAAATTCTGAGAGGGTATCGCCGATAGGGATACACACCTCCTTTTAACTGACATAGGGATAGCCAGTCCCGCACCCGGGACGCCGGCTCCTGACTCACTCTCCATCCTATCACATTTCCTTTCTACTCAGCTCTCTCTACCTCCCTTCCCCTACTTCCCTTCCCTTTTTCCCCCACTCATACATTGTACTAACTGAACCACCGATTGAGAGCCTTCCTCGGAGCCTCACGGTGCTTTAATCACTGATAGAGCCAGTAATCATGGCCTACCGTAAAGCTCCACTGAAGATTGTGACGCAGAATTGCAGAGGTCTCAACGTGCCAGAGCGCAGGACACACCTGCTGAGAGAACTGAGGAAAAAACATGTCTCTATTGCCTTACTCCAGGAGACTCACTTCAAAGAGGGGACACAGTCTAGGTTAAGAAATCGACATTACCCCAGTAACTATTTTTGCAACCATCCCATGTCACACAAAACCGGTGTGGCCATTCTCCTAGCAGCTGACATCGGTTTTGAAGAATTGGACCGGATGCAGGATTCTCTAGGAAGGTATCTCTTCCTTAAAGGAGTTATAGCTAACAAGATTTACACGATAGCCTCCATCTATGTACCAAACAAGAGGCAGGCTCCCTTTCTTCGCAACGCTCTTCAACAGTTGGAAGAATTTTCGGATGGTATCCTAATTGCAGGAGGAGATTTTAATACCCCACTGGACCCGATATTGGATTCCTCGACGGGACATAGTTGTATGTCGCAGCGCACTATCAAATCCATCCGACAATCGATGGAGGATTTGAGATTGGTAGACTGCTGGAGGGCGCTGCACCCCTCGGTGAAGGACTTCACCTATTACTCGGCGCTCCACAACCGCTATTCCCGTATAGATTATCTCTTTATCGCTCGAGAGGGCCTTACACACCTACTGGGAGCGGACATCACCCCGGCCACTTGGTCGGATCATGGCTCTGTCGAGATGGAATTGACCTCCCCCTTATACAAACCAACGGGATGGAACTGGAGACTAAATGAAGCTCTACTGTTGGATCCGAACATCAAGGAACAGATACGTCGGGAATTGGAGCAATATTTCCTGGAGAATGATACCCCGGATATTTCCACGATCTCTCTCTGGGAAGCACACAAGAGCGTGATCCGCGGCACCATAATACGCCTTGCCTCACAGAAACGGAAAGCGGTCATGCGTGAACTGACTGAATTACACCAAGCTATCTCGACATTGGAACGTAGCCACAAAAGATCCCAATTGAATGCGGTATACGGTGACCTAATGGAGCATAGGAGGAAACTCAAAGCACTTCTACTGAAACGACATCTCAGGTCGGTGCAACGCACTAAAGGCTTTTACTATGCCCATGCCAATAAAGGCGGCAAATATCTTGCGAGACTTTTGAAAGGCCCTGTACCTCATAGACAAATCCGCCAGATACGCCTGACCACGGGGGAAATCTCCCCCTTCCCCGAAAAGATCGCAGAGGAATTCAGGATTTTTTATGAGAAACTCTATAACCTATACCCGCCCACCGCAGGAGCTGAGGCTGATCGGGATCGCTCGACGATACATGCATATCTATCTGAAACGGTCTTGAACGTAATGGATCGGGACTCGGCGGCAATGCTAGACACACCAATCAGTGTGGAAGAAATAGCAGCAGCTCTTAAAACGTCCAAAACCGGTAAAGCACCTGGCCCGGATGGCTTCTCCCTAGGATATTATAAAAGCTTCTCGGGACTGCTTTTATCACGGCTTACTGATGCTCTCAACGCAGTGGGAGAGGGGGAGACCTTGGGCAGGGAATCAGTGGCGGCTACCATCACCGTACTTCTTAAACCAGGGAAGGACCCTCTACAATGTGGCAGCTATCGCCCGATCTCGTTGCTTAATGTTGACTCCAAATTGTTTACAAAGGTATTAGCGACCCGCTTGAAACGTCTTTTGCCTGACTTGATACACGCAGACCAGACGGGTTTCATCCCTGGTAGGGAAGCCAGAGATAGCACACTGAGGCTATTCGCTATCCAACACCATGCTAAGAAACGTGGGACCCGATTAATGCTTTTGTCGACAGATGCGGAAAAGGCATTTGATCGAGTCAACTGGACGTATATGATGGAGACGCTGAAATGGCAAGGTTGCGGAGAAAGGCTTCTATCATGGATTTCTGCCCTATACACAGATCCCAGAGCGACAGTGCGGATTAACGGTGCCACAACCGCCGACTTCACGATTCGCAACGGCACCAGGCAGGGATGCCCGCTCTCGCCACTGCTGTTCGCGCTCCAACTGGAACCCCTCCTACAAGCGATTAGGCAAAACCCGGACATCATGGGATACACATGGCAGGATGTGCAACACAAGGTAGCTGCTTATGCAGACGATCTCCTCTTTTTCGTCCACAACCCTCGAGTCACATTGCCTTGCCTCCTCTCGGAATTCAGTAGATTTGGACGGATATCTGGCTTCAAACTTAATATTTCAAAATGTGAGACGTTGAACGTCTCGCTCCCCGCGGAGGACTTCCACTCCCTGGAGTCGCAATTCGCGTTCCGCTGGTGCTATGGCAAGATTAAGTATTTAGGCGTCTGGGTAACCACGGAACCGAAGGATATGTATGATTGCAATTTTACACCCCTCCTAAAGAAAATTCTGTTGGACCTGACTAGCTGGTCACACCCGCATATCACGTGGCACGGCAGGGTGGCTGTGATCAAAATGAATATCCTTCCGAGGGTTTTATACCTCATGCAAACAATACCCCTTGCCATACCAGCGACTTTCTTCTCGGCCCTAAAAACGGGGGTGATTCACTATGTCTGGCGTGGAGGTCGATCTCGACTACGACATGATATCCTATGTCGACCTAGGACGCAAGGCGGGCTGGCACTACCTGATTTTAAAAGGTATCATCAGGCTGCGGTACTCCAACGCATAATGGACTGGCACCTAACATCAACAACTAAACAATGGGTGGTCCTGGATAGAGGTCTCACGGGCCGGTCACTGGAAGCGAAGGTCTGGGGGAGGCTTCGGAGACGGAACACCTTGGCGGCTGATGAGGGACTGACTCTACAAACCTTGCTTGGCTGGCAAGCACTGAGAGGGCAGGAGCATGTGTCTCCGATACCCAGCCCTATGTTGCCGATCACGCATAATGAAGAATTGGGTGGAGGGCTCCCAGTGGGAGCATGGCCCGTTGAGAGTACGCGCGAATATGTACCTATATATACGGTTCTCGCCGACGGAAAATTGCGGGATCTTCCCTCACTGTTGGCAGGCAGGCCGCGGACACCTCTTTTACAACTCCGGTACCTACAATTGAAACACTTCCACGCATCACTACCGCACAACGAACGTTTATGCAGGGACCTTACGTGGTTCGAAAAACTCTGTGACCAGGGGGTCACCCTCGATCACGCAATTTCGACTCTGTATCAACATCTGCTGACCGGAGGCACACCTACCCAGGTGGCGTTTAAACGGCAATGGGAAGGACTGCTAGGAAAAACACTTACCACCCAACAGTGGGATCTAGCATTGCTATGGCAACATAAGAGCTCTATGAGCTCTTACTACCAAGAGCTGAATTACAAACTCATATCCCTTTGGTATAGGACGCCAGTATTTTTACATCGCATTTGTCCATCTCACCCCCCGGAGTGCTGGAGATGCCAAGACGAAATTGGCACGGTATCCCATATCTGGTGGGAGTGCAGAGTCGTTGTTCCCTACTGGGAAATGGTCAAAACCACGGTGACGCTTATCATGGGAGACGTCCCGGACTGGACCGCGGAATTGGCCTTGTTACACATCTCCACTCAACCCATCTCGGTGTACAAGAAGTCGATTTTACGACACTTGCTTAATGCCGCCAAAGCGAACATCCCGGCCCATTGGAAGTCGACCGCGGTACCGACTAAACAGGAATGGATTCGCAGGGTGGAAGAGATCCAGGGGGCAGAAGAAGCCCATGCCATCATCACAGGCCGAGAAGCCAAGCATGCTGAAATGTGGACCCCGTGGTTCTTATATATTGCCGAACACCGACAGGAAGCGGACGCTCGAGGAAGTGCTGCTCAGGTTACAATGCCCCCCCCCTTTTTAACTTTCTCCTCTCCCTCTATGTAATGAGTCGTCAGGGGTCCGGTCCGCCTGGGATCGGGACTGACAGGACGAATACAGGACAGGTAGATGACGACATACATATTATGACAGACATTGACACCAACAGATAGTGACTCTGGACTCTGGCTTGATAAAGGATCCTGGAACCTGATTGCTAACCCCATCACTAGGGAAGGGTACTGCTCTGGTTGTTCCTTGAATGGAACGCGACCTACACCGTATCACTCGACGGATAGGTACCGCTACACGTACATGTAACAGAGTTAGTCGCCCCCGATAGGGCACAAATATTGATGCGATCATACGGCACGGGGACTCTCAGACGGCATGGGGATAGGGAAATATACCATACAACTCTCGAGCTCTGCTGCAGGTGGTGGTCACGGGGGAATGGTCGGTCTCTGCTTCTAACTTGGATCTTGGGATATGGTTACTCACAAGAGGAGATAATGGGTGGGGGCATTAGGGTCGGGAAGTGACAAGGAATGGGCTGATAATCACAACGGAAAAAGATACTTAAGCGCCATTGCACACACAGAAGCCTATCTCATACGCATCCACGATGCGGAAGAAGTCCCAGCCCCGACCCTGTAGCACACACGCCCGACTAGACTCGACAGCACCCCTGACCATAAACCATCACCACTCTGATTTCCCTGACTCGAATCGGCAGACCCTCACCACGAGACCAAATAGCCCCCTTTCCTATGACATGGTGTTGTATGACTTAACCTATGCTTCCTTGGGGGGCAAATGTACATAAGTTAGGTTCGCTTTACCTAAACCACACGGACTACGAACACGAGCGCTGCCTGACTCCTGAGTGGCCACACGTTGAGAATACACACATGTACATTAATTCTTTGAACTTGTTATAGCTTGGTGTATATTCCCTTCTCTTTTTGCTTACAACATATATACCTGTATCGCCCGCTGTGAATGTGATAAGTAATGTGGTACGTTATGAGCACACACGTATCTGTGTCTACATATATGGATACACTATATTAGGCCGAAGCACTCCCACTGCACCTTCTCACAGGGGATAGATGTCACAATGCATATACACAGCCAAGAACTCGAAACCTCAAACCACTTCACGACATGTTATGTTTGCTTGTATTTCATTGAACCTTGAACCTTAACGTTTATCTTTTTGCTATCTGAAATATTGCATCTCTACCTGGCCTGCGAGCCGACTTGATACCACTGTTATACTTCAATAAACAGATTTTCAAAAAAAAAATATTTTAGAGTTGATGGGGTACAAAATAGGGGGGATTACACTTTAAAATAAAGAAGGAAACGGTAAAAACAGAGTGAGTGAAACATTCGTCATTAGAAAAAGCAGAGCGATAACTTAGGAGATGCTAACATGGCGGCTGAGAATGGTTCATATGAAGAGATTGTGCAGAGTTGGGTAGATTGTAGGTCGTTCCGACAAAACTTTCTTGATGGTGGACATCAGATGCCAATGGCGACTGTATTCCCATATGTTTTGTTCTCTGCGAAGATGCAAGGTGCCCACTCACGATCTGTTATCTTTGCGTAATATGTGGAATGTTCCACCCATATAGATGTCATTTACGACCCCTCGCGCCTTTTAAAGACTATTCCCAGCAGGTACAATTGGTGGCATGCATCAGCACGTTATCTTTGGGAAGCACTGTAA
>OW240925.1:7923707-7938543 GCA_933207985.1 Pelobates cultripes
AATAGATGAATGTATGAGACAGAGGCAGAATATTCGGGATAGAACCCGCAGATCCTCCATAAGACTAGCTCCCTCATTTCAGACTTCTGATTCTACTACTTTAGCTCTCCCAGAACCTATGCAAATAGGTAATACTCGACTCTCAGAAGAGGAAAGACAGTACAGGAGAAGGGAGGGGCTTTGTATGTATTGCGGAATAAGAGGTCACCCACGCCTAAATTGCCCTAACCGGCCGGGAAACGCTCGCACCTAAGTTTCTCAAGAGGACAGGCCTTGGGTGTTTCTATCTTGTCCTCTATATATGATTATAAAGATCATAGGCTTCTGATACCTGTTTCTTTAGCTGGGGAAAAGGGAGTACTTAATGCTATGGCTTTGATAGATTCCGGAGCAGCTGAAAGCTTTATTGACCAAGCCTTTGTCACTAACCATTCTATCCCATCTCAGCTAAGGGATACACCCTTGGCCGTTGAGGCCATAGATGGTAGACCATTATCTGAACCTGTTATTTTTTGTGAAACCATACCAATTAAGTTAACCACTGGTATCCTTCACGAGGAAAGAATATCCCTCATGCTGATCTCATCTCCTTCAGTTCCTATAGTCTTGGGGTATCCCTGGCTTAAGAAGCATAACCCTATCATTGACTGGGAACTGGGTGAGATAGTCTCCTGGGGTCAGGGTTGCCAGAGAGGATGTTTGCAGAAAGTCTCACCGATTTGCAGGGTTGACGCCCCGGTTAACTCTTCCCAACCTACAGATTTACAGATACCGTCGCAGTACCTGGATTTAAAGGCAGTCTTTGACAAAAAGAGGGCTGATACTTTACCTCCACATAGGTCTTTCGACTGTAAGATTAGACTCCTACCTGGTACCATGCCTCCGAGGGGTACGGTATATCCTTTATCCACTAAGGAAAACTTAGTCCTAGAGGAGTACATACGTGAAAACCTAGACAAAGGATTTATTAGGAGATCATCTTCTCCGGCCGGGGCCGGTTTCTTTTTTGTAGATAAAAAAGACGGCACTCTACGGCCTTGCATTGATTATCGGGGCTTGAATAAGATAACTATTAGAAATGCTTATCCCATTCCTTTAATTACTGAGCTCTTTGATCGACTGAAAGGCTCCAAGATTTTTACCAAGTTAGATTTGAGGGGAGCTTATAACTTGGTGAGAATTCAGCAGGGAGACGAATGGAAAACAGCTTTCAATACCCGTTATGGCCACTATGAATACACGGTAATGCCCTTCGGGCTTTGCAATGCACCTGCAGTATTCCAGGACCTTATTAATGAGGTTCTTAGGGAATTTCAGCATGAATGCGTTATAGTATATTTGGATGATATACTAATACACTCTAGAGAGATTGAGACTCACCACAGACAAGTCAGAAGGGTACTGCGCAAACTGTTACAACATGGATTGTACTGCAAATTGGAAAAGTGTAGCTTCGACCAATCTCAGATAAACTTTCTTGGCTACGTTATTTCTGGAGACGGATTTAGGATGGACCCCATTAAACTCCAATCGATTTTAGATTGGCCATTGCCCAGGGGACTCAAGGCCATTCAGAGATTTATCGGATTCTCCAATTATTATAGGCGCTTCATTAAAGGTTACTCTTCTATTATTGCTCCTATTACCAATATGACTAGACAGGGTGCTGATACCAAGACTTGGTCTACAGAGGCTCTCTCTGCTTTCAAAACACTCAAAGAACATTTTGCCTCAGCACCGATATTAGTTCATCCTGACACATCTTTGCCTTTTCTACTCGAGGTAGACGCCTCGGAGACAGGTATAGGCGCTATCTTGTCCCAAAGGCTAGGTTTGGATAAACCGTTACATCCATGTGGGTTTTTTTCCAAGAAATTATCTGGGCCTGAAAGTAGATATGACATTGGTGATAGGGAACTGTTAGCGGTCATTATGGCTTTAAAGGAATGGAGACATTTGTTGGAGGGGACATTATACCCGGTTACTATTTTGACGGATCACAAGAATTTGTCCTACATAGGGGAGGCCAAGCGCTTGTCCGCCAGGCAAGCTCGTTGGTCCTTGTTTCTGACACATTTCAATTACGTGCTCACTTATAGACCTGGTTCTAAGAACTCTAAGGCAGATGCATTGTCCCGTCAACATGAACCTTCTACGGTGTCTGAAGCAGCTTTGTCTTCTATCGTTCCCAAGTGTAATATTATTGCCAACACATGTGTCAGGATACACTCGCCGTTGCTTGCTGAGATCAAGAAAGTACAACATCTAGCTCCCAAACCTGTTCCTGGGGATCGATACTTCGTTCCTCCTGAGCTCCAAGTGGAACTGCTGCATTGCTTTCATGACAGTAAAATTGCTGGGCACCCCGGCATACGCAAAACGTGTTCCCTGATTTCTAAAGATTTCTGGTGGCCTTCCCTTCGTAAGGATATAAGGGATTTCGTCAGGGCATGTGCTGTCTGTATGAAGACTAAGCAACCTCACGCGCTCCCTTGTGGACTTTTGCACCCCTTAGAAATTCCCGAGAGACCATGGTCGTGTTTGGCTATGGACTTCATTGTCGATTTGCCTGTTTCTAAAAAACATACTGTTATTCTCACGGTGATTGACAGGTTTACTAAAATGGCTCATTTCGTGCCCTTGCCTAAACTGCCCTCGTCTCCCGAATTAGCTGAGATATTCGCGAGGGAGATTTTTCGTTTACATGGTATTCCCTCTGAAATTGTTTCTGATAGAGGTTCCCAATTTGTTTCCCGCTTTTGGAAGTCTTTCTGTTCTCACTTAGGCATCAAGTTGAATTTCTCATCTGCCTATCATCCCCAGTCCAACGGAGCTGCCGAACGCACCAACCAAAAGATTGAACAATATTTGCGTTGTTTTGTTTCTGAACACCAGGACGATTGGGTTGGTCTGATTCCTTGGGCAGAGTTTGCACACAACAATCTCGTTTGTGATTCTACTCGTTCTAGCCCCTTTTTCTTGAATTATGGCTTTCATCCTTCCATTCTTCCGTCGGTTTCCCCTTCCCAAGGGGTTCCGTCGGTTGATGTTCATGTCGCCAATCTGAGAAAGTTGTGGGATCAGACTCGACGAATTCTTCTTCAGAATTCCATGGTGTTCAAACGACACGCTGACAAACGGAGACGGGTGGCTCCGGTTTTTGCCCCGGGTGATAGGGTGTGGTTGAGTACCAGAAACATCCGC
Source organism: Pelobates cultripes (assembly GCA_933207985.1). Classification (NCBI taxonomy): domain Eukaryota; kingdom Metazoa; phylum Chordata; class Amphibia; order Anura; family Pelobatidae; genus Pelobates; species Pelobates cultripes. The sequence continues at coordinate 7,926,912 of OW240925.1, forward strand.
TTGAAGGTTCCTTCCATGAAATTTGCCCCTCGTTACATAGGCCCTTACAAGGTTCTGTGTCGGATTAACCCGGTTGCGTATCGTCTTGCCCTTCCGCCTGCCCTGCGCATCCCTAACTCTTTTCATGTTTCCTTGTTGAAGCCTTTGGTTTGCAACAGATTTTCCACCGCTGAGTCCTCCCCTCTCTCTGTCCAGGTTGAGGGTCAGGAGGAATATGAAATCAAATCCATTCTCGATTCTCGTATTTCTCGGGGGAGGTTGCAATATCTTGTTGACTGGAAGGGGTATGGTCCTGAAGAAAGGTCTTGGGTGGTCCATGAAAATGTGCATGCCCCCCGTCTCCTCCGGGCATTTCATGCTCGTTTTCCGTCTCGCCCCGGTTCCTTCCGCCCGATGGGCGTTTCTGAGAGGGGGGGTACTGTCAGGTTACCTTTGGTGTCTACCTCGGAGGAGGTTAGACACCTAGACGTCCATCCTCCCAGGGGGGCTGACTCACCCGATCCTTGCACTCCTCCCGGTCGTTTACACGCCGGCCGCGATAGCTCCGCCTCCTTTTATGACGCGGCGCTCAGTAGCCGACGTCATGACGGCAATCACGTTCCGACCCGTCAATCACGGCAACCAAGTGCCGAACAACGAATCAGGACTCGTTGGGGGCGGAGCCAACAGTTAAAGAGCCAAGGTATAAAAAAGGGTTCTGTGGAATGATTCATTGCCCTGTCGTGGTTCTAGCTAGTCTGGTCACTCAGTGCAATTACCTCTATTGTCTTTTGGTTCCTGACTCGGCTTGTATTTTGACCCTGCTTTCCTCTCTTGTCCTTTTGACTCGGCTTGTCTCTCGCTTACCTGATCTCTCGTTCCCTCGACCTCGGCTTGTCTCTGACCATTCTTTTGCTTTCTCCTTACGTTAGTCCGGCCATTCTAAGGTCCGGTATACGTACCTATCTCCTGTTTGTATTCTGCGTGTTGGATCCCTGTCACGATCCTGACAACTTCCTCTTTGTCTCCAGTGTTTGGGAGATGGACAGCTGAACGCTTCCATGGGACAGTGTGGAGATGCTTGGGAACTGTGGCGGACATGGTGGCGTTGCTGCCACATCCTCTATTTGCGGGATGGAGGAAGAGGTGGAGGAAGAGGCCGAGACAACAGCAGAAGAGGAAGCAGGAGGAGCCTGAGACCTTTCTTGGTGTTTGAGGTGCTTACTCCACTGCAGCTCGTGCTTTGCATGTAGATGCCTGGTCATGCAGGTTGTGCTCAGGTTTAGAATGTTTATGCCTTGATTCAGGCTCTGATTGCACAGTGTGCAAACCACTCGTGTCTTGTCGCCAGCACATTGTGTGAAGAACTGCCTTTCCAGGGAACTCCTTGGAGCTGGCTTTGGTGTGCTCGGTCCCTGGGTGTGGTGGGCAGTATCAGGCGTACTGTCTAGGGGATGGCTGCTCCACTTTTGCACCCTGCTCCCTCTTATGTGCTGGTGCCTCTGTGCGACCACCGCCTCTTCCTCCACACTGCACACCTCACTCGCATGACCTTGGTTCCATGTGGGGTCTAGGACCTCATCATCCTCTACATCATCTTCCACCCACTCCTCAACCCTGCCCTCCTTGCTGGTCTGCACACTGCAGAAAGCCACAGCAGTTGGCACCTGTGTTTCATCATCATCAGAGATGTGCTGCGGTGGTCCACACCCTGAAACATAAGTGGTTGTGCATCAGTGCACTCAATCTCTTCCACTTCTGGGGCAGAGCTAGGTGGATGGCCCACGGAAATCCCGTCAGCAGAGTCATCAAAAAGCGTAAGAGACTGCTGCATGACTTGTGGCTCTGACTGCTGGGATGATTTGCAAGGGGGTGAGGTGGAAGACAGATGGCCATGGGCTGCAGGTGCCAACTCTGAGCTTTCAGCAGGGGACCGGGTGGGAGACAATGTGAAGGAACTGGAGGAACTGTCAGCCATCCAGTCTACTATCGCCTGTACTTGTTCTGTCCTCACCATTCGTAGAGCGGCATTCGGGCCTACCAAATAACGCTGAAGGTTCTGTCGCCTACTCGCACCTGAGGAAGAAGTTTCACTTGTCCTTGTAGCTGGCACAGATCGACCACGTCCTCTCCCTGCAACAGGAGCTCCACCAACACCAGCAGAACCACGACCAGGGCCACGTCCCTTATTTGACGCTCTCCTCATTCTTTGCGGTCACCCACCAAACTAACAGATTGTTTATGTCAGGCGACAATGTAACCGCCAATAGTCAACAATTAAGTTCACTGGTAGTAAGGCAGTGCCGGTGTTTTTAAAACTGCGATGTAACCACAGTATTTGACGGTTCTATTTGACTTTCAGATATGAAGTGCACGCTCCCGAACGGAATACAAGGGAATGCGGTAAATCCAAGAATAGCGAATCATCCAAACTCCTTCCACGGCTAAAACAAGTGAAAGAAAGATTTCCAGTAGCAATCCCCCCAATAACGAGACCAAGCTCCGTCTTGAGGGTAAAATAGGATCTGCTTTAATGAGAGCTAGCTGCCCGGTATTTATGCAGGTCTCCCACCTGGTGGACACTCCCGTAGGGGACCAGATGGAAGACTGGGACATCTATTGTACAGTAGCCAATCACAGTGGCTCCGGTTTAAGCACTCCCCTTTATACATGTAAATCCTTCCTCTCTATCCTGGAGATAGTTGGGAAGAAATCCAATTATCTCCAAGGATAGAGGCAAACCGCCGTTTTACCTGAAACATTAAAAATGCATAAAAATACAGAACTATAGAAATACCGAATACATTGGATTCGTGTAACATATCCCCAGATAGCCTGGATCTGAGCGCACATAACTACCGAATAGCGCTCAGACCCAATGCACACATGGAGTCAAAGTCTTTCACACTGTCCTTTCGGTATACGAATGACTCCATGGGATGGCTATCTGGGTTAAGTCCATTCATATCATCCAAACTCCCGAACGGACCGGTGTTCATATGTCTCGATGAAAAAAGAATGTCAATCGGCAGTTTCAGCGATGTTCGGTAGGAAAAGATGTCCGTGTATAGTTCCATACATTTCGCGTGGAACACCGCTGTTCATTCGCGTGTTTTAAAATGTCCGCTGCCTCGTGGTCAGCATACGAATGACGACCACCCTGCATACGGTTAGAATGAAGAGGTGTCTGCGGTTAACCACAACGTTCTATTTGGGGCCAAGAGGTTAACCAGCAGCACACTACTCTTCAGGGTGGCTGTCCATTCAGTCGTTTGTTTGGTATTATCCTGCCATAAACGAACAGGGGCATACGGACAGGCATTTCCATGATTGGAGATAAAACAGACGAACCAGCAATAATAGTTATACAGATGGGTCTGTCACATTGTGAATCTGGGCCGGCTGCCCAGCATCCCTGTAGGGCCAGTGGAGAGACCTGATGGAAGACAACAAAGTTACATACCAATGACAAAGTTTGTTCAAGTACAGGACACTACCATACATATTATACAATCCCTCCCCTCTGCCTGGGAGATAATTAGATCAGGAACTGTACTAATCTAATCCAATTATCTCCAATTACAGAAAAAAAAAAGTTTTTTCTAAAAATCCCAAAAGTACCCCAATAACACATAAAACCCCACAAAAGTTACATCCCCTAATAGCCCTTATCTGGGTGACCAACATATCCCCAAATTACCCCAGATCAGTTCAGGAATTTCATAGAAGTCATTTATTGGACCGACCACAGGAATGGTCCCATGCCCAAAACAGTTCCAGAGAATCAGGGCTTTCGGTCAGTCTAGTTCGGTGGTTTGAAAATGAACAAACTACCGAACAGAGTCAAGAGTCTTACCCTGAAGCTTGTTCCCCTCATTCAGATGAACGATTTCACCGAACAGTGCTCTTGTAAGTTGTATAGAACTGAACGCAGGCGATGATGGAAGTCCAGCGGTGTTCGGGAGTTTTTGTGTCCGATTTTAGTTCCATGAGAGTCATGCCCAAACACCGCTGCCTGTGTTCATGTGAACAAAATGGCCGCCACCTCATGGTTGTCCATAGGAATTGCGGCCACCCAGACTAACAATTAGAACACGGAGGTGAGAAACATTCCAAGTTATTAATAGGTTTTCACAAGCTCCAGGGTGGTCTCTGGTTTGTGCGGTAACCAAACCATATAATCACAATTGCATGAACAGAGTCTTTTTAACATATTTTAGCCAGGTCTATTGCAGGGCCATAGTCCTGAGGCAAGAGGCTGGCGAGCAGGCCCCTTCAAGAACCAGTGGCAGATTCTGTTTGCCACATATCTTCCCTCCCAAGGGGAGACTAACCAGGTTGGCACCTGACTTAGTTGAGTAGCCCACCCATACGCAAGTACAGGACCTAGTGAGTTCTGTAGCCTGTCTCTGTCCTGTATGTCCCCAGAGGTTAAGTGTGCATCTGCTACTCACAGTCTCTCGGTTGCTCTCTGGCTTTGAGTTGGGGTTACCCAGTGGGCAGAGACCAGCGGTGCTCTGCCCTGCAGCCTGCGTTACAACTGGGTAGTTGAAAAGGGTCATCAGGTCCTGGATTAAGGACAAGGGGAGGGCAGAGGCCAACTGCTCTCTGCCTGGGTGGGGTCAATGGATACTGTCACCTCAGTCACTACCTCCATAACCTGGTTGGGAATTTGCAAGAAGTAATCCTCCACCTCCACCCTCTGGTATTCCTGCGGTGGCTGTTGGGGATCTGAGATGGCTGTTGAGCATCCCTGTAGGTCTGGTGCAGAGACTGAGGTCCCATCTGCACCCTTAGGGTCAGGGGTGCTGTCCCACTGTAATTGGGAAGAGGGACCAGTGGCACCCTCGGTCCCATCTCCACCTGCTGACTGGGGGTCCTCTCAGGACCAGTCTATTAGGTCCCCCTGCAATTGGAAAGAGGGACCAGCTGTCTCCTCTTCCAGCATATCCAGCTGCCGCTGGGGAAAGTGACCAGTCATCTCCTCTCCCTGTAAGGTAAACTGCCGCTGGGGAGTAGGACCGACTGTCTTTACTCCCAGTAACTCTGGCTGTAATTGGGGATCTGGGCTGCCTGCCCAGCATCCCTGTAGGGCCAGGGGAGAGACCTTGATCCCATATCCACCTGCCAGTTGGGGTTCTCCCAAGGACCAGTTTATAAGGTCCTGCTGCAATTGGGAAAAGGGACCAGCAGTCTCCTTTTCAGTATCTCCAGCTGCTGCTGGGGAGTGGACCAGCTGTCCCTTCTCCCGGTAACTTGCTCTGCCACTGAGGAGGAAGGACAAGATGCTTTTCTCCCTGGGACACACACTGCTGCTGGGGAGTGAGACTGGCCATCTCCACTCCCTGTGTAAGTCCTTTGTTCTCGGCCGCCATTGTGAATTGTTACAAAGTCCCCTCTGTCTGCTACAACCCTGTTATTTTGTTGCTACATGTGTTGCTTTTTCCCGAAGAACTATTACAGGCTATTCGTACATACGAATGGCCGACCACCCGGCCCCTGGCGTGTGCCACCAATTAACCCCATTCACCTCTCGATATACCAAACAAACTGCCGAATGGGCAACCAACCTACCTGAGGAGTGTGTCCCCAATTAACCACTTAGGAGCTGCGGTTTTGTGGTTAACCACAGTCTAATTTAACATTAATGGGGTGGTCACCGTTCGTATAAGAGGGTCGAACGGGGACCGATTTAAATGTCGAACCAACTCCCAAACGACTGACCACACAACCAGAGGCGTGTGCCCCTGGTTAACCACCCTGAAGCTGCGGCTTTGTGGTTAATCGCAACCTAATTGATCAACACCAGGGTGGTCGTCGTTCGAATGCACGAACAGGTGGCGGACATCTTTTGATGTCGATACTATTCTGTACGAACCCCGCTGCGATTTATCTTGCTCCGTCCGTTCATGCATAAGACCCTGAAGTGCGTACTGTTCGACACTTTGATACTACAGAGAATACACCGACCCCTTGCAGGACACTATGACCGAGAATACATGGGCTGCTATTTGCCAAACAGCCCTCCAGACAATTTTCACCCCCCTGACGTTCCCATACTGTTCGTGGGATCTGAGCGCTATTCGTATATCTTGTGCGCTCAAATCCAAGCTGTCTGGGGAAGGGTCGAATGTGGCATTCAAAGACTATGGTGTTTATTCAGTTTTCATGTGTCCATAAAAGTGATCTTATTTTATGTACCTGGAGATAATGGAGTTACTGTAACCATTGAGACCAATTATCTCCAGGCTAGGAGGGAGTGTTTTAGAAAATGCACTTTGTTCTTATTGGCTGCTACACTTTGTAATCCTGTGTACCATCAGGTTCAGATGGGTGTTCCTGTGGCCTGAAAATATGTATTTAACGAATGCATGAGTGATCAATAAATCAGTTCTTCTCACCCTCAACTTGCATCCTCGACTCGTGTTATAGGGAAATGCTATATACCAGCTACCTATAGCTAGCTGGATGTCTTCACACTTTCAGGATTATTGCTGGATGCTGTTTGGAACTACGTTACTTCTCTCCAGGATCGGGAACCAGGACATCTAAACAGTCCAGCCCTCAACCAGCCTGGGGTCAACCGTAACATTTGGTGGCAATGGTGGGATGGTCCTTGAGTTCCCAGGAGAGGCACGAATCGAATTGAGAACGCTTACGAAAAATTAAAGCGTACCAGGTTGATAGATCTATTGGAGAGACGAGGGGGAACTGCCAGCAATTGACCTAGAAGGGTGCAGATTGCAGCATTAATGGAGCTAAACCACAGCTTCACAATGGCAAGAGCCACAGTTATGGCTGGTGATGAAAAGACCAGGTTTTGTCTGGGAAAGGCTTTCACTGTACGGGCCATGGAGCTGATCCGACAGTTAATGGATGAGGCGGATGCCGATATTAAAGCAGCCAGAGAATACAAAATCCTCCGACTCCACGGCCCTGGACCAACCGCAACACTGACCCCTCCAGAGACCACTGGGAAACGAAAGGTACCATTTGTTGCATTCAAGTCTTTCCTGGAGAGTGAAGAGGGAATCGATGAGTTCCTGGCAGATTTTGAAAGGTAATGTATGTTACACCAGATCCCCATCGAGCAATGGCCCACCATACTGTCGGGGAAATTATCCTGGTGAGCCTATGATGTGTTCCGGACACTAACCCCAGCGGAAGTGATACAATACTCGATTGTCAAAGACACCATCCCGAGACGATACGCAGTAACTCCAGAGACTTATCGCAGGCAATTTCGGGACACAAAAAAGAAACCGAATGACAGTCACATGGAGTGGGCTCATCGGTTACGCCGGGCTGCGATCCATTTGATTAACGGGTGCCAGGCTGTAACTGCAGAGGAAATATTGTTTTTATTGGAACATTTCAATGAGGAATTAGATCTCAACCGGAGGGCAAGACTGAAGGACAGACAACCAACCACATTGAACGAAGCTGCCGGCCTGGCTGACGAGCACCATGATCGTCGGTTGCTCGATTCTTCAAATGCTCGAATTTCCACACAAACGGACATGAGAGACAATATACGAACGGCCGATGAACCGACTTCAGGACACCTGTACCTGCAGGGCCAACCCGATATTCGGGACCACTCAACCACAGTTATAATCACCCCAGGCAGACGTGTCACCAGTACAACCAGCCGGGCCACTTCATGAAAGACTGCCCGCTCAGCATTGATCGTGCTCCAAGGAAATATAAAACCTCGTCCTCCAGTCCCCCCCGACCAGCCCTGGCTCTCTGCGAGGACAGAGAGACACCCATGGCAGAACATCTGGGGCCACTTCACGAAGCTGACCCAGTATACGCAGCCTCCGACAACCGCCAGCACCACAGACAAGCCGTACAGATCGATGGCCGCACCGCTCAAGGACTGAGAGACACAGGCGCTACGATTACTTTTAGTGCAAAGTCGCTTGATGCCCGTGCACAAACGGTCAGGACAAACAGCGGCTGTTCGAGTTGCCGGAGTGCATATATACCGGTTACCCACAGTGCACTTGAACTGGGAAGTGGGAGAAGGGATTGTGAACGTGGGGATCATGGAAAATTTGCCAGTGGAGGTTTTATTGGACAACGATCTGGGCCAAAGACATCAGCCTATGCCCCCTCCTATAATACCGAAGCCCACCCTGTGACTACCTGGGCACAAGTGAGGACACAACAAGACACCTCACCAGTGCAGTAGCCACAGGTAAGACTACCCCAGACCGTGACTGGTCCCCAACCCCCGTCCCGTGTGATAACCCTGAAGCATTTGGAGAGGAATCTAGGGCGGACCCGACTCTCTGAAAGTACAGAGAAAAGGCAGAGACTGGGGCTGGGGTGCTAGATAATGAGACCTTCATATGGGAGCAGAATAAATTGTATAGGTTGACGGGCCACAGGAAACACAATAACCCCTTAGCTGGCCATCTAGCAGTGACTCGTACCCTTCACCAGATAACCCACACCTTCTTTTGGCCTGGAGTACACACTGACGTGAGGGTGTATTGCAACACATGTGATACCTGTCCGCGGTTAGGAAGGAGAGGAGATCACCCCAAGGCGCACCTGGTGAATACACCCATCATAGAGGAGCCATTTAGCAGGGTTGCCATAGTGGGACCACTAGCTACCCCTAGTCCATCAGGGAAAATGTATATCCTTACTGTGGTGGACTATGCGACCCGCTACCACGAGGCAATGGCCCTATCTAATATTCAGGCAAACACTGTGGCTAATGCTTTGGTTCAGGTGTTCTCTCAGGTAGGATTCCCCAAAGAAATCCTATCTGACAGAGGCACTCAGTTTACCGCTGAACTCAACCAACAGCTATGGCACATCTGTAAAATAAAATCCCTCCTCAGCTCCCCCTATCATTTGCAGACCAATTGGCTATGTGAGTGGTTCAATGGAACCCTCAAACAAATGCTCAAGACATTTGCCCAGGAATACGGAGATTGGGAGCGATCCTGCCACACCTCCTGTTCGCTTATCAGGAGGTGCCCCAGGAAATGACAGGGCTCTCTCCCTTCGAGCTGCTCTATGGGCGAAAGGTACGAGGACCCCTAGACCTTATCCATGAGCACTGGGAGGGAGAGACGGAGAATGAGGTATACGTGCTAGAATTTCGGGGCCCTATGGAGCAGTTAGCTAGGTCAGATCAGGTTAACCTCCAGAGGGCCCAGAGACGACAGAAAGTATGGTATGACAGGGGGGCCCGGAAAAGGAGTTTTTACATAGGACAGAAGGTGATGGTACTTAAGCCGGTTAAGGCAGACAACTGCAGGCATCCTGTGTCCCTACCAGATAGTTGAGAAAAGAGGGGATACCACATATGTGATTGCTAGCTGCCATGATGAAAGCCTGCGGAAATCCATCCACATAAATATGCTCAAGGAGTATCTTGAGAGGCCGGAAGATGTGGCAGCCATATGTAGCCCCACTCACGAGGACGCTGACAATCTGCCTATACCGGACCTATTAGAACGGCACCCGCACCCTAATTTAGTGGGACAAGTCCAGATAGGTGACAGGCTTAGCCCTACTGAGAGGGAGCAGCTAAGTAATTTACTGCAGGAGAAACATTTTCCCAGGACCCAGGACCAATATGACAAACTCAGTGACAAGACTGTGACAGACGCCTACCCAATGCCCCGAGTAGATGAGCTACTCGATCATATAGCCAGGTGAAATTACCTAACCACCATTGACCTCTGTAAAGGTTATTGGCATATCTCCCTGGCCAGGCAGGCTATTCCCAAATCGGCATTTGTCACCCAGTTCGGCTTGTACCAATTTAAGGTCATGTCGTTCGGGGTAAAAAATGCCCCAACTACGTTCCAGCGCTTGGTGGATAGACTCCTTGATGGATTCCAGGATTTTGCCTGTGCATACATGGATCCCATAGCTATCTACAGTGAGTCCTGGGAGGAAAACTTAGCTCATGTAGGAATGGTCCTGAATCAAATTCGGGCCGCCAGCCTGACTCTAAAACCAGAGAAATACCGTTTTTGGATGGCAGAGGTTTAGTATCTGGGTCACCGGGTGGGGTGTGGAAAGCAGCATACAGAGCCAGCCATTATATAGCCAGTTGCGAACTGGCCCACATCCCGCACTAAGACCTAGCCTTTCTGGGCACTGCTGGGTACTATAGGCGTTTTGTACAGGACTACACCACTATCACTAAACCCCTGATGGACCTGACTAAGAAAAACCTTCCCTGACAGGTCTTGTGGTCTCCCCACTATGAAGCAGCATTCCAGGCCCTCAAGAATGCACTAACTAATGCTCCTGTCTTGGCTTCTCTTTATCGTCCATACAGACGCTTCCATGTTCGGGCTGAAGGCAGTTCTCAGCCAAGTAGGAGAGGACGGAGGGGAACACCCTATTGCCTACATCAGCAGAAAGATCCTGCCACGAGAGGTCAGCTATGCAGCCTTGGAAAACGAGTGCCTGTTCCAATAAAGAAACTGACTCCCTACTGATCATAACCCATTAGTGTGGCTAAACCGGGTCTCAAGAGACAATGGCAAGCTGTTACTTTGGAGCCTGGGATGCAAAATGGCAACTCCGATGGGTTATCGAGGCTGACAGACCTCAGCCCAGAATAACTTCGGTTCTGCACAGCCTTAAAAGACCACTATAGTCCCTCAGGGACCCCTCCCGCCCAGATCTGGAAAGGGGAAAAGAGGTAAAACTTACCTTTTTCCAGCGCTGGGCGGGGAGCTCTCTGTCTCCAATCCTCCTCCGTTCCGCCCCGTCGGCTGAAAGAGCTGCGCGCGCATTCAGCTGGTCGCATAGGAAAGCATTATCAATGCTTTCCTATGGACGCTTGAGTGCTCTCACTGTGATTTTCACAGTGAGAATCACTTAAGCGCCTCTAGTGGCTGTCAGTGAGACAGCCGCTAGAGGCTTTGGGGGAAGGCTTAACCATTGATAAACATAGCAGTTTCTCTGAAACTGCTATGTTTATAAAAAAATGGGTTAACCCTAGCTGGACCTGGCACCCAGACCACTTCATTAAGCTGAAGTGGTCTGGGTGCCTAGAGTGGTCCTTTAAGTTGCCCCAAAAAGGGATCAAACCGTGCCTGCCAGAGTGTTCCATGTTACAAAGTCCCATCTGTCTGCTACAACCCTGTTGTTTTGTTGCTACTTTTGTTGCTTTTTCCCTTAGAACTATTACAGGCCATTCGTACAAAAGCCTTACTGAAATATAGGTAAGCAATGTCTACTGCACCACCCTGATCTATTATTTTTTAGTTACCCAATGAAAAAAATCATTAATATTAGTTTGGCATGACATCCCTGAAGTAAACCCATGTTTTCTCTGATCTTGAAATCCATGTGGTTTTAGATGTTCAACAATTCTATCCTTTAACATGGTTAACATTACTTTCCCCACTACTGAAGTAAGGCTTACTGGCCTAAAGTTGCCTGACTCCTCCCTACTACCTTTCTTGTGAATAGACACAACATTCGCTAATTTCCAATCTTCTAGGATCACAGCTGTGGAGGAAGTAACCTTGCCACTGGCTTTTGGAGGAGCCTATGTGCCAGCCTCCTACCCTGTGACTATGGCACCTGCTATAGACCTGGCTAAAATACAGACAGGCTCTGTTCGTGCAATTGGGACTTTACGGTTTGTACACGTACAACCGCA
>OW240925.1:7938643-7970948 GCA_933207985.1 Pelobates cultripes
TGAACAGAGAACACCCTGGAGCTTGTTAACACCTATTAACAACTTGGAACGTTTCACCGCAGTGTTCTAATTGTTTGTTTTGAGTGGCTGCAATTCCTATGGACAGCCACGAGGTGGCGGCCATCTTGTTCACATGAACACAGGCAACAGTGTTTGGGCATGAATCTCATGGAACTAAAATCGGATACAGAAACACCCGTGCACTGCTGGACTTCCATATCGCCTGCATTTGGTTCTATACATGTTAGAAGCGCACAGTTTGGTGGCACCATTCGTCTGTATAAAGGGAACAAGCTCCAGGGTAAAAACATTGACTCCGTTCTATAGTTTGTTTGTTTGCAAACTAACGAACTAGATCAGCTGCAAGCGCTGATTCTCTGGAGCTGTTTGGGAATGGGACCATGCCTGCGGTCAGTCAAATAAATGACTTCTATAGAATTTCTAAACCCCTGAACAGATCTGGGTAATTTTTGGATATGTTGGTCACCCAGATCAGTGCTATCAGGGGATGTTATGTGTTTTGGGGTACTTTGGGGACTTTTTAGAAATGTATGTTTTTTGTGTTTGGAGATAATTGAGTTTACTATAGTGCTTGACTCAATTATCTCCTAATTAAAGAGCAAGGTTTATTATATTGTATGTGGGAGTGTCATACATTGTAAACATGTTATCATTGGTTTGTAGGTTTCTATCCCTGTCCCTAGCAAGGTCCATGTGGGCGTACACCTTGCTTGGGGATTGTCATGAAAGGCCCATGTAGCACCATTAAAATTCAGTTCCTGCTTAACCCTCAACATGTAGCCTTGTCTCGTGCTTGTAGGGAACCTGCTTCACAGCTATATCACTAGCTCTTGTAAGAGGAGATGCCTTCCAACTGAGTCCCTTGTTACGGGGTTTGGTTCAGGACGGGAAGGGACGGTGAGACCCCAACCAAGCTGTGGTAGTTAGTGGAGTCTATGGTGCTTATGGTGTCTGGTGCGGTGCTTATAGTCCTCAGTGTCAGCTAGGAAGCATCGATTGGCAGAGGTACCCAGTCAGGATGCCAGGCGGTCCTTCACAACTCCCATTAACAATGATTGGTTAAATAAATCCGTTAATGGGTTTGCTAGTATACCACCAAGCTATTTTTATAGCTTTGGGTGTATTCCATAAGGCCCCAAAGACTTATTTGCCTTTCCTCTGAAAGTTGAAATAGAACCTCACACTCTGTAAACTCACATGTAACAAATTGCTCATTTGTCCTTTTTCCTAACTGAGATATCTTACCTTCATTTTCATCTGTAAATACTGAACAAAAATATTAATTGAGGCAGTCAGCTGGATGTTTATCCTCTTCTACATATATTCCTTCTTTTGTTTTTAATCTAACAAATCCTTGTTTTACTTTCCTTTTCTGATTTATGTATCTAAAAAAATGTTTTGTCCCCTGTTTTACTTACTGTGCTATACAGGTGATACTCAAAAATTAGAATATCGTGCAAAACTTAATTGATTTAAGTAAAAGGGGAAATTAATATATGAGATAGACGCATTACATGCAAAGCAAGACAGTTCAAGCCATGATTTGTCATAAGTGCAATGATTATGACTTACAGCTCATGAAAACCCCAAATCCACAATCTCAGTAAATTAGAATATTGTGAAAAGGTGCAATATTCTAGGCTCACAGTATCCCAATCTAATCAGCTAAGTAAGCCATAACACCTGCAAAGGGTCTCTGAGCCTTTAACCCCTTAAGGACCAAACTTCTGGAATAAAAGGGAATCATGACATGTCACACATGTCATGTGTCCTTAAGGGGTTAAATGGTCTCTCAGTCTGGTTCAGTAGGAATCACAATTTGACTACCATAGTTCAGGCCTAGTAGTTTTTCAGGCCTTCATTTTTATTTTATTTTAATAGACTATCAGCATAGGCCTCAATTATTGTTTTTAATCCTTTATATCATGCTAGCTTATTTTGCTACATAAAACAAAGGTATCATACAGGTTGTTTTTGTGTGTTTCAAATATCTGAGTTGAGTTTTGTTGTGCTTTGACTATCAGAGTACAGGCCTACCCCTGCATTTGAATACACTAAAGTAGGCTTCCATGCGGCTTCTTTTTGTATTTGAATGCTGATTTGATTCTTTTGTATCCTAGTTCGTGCCTCCTTTTTAATATACAAGCTTGGGCATCAGGCCTCAATTTTGAATATAGTATTAGTTTTTTTTGTGTGTTTCAAATACCTGAGTTGATTTTTATTGGGTTTTGACTATCAGAGTACACGCCTAGCCCTGCATTACAATAGGCTTCCATGCGGCTTCTTTACCCTCCAGGCCTTGCTGTTATATTTTAATATGCTAATTTTGGCACTACTGGTTTTGAAATTAATTAGCAAGTATTACCTTCACCATACTAAGGTAAATATAATTTGCATTGTGGATACTAGTCCATTGTGCTACATATAACAAAACTGGGCGTTTGTTTAGGCCAAATCCTAAGTCAAGCTTCACAGTAGAGTTGTGGATATTGTGTTCCCCACCCATTGTGTTTAGTATACAAAGGTAATTGAGTTTTGGTTTTGGTTTTCTCTATTTACACCTGGCCTACTGAATAGACATCAACTATTGTTGGCTATTCAGAAGCGTGATACTTTAGTTGCAAATTGATTTAAATTGGGTTTTTACTTGGGTGAGTAAAAGAGTAAGAATGTCTTTTCAAGGGGCCAAATACTTTTCCACAGAAGTGTGTGAGTACTTTAGGAAACATATTCAAAAACATGATGGTCCATATGAGCTTCCAGAGCCAGCAAACCCAGACAGTGAAAAAGATGAGAGATTAATGGATATTCTAACACAAATTGTAAATAACAAAACGTATGGAACAAAGAAAAGAAAAACGTTGGTCACACAAGCTGTTGTAGTCACAATAGGAGGCCTAATAGACATAGTTGTAGAATTACGGCAGCATAATTTGGAAACAACAAATAAAATGGAGGAAGCAATGGACAAAAGGGATTGTTTAAAAATTGCAGCTTTGAGAACAACTACAATTGTTGGGGAACTAGAAAAGGAGTTAAGAGAAATAGAACAACAGAGAGATGCATATAGTGCTAAGATCACTGAACTCCAAGACCTAGTCATGGGATATAAAATGAAAATTAAAGAAAACACAAATAAATGGGATAAGGAGATTCCTAGAGTATGCCCAGACCAGTCTTATTTTATATCTGAAAGTAAAGAACCAGTGCTGTGAACAAAACACAAGGGAATTGTGCCAATTGTAAATTGTGTCCCACGAGCCCCTATAATAATGGAACATTTTAATGTAAGAGAAATGCCTACTAGCTTCTCTAGACAGACAAGGACTATGTCAATCACAGACAAAGATAATTTCCAGAAATGGTGGGGAAGTATGCCAACTGACGACTTTAACACCTTTACACATTGGTTTATGAGGGGAGCAAATAGAGCAAAAAAAGGAGGTCTTAACTTAGAAGAATGGACAGAACTGTTAGAATATGCTATGGGTCCTTTGGCTAGCAGACTATTTGGATTTAATAACAGTGTGTCTGACCAGGCAGGAAGAATTGCTGCAACGATTTTCTATATACTCAGCATAGAGAAAGAAATAGTTAATATTATGATGAGGCCAGCAGATGGTCCTAGAGAGGTAGCTTAAAGGATATTGTTCTGGTATACGCTACGCCAACCTCAACAGCCTCTGGTCTTGGGCTCACCACAACATATTACTAAAGTAATGGAAGCCCTTCCCTTGGAGTGTCAAGAATTTGTGAGGCTTTTTGATCCAACACCAGCAGACTTAGAAATGGTACTAACTAGAGCTGACAATTGGTGGATCAAGCATCCTTCCTCGGAACCGGCCTTCTCTGTTTCAGCCATAAGAACTGTGGGGATATTCATGGGATAATAATAGTAAACAGTTGAGAATTGCCCACTAATTCAATTCTCAGATCCCAAAGAACGTTTATCGTGTTAAGTGAGAAGTATATCATATAAATAATATTCACAATTTTATTATAAAAATAGATTTTATTTATAATAACAAATTAATAATAATAATATGTAACATGCATGACAATAATCAATGAATATCCAGTATAAAATGATATGCAATACAAAGGAATGGCTATACACATTTCAATGGCTAAATAGTATTATCTGTCAAGACTTTGACGATTTATGACTATCTTTAACACAGACTGAAAGTGAAACTTTTCACAGCTAAGAACAGAATTCCTCAGAGTGCAGCGTAAGGTCGTAAAGTTTAGCTGACAGTTAGAATAACCCTTTCAATGCTGGCTAGATCTCCTAGGTAGTTAAGATCTATTCTTATGTAATTTTTAAATAAAATAACATTTAAACCAGTTCATTAGTCATTTCCTGGAACCATCCAATAAGAGAATCTACCATGTTATATAAGCAGATTTTAATTTGTCTAAAAGATATCTTATCTTAATTTAGAGCAAATCAATACACCTGGATAAAAACAACGGTATGCTAACACGTGATAATATCACATCAATATATAATTATTCTTAATTCCACCTGCAGAATGGAATGTTTATAACTATATATTCTTTAGTTAACTAAGATTTCTTAATATGGAAATCTGACCGTGCTTTATCCAGTCATATATAATGCTATTAATACATTTTAATTAATTTAATTAATTAAATGAAACCAGTATAATTACCAGTTGAGTAGATATTTCATCCGATTGGTAGTCTCAGGAACTTATTTGGATGTCTCTCTGCATGGAGGTTGGAGTCCCCAAACTTCCAATTCCTCTCTCCTCTTTGAGATGAGATCAAACGTGTGGGGAAGGGGATTACTATATAGATAGATAGATAGATTTAAAAAGGGTTGTTGCTCCGTGGGTCTGGGCTGTGTGTTTGTGATACATTTATAGTATTGTGTTGTTGCCTTTTAATAAATACCTTTTAATGTAGACGAACCTTGTGTAATATATATATTAATTTGGTGATACACCACAATATGTACACGTATGCTTATTCCTTACTCAAAAATGGCCACTAGTGCACCCCGTCACATCGACCAAAACACATGTGTAACATCCGGGATTACTTCCAAACTGACTACATCAACATCCAGGAGGAAGTACATCCAAAATAAGGACTTGACCAATCACAAGCTTACAGAGAGAAATACGTAAATGCATACGAATCATGTTTCCACGCGATGCATTCCTTTTGCTTTTATAAGCGACTGCGCCCGCCCCATCAATAAAGAATTGGGAGTTTCATTTATCTGTACCTGGTGTCAGTGTGATTCTTGAGCGTGCACGCATCTCATTTCAGATCTGGACAGAGGCAGTGTGACAAAATGCCTTTTGTCACTGGATTTTTATATGACCAACTACCCATTGCCCCTGGCTGATGGAGGAGCCTGATTGCCAGTCTTCTCCCTCATGACTATGTCCCTGGGGTGTATTGCCATTTAAAAAGACTATTTGGGGCTTATTGGCTTCTAAAAGACTGTTTCTGCCCATTTGAATCCATGGAAAGGTGTGTCACTTCCCCTCCCCTGTTTCCTGTCTATTGTTCTCCAGCAGGGCATTGTCCCAGGCACACTGCCAGACCAGTTGGAACTTGCTGTTTTGCCCCTCCTCGATCTCTCATCAGCTCTTGCTATGTTTTAACCTCATGGCGATTTGACTGTGTTTGTGGAATCTGAGTGCTATTCAGATATAGTGAGCACTCAGATCCAAGCTATCTGGGGATAGGTTGAATGTGGGCGTTCTGTTAAGTATTATAGGAATTATGTATTTTTATGTGTTTGTACTGTTGTAAATAGAGCTATTTTCTGTATGATGGAGGTAATTGGCTTACCACACCCAAGCCATGCTTGCTGATGGTCACAAAGGGACTTCCAACTAACTTTTGTTGATGTGATTGTGACGTATGTTTGGATTTGGAGTATGCTGATTCTGAAAATGTAAGTTTTATGTGAATGTGATGTATACTTTTAGAGTTATTAATATTGTGTAAAACTGTGTATTCTCCTGCCTGTGATAATTAAGTTAGCCCATTGTGTTCTGTAATTATATCACAGGCAGAGGGGAGGATTTTGTGTGGGCGTGTCTGAGTGTATTGTACGTATTGATTGGTTTTGCTGCAAAACCCTGTAGGCAGTACTATGTGTGTAAACTGTGCATAAAAGCTTTAGTTCTATTTCACCCTCAGTTTGGAGTGCCGTCTCCTATTGGGGGAATCTGCTAAAAGGGATTGCTATGCTTGTCATACTCCCTTGCTAAATCACTACTACGCTCTTGTAAGAGCTTGTCCCTGCCTTGCTCTCTGGAGGAGTCTATGGTGGTTATGGTGTTGGCTGGAGTGCTTCGCTCTGAAGGAAGAGAGGTTCGGCCTGCGGTGGTTGTGGTGTTGGCTAGAGTGCTTGGAGTCCTCCAGAAGCGCGTGGAGCATCCATCAACAGAGGTACCCAGTGGGGGTGCCAGGTGATCCATTACAGATAGATACTCAGGCAGACACTTGGTCTGATCCAAAACAAAATCCAGTGTGAAGTTTCCACAGTATGTGTTGATTTGGGGAGCCATGTCATCTGCTGGTGTTGGTCCACTGTGCTACATTCAACACAGCCGTCTACCAGGAAATTTTGGAGCACTTTATGCTTCCTTCCACAGACAAGCTTTATGGGGATGCTGACTTCATTTTCCAGCAGGATTTGGCACCTGCCCACACTGCCAAAAGCACCAAAGCTTGGTTCAATGACCGTGGGATTACTGTGCTTAATTAGCGAGCAAACTCACCTGACCTGAACCCCATAGAAAATCTATGGGGCATTGCCAAGAGAAAGTTGAGAGACATGAGACAGAACAATGCAGAAGAGCTGAAGGCCGCTATTGAAGCATCCTGGTCTTCCCCAGCAGTGCCACAGGCTGATCGCTTCCATGCCACGCCGCATTGAGGTAGTAATTGCTGCAAAAGGGCCCAAACAAAGTACTGAGCCCATATGCATGCTTATACTTTTCAGAGGTCCGATATTGTTCTATGTACACTCCTTGTTTTATTGATTGCATGTAATATTCTAATTTACTAAGACTGTGGATTTGGGGTTTTCATGAGCTGTAAGCCATAATCATCGCACTTATGACAAATCACGGCTTAAACTATCTTTTTTTGCATGTAATACATCTACCTCATATATTAGTTTCCCCTTTTACGTTGCATTACTGAAATAAATGAACTTTTGCATGGTATTCTAATATTTTGAATATGACCTGTATTCTCTTCTCTGTGTGATTTTGAAGCTCTTATAACTTGCTTAGACTCTTTCTGTCTAATCTATAGATCTGTCTGTGTTTTTTTTTATAATTACTAAATTATAACTTTCTGTTTTTTACTATTTTGGCTACATCTGCGGAGTACCCCAGTGGTTTCTTTAATTTTATGCTCTTACTGACAAGCCTAATGCAATTTTATGTTGCCTATAGTAGTGCAACCTTTAAATAATTCCATGTCTTTTGAACTCCATTTAATTTGCTCCAGTCTGATAATGACTCCTTTACACATATTCTAATTTTAGAAAAGTCTGATTTCCTAAAGTCTAAAACTTTTGTTTTTGTGTGGTGTCACTCTGTCATTGTTCTTATAATAAACCACACTGACTGATGATCACTGTATCCTAAACTTTCACCTACTGTAATAACTGATACCAAATCTTCATTTGTTAACACTAAATCTAGTATGGCTTCTTTACGAGTTGGCTCCTCAATGACTTATGACAATCTTATTAGGGAGTTTAGAATATGTGTGCCCCTGGCACAAGCAGCTATTTTGGTTTTCCAGTTCACATCAGGAAGATTAAATTCACCCATGATGATAACTTCCCCCTTCGCTGTCATTTTAGCTATTTCCTCAACTAGTAGATTATCTAACTCTTTTATTTGTCCAGGGGGCATATAAATCACACCAATACGAGTTACTGTGTGATTACTAAATTCTAACATAACCCAAGCTGACTCTGTTTCCTTTATTAACGTTTAATAGGCTAGATTTTATGCTATTTTTCACAGGACCACACCTCCCCTTTTCTTGCCTTCTATGTCTTTTATATATAAAGAGTACCCTGGTATCAGTGGCGGCGCTAGGGGCTTGCTGGCCCCTACATCATGTTGGGCCCCCCAAATGCCAGCAACTTGCTGGCCATGTTCTTACATGTAATAATAAATGTACAAAACTGTAAAAAAGTAAAAAAAATGATGAAAATAATGTAGATGTAAATAACAATAAATGAAAATCAAAATAATGAAATTTAAAATAAAAATACTCATATAATAAAATAAAAATAAATGAAAAATAAATAAAAATAAATAAAAATAATATTGATAAAAAATAACTAAAAACTAAAATAATTAAAAATAGAAGTAAAAATAAAAATACATTTTTCAATTCTATATCAAAATATATTTACAGGATCCATGTAAACAGTGATTGTAAAGCTATTCACATTAAAGAGAACAGACAATATCTATCTTATTATTGAGACATCTGGGCCCCTAAGTGCATAATTGGGGCATCCAAAAGGTCTCACGCTGTGCAAGTTCCCAAAGGTGCCTCTCCCGATCTGTGGGGCGCTAAATCCATTTCCTTACTTGCCAATGGTACTGGAGCTGGACTCAGGATAGGTGAAAAAAATATTTAGCTTTATTAAAAAAAAACATGTATTTAAAATAATACCAGGTCCCCCTACAAGGTCTTCCTCAGGGGACTCCTGGTATATTACCCCTTAAGGACTGAGCCAAATGTACATGTACATGTTAGACTGATGTCTAACAAGGTTGAAACGATCATCTGGGGTTGCTGTGTCTCTCGTGCAGAGAGAACTTGCTGGCATTTTGGATCTGGACTGCCCGTATGGCTGGGACCAGTCTGATATGCTTCAAATATGTTCTCTCTGTAATGGCACAAGATGAGCTAAAACCAGCTTGAGTTCTGAGTGGGGACCCACCGAAGGGCAGGCTATTTTAGCGGCTGTCCGTTCTCAGAATACTCTTGCGACCCGTTTTATGCTCCCCTATGTACAGGTTTTATGGCATTTTGGGAAGTTACAGGGTCAAATATAGCATGTTAGATTTGAAATTGAAATTTGCCAGATTGGTTACGTTGCCTTTGGGACTGTATAGTAGCCCAGAAATAAAATTTACACCCAAAATGACATACCATTTGCAATAGTAGAAAACCCAAGGTATTGCAAATGGGGTATGTCCAGTCTTTTTTAGTAGCCATTTGGTCACAAACACTGGCCAAAGTTAGCGTTAGTGTTTGTGTGTGAAAAATGCAAAAAACGCCAATTTTGGCAAGTGTTTGTGACTAAGTGGCTACTAAAAAAGACTGGACATACCCCATTTGCAATACCTTGGGTTGTCTACTATTGCAAATGGTATGCCATCATAGGGGTAATATATATATATTATATTTGACACTGTAACTTTTGAAAACACCATAAAACCTGTACATGAGGGGTACTGTTGTACCCAGGAGACTTCGCTGAACACAAATATTTGTGTTTCAAAACAGTAAAAAGTATTGCAGCAAGAATATCGTCCGTGTAAGTGCTGTTTGTGTGTGAAAAATGCAAAAAACTTCACTTTTACTGGCAATATCATCGTTGTAATACATTTTACTGTTTTGAAACACTAATATTTGTGTTCAGCGAAGTCTCCCGAGTAGAACAGTACCCCCCATTTACAGGTTTTATGGTGTCTTGAAAAGTTATAGGGTTAAATATAGTGCCAGCAAATTAAATTCCCTTTACTTTCAGCATGGGTTGTCAGGCAGGTCCCGCTAATTGTAATTAATTAAGATACCTAATTATGTAAAAATATTACATAAATATATATGTAGAATTAATACATGTGTGTGTGTGTGTGTATATATATATATATATATAAAAAAAATCAAAAATGTACCTTGCACACTGGCTCCCAAGATATCCAAAACCGGGTGCTTAGCCAAGGGCTTCAATATCAAGATAAGCAGATAAGGTGGCTGCACTCACGGATTTCCATTTAAAAAATAACTTTTATTCAGTTTCCATAAAATCGACGTTTCAGTCCAACATGTGGACTTTCATCAGGATCCTGATGAAAGTCCACATGTTGGACTGAAACGTCGATTTTATGGAAACTGAATAAAAGTTATTTTTTAAATGGAAATCCGTGAGTGCAGCCACCTTATCTGCTTATATATATATATATATATATATATATATATATATATATATATATATATATATATATATATATATATATATTTTTTTTTGTGGTAAGGGCTCATGATAGTACAGAAGAAACAAAACACTGATAAGTGTAGGATGGTATTAAAAGAGCAAGTCGGTTGTGGTGTGCCGGAACCGACGATGAGGTAGGCCTGTAAATAAAGAGGGCCCACCAAGAAGAAATGTAAAGAGAAAGGAGTTAATAATGAGGAGTGGTGGGAGGGTGATGCAGCGCTGACCTCGAACGGTATGGAGCCAGGTAAGGGGTGTCCCTTAAGTAGGGAAGGTGTGTGTCATACGCCCCTCCCACAATTACAGGCCAAAAGGCCTTAATAGTTGTGGTAAGGGCTCATTATAGTACAGAAGAAACAAAACACTGATAAGTGTGGGATGGTATTAAAAGAGCAAGTCAGTTGTGGTGTGCCCGAACCGACGATGAGGTAGGCCTGTAAATAAAGAGGGCAAAAATAGAAAATCTAATTTATTACATACCAGCAATATACGTACATTTAACCAGACATGTTTTGAAAAGCATTTCTTACTTCTTGTACCGGGTTAGGTATGTATCTAGAGTAAGCTGATGATTTCCAGCGCTCCAGTGACTTGATAACATGAACTGGGATGTTTGCACTGGATGCTGTGGAGGCCGCTCCTATGCGGAAGGAGTGGCCCAAATAGTTAGCTGAGTGGAGGCCCAGTTGGGTAAGTAAGGACCTGACGTGTGTCATGAAGGTGGTGGTAGTGAGTACAGAACCTTGTAGACTGAAAAGTGGTTGATCTGGTGATGCGTTGTTATGCTGTGTATATGAATCCAGTAGTTTGACGGGGCACCATCTGTTGTGAGTTGGATAGTACTTAACCTCTACTGGAGGTGCATGTTGACTGGTTTTGGAATGAGGCAGGGTCAAGATATAAGAGTCCGTGGGTTTTGTTAAGTGTGAATGAAGTAAGATGTGAGTGGACTGTGTTGTGCTGATGGCGGTAAATTCTCTTGGTCTCAAGAAACCATAAAAAGCTACGTATATGGCGGTTTTAATGACAAGATTTGTGCTGTTGGCAAAAGGTTTTAAATCTAGTAAGTTGGATAAGTCTTTAAAAATATGGAAATCTATAGGTAGTCTCTGGGCCGTACGTGGAGGTTCAATCTCTGAATACCCCTAAGGGCATTCTTAATTTGGTAGGCGGACATGAAACTCGAACTGTTGGGTTGTAAAGTTAGCATGTGATGTTGGATGCCTGTCAGATATAGTTTGATTGTGTTGTATGATAATTTGAGTTTGAGGTGGCAAAAAGAAGCAAAGCCCAACAAGGATGTCATGATGAAAGGTTGTAAGATGTTGTGTTCCGAAAGGAATCTTTTAAATAAAATGAAAGCTCTGTCGTAAGTTTTACTGGTATTAGTAGACATTGCTAATTGGGCCAATGTTCTGCTATGTTGCATGATAGCGTCTAGTCCATTACTAGATGGTGGAATAGTGGAGTGGTCGTGGCTGTGAGTGCGGCTGACGGGAGTATTTGATGAAAAGCCTGGAAATTAAAACGAGACAAATTGTCAGCAGCCGTGTTACATACACCTGGAACATGAACACAAAACAAGAAGAAATTATGACATGCAGCAAACCAAGTGAGTTTCCTCAGGAATCTCATAATAGTCAGTGATTTGGATCCGCCTTTGTTAATAATGTGGCAAGTTGCTTGGTTGTCTGAGTAGCAACGTACTGGCGAACCTGCCCATAAATGCCCCCATGCCACGGCAGCCGCCACTATGGGATATATCTCAAACAGATCTGAGGTAGTGGAAAAACCTTCCAGGTCCTTAACTTCTGAAGGCCAGCTACCCCAAAGCCATTCGTTCCTGTAAATTGCTGCAAAACCTGTGGTAGATGCCGCGTCTGACCAGATGGTAGGTGAAGAGTCAGACAATTTAGGGAGGAACATACTTTTACCATTCCAGGTGGTTAAAAAGTTTCTCCACATGAGTAGGTCTGCCGTGGCTGCGGTATCCAGGGATAATCTATGTGCATCATGTCTGAAAAGTGTGAACATGTGAAGGAGTCGTGAGATGAAAGCACGGCCTTGAGGTATGATGCGCATGGCAAAGTTTAGTGACCCCAGCAGAGACTGTAGTTCTTTGCGGTTGCAAGTTTCGAGTTGTATGTAGAGATTTATGTTTGTAAGAATGTTTTCTACCTTGGTGCGTGGCAGGCTCGCTTGCATGGTGGCTGAGTCTAGTATGATACCCAGGAATGTGATGAAGGTATCTGGTCCTTCAGTCTTGGTGGGGGAGACTGGAACACCCAACTGTGTGAAAAGACTGATGGTTTCTTTGAGGCTACTGGGAGGGGAAATATTCTCCTCGACCAGTAAGAAATCGTCCAGATAATGTATGACTGTAGGGCATCTGGCTATATTTAATAATAACCAGCATAAGGTTTCGGCGAATACGTCGAAGATGACTGGACTACTTTTGGAACCAAAAGTTAATCGTGAGAAAAAGTAGTAGTTCCCGGCCCACTTGATGCCATGTAGGTGCCAGAGTGTAGGGTGGATAGGCAGCAACTTGAAAGCATTTGTTATATCAGTCTTACTGAGCCATGCTCCGACCCCTGCTTGCATGATAGCCGTAATGGCTTGATCTATGGTGGAATATTGCAGTGAAAATTCCTCAGAGGGTATAAGGGAGTTCAGACTAGGAGTGGCAGAGGTGTGTGGTGCCGATAGATCGATGATAAGTCTCTGTTTGTGGGAAGATTTCCCGTGACAATACCGATCGGGTTTGTCCGCCATGTGGTGAAAGGAGGGGACTGGAAGGGCCCCAATAGGAAGCCCTCTGCCACTTCCTTGGCTATGAGTGTGTCAACCGCTGTAGGATTTTGCTGTGCGGATTGTAAATTTGGGCATACCATATGGAATACATTAAAACATACCGAAAGGATTATAGCACGAATTTATGAACTGAAATGGGAAAACCACGTATGATTTGCGACCTTGCCGTAAGGCCAGAGAGCCGTAAAGTGAGGACCCGTATGAAAAACTGAACGCCGTGGGAATGATCCAGGCGTCGGACTTATGATTTTGAAGTCCCTGGGATGTTATCTTCGATGAAGACCGGAGTATACAAGGAGCTGGACGGGCGGAAAAGACCTTCAAGAAGGGATTCCAGGACACAGCTACACTTGAAGAAATCGTGGGTTTCTGAAAACCAAGATAGCGCCGTACGAGAACCGGAAGTGGATCCTCATGCAGCGCTGACCTCAAACGGTATGGAGCCAGGTAAGGGGTGTCCCTTAAGTAGGGAAGGTGTGTGTCATACGCCCCTCCCACAATTACAAGCCAAAAGGCCTTAATATATACGTACGTGTATATATATATATATATATATATATATATATATAATTTTGTAAAAATATTTTTATTTATATATAGGTATATATATATATATATATATATAGATATATACGTATATATTTATGTATATAAATATATATATTATTTTGTTCTACACGTATTTTGATATAAATATATGTATATATTAATATCACAATACAGTTAGAACGAAATAGCACACATCTATATATTTTTTAATTATTTATTTTAAATTTTTTTTTTTTTACGTATTTACATATTTTTTTATATTATATATAAATATATATAACAATAATTATTATTATTATTATTATTATGATATTTATAGAGCGCCGTCAAATTCCACAGCGCTTTACAATGGGTGGACGAACAGACATGTAGTTGTAACCAGACAAGTTGGACACACAGGAACAGAGGGGTTGAGGGCCCTGCTCAATGAGCTTGCATGCTAGAGTGAGTGGGGTAAAATAACACAAAAAGGTAAAGATAGTATTAGACTAGTGACAGTTGCAGAAGAGGAATCAGTCAGGATCTATTAACAGTTTAATTGATACACTTTTATGAAGAAGTGGGTTTTTAACGATTTTTTGAAGGAGTGGAGACTGGGTGAGCATCTAACGGAGGAGGGAAGCGAGTTCCACAGGAACCGTGCAACCCTTGAGAAATCTTGAAGGAGGGCATCAGGAAGGAGGTACAGACAGAAGATAGACGTAAGACTTCAGCAGATCGTAAAGGCCTAGACGGGACATACTTGTGTATAAGGGAGGATAGATAGGTGGGAGCAGCATTATGTAGCAATTTGAAAGCAAGAATCAGAAATAACAATAATTATATATATATTTAATCAGTATCAGTCTACGTGTAATTTGATATTAATATGTATATATTTATATATATTAATAGTAAAATACACCTAGACAGTGTATGTGTGTGTATGTATATGTGTATATATATACTTAGATCATATATAAATAATATATGTATATATTATAGATATATATATATATGATCTAAGTATATATATATATTTTTTTACACTTATTTTAATTTTATTTTATTTGAATTCAGCCAGCAGGGGGACTACCTGTCATTACAAGCAGTCCCCCTGCCGGTAATGCAGCAGGCAGCTAACCCGGCCATGTGATTGTGAGGTCCTCGCAAGGACCTCACTCTCACATGGCCGGGGGGGCTGCAGGAGGGAAGATCTGACGTGGGGGGCTCCCTGAGAGTCCCCCCAACCGCGATCGCTGGCGTGGGATCGCCGGCGACCGGGTAAGTAAAAAAAAAAAAAAAAACGGAGGACGTACTATTACGCCCTAAGCATCGTTTAGAGCCGCTTAAAATAGGGTGTAATAGTACGCCCTCCGGTCTTAAGGGGTTAAGCTACACCAATATGGTAGTAGCAGCAATAAAAACAAGTAGTGCAAATTATACAAATTACAAGCATACCAATCCCCCTCCCCGAGTCTATTTGACGTTAATCGATATCTCAGCTAATCATTTCCGATTACTTAATGTAAATGTGGAGACCTTCATTTTTATTCTAATTGACTCCACATTTGCCTGATAGACATACAACAAAATGTATTTTATATATGGATATAATTAAGTAACTAATATATAAAATATGATTGCCTACATTGTAGGGATGAAGGTCGCTACAGCTATCTTGTATTAATAAATGGCAATTTGATGGACTAGAAACAGACTACATTTCTTTTCTTACTTGCCCAGAAGGTTGATTTTACACTCCATAGTATTTGAACCATCTAGACCAGATTTTATTATATTTCCTAATATTTCCATTATTAAAGTACACCGCCTTTTGCATTTGTAGCGGAGAGCTGGTTTCCCACGGCTAAACTCCACTAATATATTAAGAGGATGCAGGAGCAAGTAGTAAATCCAAGAGACTGTTCAGCACAATCAGCAATACAATCCAATAGTATCCCATCACCTTTCCCAATCACTGGACAACACACAGTATCAGGAGTAGAGATTCTTTTATGAGATTCTCCCATGCAAGGGAGGGATTCACCACAATTAGTACAGTAACCAATCCCATAGACGTAACCTCCCACACATCCCCTTAAATATGGTACCCCCTGGTAGCCCTGATCTGGGTGAGAAACATATCCAAAAATCACCAAGATCACACCAGGGGTTTGGGAGTTATGGGAAGGTAAAGTTTTGACCGACCACATGGGTAAGGTAGCCAAAAATAGTTCCATGAAATCTGGCCCTGCGGTCGGTCTCCATTCGTGCCCCAAAAGTCCTGAAAGGCTATACCATCCATAGTGCATTCGGTAACTAGATGAATCCCCTAGTTCGTGGGATTCATCCTACCGAACGCTGGGCCGAAATGGCGGTCACCCAGGGATTATAGTGGCGTATTTGTGCGTACAAGGGAATATGAAAAGCAATCATGGAGGTAAATTATATCCATTCTTCACATCAGGGTGGTCCGGTTCATTCGGTACTTTGTTTCTTATGGTGAATTTAGTCGTTCACATGTAAGCTGGCATTCTTATACCGAACAAAGTATGGCCACATCTAGTTACAAGGCATTTTGTGTACTCCAGGCACAGGAAAATCTCTGCAGTGCCAACAATAAATGAAAGAATGGGACAGCCAAAAAGGGGTTCTGCTACAGCATTACCCCTTGATGATTAATTCGGGTAATAATTTTGCTTGGAGAAGGAATTTCTGCGCTCTTCCAGTATCTGGATATACAGATCTTTATTGCCATTAATATGTGTATTAACAAATACTTTTCAGAAATTCCTACACTAATAACATTTACAGGTGAGACTCAAAAAATTAGAATATCATGCAAAACATTTATTTCAGTAATGCAACGTAAAAGGGGAAATTAATATATGAGATAGACACATTACATGCAAAGCAAGATAGTTCAAGCCGTGATTTGTCATAAGTGCAATGATTATGGCTTACAGCTCATGAAAACCCCAAATCCAAAATCTCAGTAAATTCGAATATTACATGCAATCAATAAAACAAGGAGTGTACATAGAAAAATATCGGACCTCTGAAAAGTATAAGCATGCATATGGACTCAGTACTTGGTTTGGGCCCCTTTTGCAGCAATTACTGCCTCAATGCGGGGTGGCATGGAAGCTATCAGCCTGTGGGCCCGCTGAGGTGTTATGGAAGACCAGGATGCTTCAATAGCAGCCTTCAGGTCTTCTGCATTGTTTGGTCTCATGTCTCTCATCTTTCTCTTGCCAATGCCCCAGAGATTCTCTATGGAGTTTGTCAGGATATTTATATCGGCAGACATTTTGTGCTAAGATAGAAATTAAAAGTGTATATTGCCAGAGTCACTCAGAAAAAAGCGGACTCCATTTTGCTATCTTCAGACAAGACAGACACAAAATTTCTTTCCTTTCTGTAACTAGCCACTAGCCTGAGCTAAGGAATGAATTATGTAAACAAGCCAAGTGATAAGCAATGAAGCAGGGGGATGAAATGCTCTGTTTAAATGTTAATGGAATAGAAATAATTTTAAACACAGACACTAGTGACAGAGAAGACTCAGTAATTAATTTTACTTTCTAAATCTTACAAGGTCCCATTGTAAGTAAGGGGTGAAATTGAGTTTAGGACTGTCAATTTTAGAAATTACAACAGGAATTTAGACTCGCTGTCTGGAGAAAATCCAAAGAAACGCTTTGAACTGACAGCAAATTTAAGTTATGGTAGTCATTTTAGATAAGCCAAATGACGTCAGAATCATCATCAAAATAATTTAACTCTTTTGAGGATACAAAATGTTGATGAGGCAATTGCAACCTCTATTGACCAAAATCTAGATAATACTAGATAACGTAGACACACCTATAGTTCCCTATTGGCCTTATCAACTAATTATGTACAGAGAGTCTGGCCCTTTAAAAGTTAGGAACAAAGGGAAGAGAGAAGTGAGTTTGGGCTTTCAGATTCGGACATTCAGAGAGATCCAGGACACTCTGGGACTAACTCTCAACTCTCAAACTCTCTTGGACACAACTCAAGAAACACTCCTTGAAACTTAGAATTTTACTATTACTTTCTAACCAATATCACTTTTCTCTATTACTTACACACCTCCATACAACCAATCATACTCGCATTCAAGTTCCTGGGACTACCTAATGATCTGATGAGAACATCTACATCATAACTGGTATTTATGCTGGTTTTATTTAATTAATCTAAATTAATTAAAATCTATTAAAAGCAGGATACATGCATGGATAAATCACGATCAGATCCCATAATTGAGGAATCTTAATTAAATAAAGACACTCCATTCTGCAGGTGGAGTCAGATAATTACATATTTAATATAGAAAAGACACGAAAAAAGGAGAAGAAAGGAGCCTTAATTTACTAGTACCTCCATGGGGGATAACCCCTATTTAGTGACAAGAAAAAGAAGAGAAAGGTTGGAGGTGCTAGTGCTGAGTAGTATCATCCAGGGGAACACTCTAATATAGTGGTAAAAAAATTAATATTAAAACGTCACTTTTAATATACCAATTTAAAAAAATCCCTTTCTTGCAAGGAAAAATAAATACACACTGTCACACAAAAAATAATATATAATAAATAATGCTGATATCAGAGAATAGTTATATATCCATACCGATTGCACAGGATCAAAAGACTTTATTGTTTAATATCAACGCTGGACATTATTGGTCCCCTGTATGTGATCCTATAGTGTAATGGTACTGAACCACAAGTGTGGATTTAAATAAAAATACACTCGATTTCAAATAGATTCAAGTGAGAATAGATGACTCTATGGCTCCTTTAACAATATAATTTATGAAAAAAACTAAATAGTTTGAAAGTATAGACTTCAAGTAATGTCTCCTAGATATTGTTCGATTTGTTATTGGTTTTAGTGCACCGGCTTATTCATATTTGGCCGTTGTGCAGATTCTGCTCTCAATCCTCAGCAGTGTCTGTGTTGCTGAAACAGTTCAACCCTGTGAAACTACGGTTGTCAAAAGCTAGTTGCAAAATCAGCTTGTAGATACATTTGTTGCTATTTTTTGTAACCAATAAGAACTTTCTATTGAGCCCGGTGTCTTCCTTCACTGCTAACCTAGCCCAAAGGAACAAATTGATTTTCCGACAGATCGATGTAGCAAAGGTAAGATGTATATAGTTTGGAAGAGAAGGGGAGGAAAGAAGATAACATCAATGCCCGACCTCTCCCTACTGTGCCTTCGAGGGATGAGAAGATGAGCGAAACGCGCGTCAGGGTGTTTTAGGACTCATGATGACTCTGGCACTAAGATATATTATTATCGATTAGAAGATATTAGAGGCTATGAGAATAATTTATAAATAATTTATAAATAATTCCGTTAGACTTCTGTATTTCTCCTAGGAACCCTCCCTCCCATCGGTACACCATCAATGTGACAAGCAGGGAATCTGGTTATTTACCGATTAGAGAGGGCTGTGTCTATCTAGAGGTGCCCTCGAAGGCACAGTAGGGAGAGGTCGGGCATTGATGTTATATTCTTTCCTCCCCTTCTCTTCCAAACTAGGGAGAGGTGAAGGGGGGAGAGGAGAGGTGAAGAGGGAGAGGAGAGGTGAAGAAGGGGGGAGAGGAGAGGTGGAGGGGAGAGGAGAGGTGAGGGGGAGAGAGGAGAGGTGAGGGGAGGGAGGAGAGAGAGGAGGAGAGTGAGGGAGAGGAGAGGTGAGGGGAGGAGAGGTGAGGGGGAGAGAGGGAGAGGTGAGGGAGAGGAGAGAGAGGGAGAGGGAAGAGAGGAGAGGTTAAAAGGGAGGAGGGGAGGTGAGGGGAGAGGAGAGGTGAGAGGGAGGAGGGAGAGGGAGGTGAAGGGGAGAGAGAGGTCAGAGAAGGGGAGAGGAGAGGTGAAGGGGGAGGAGAGTAAGAAGAAGGGGGGTATGAAAAACGGGGGTAAGAAGAACAAGTGGGGAGTGAGAAGAACACAAGGAGGAGGGGGGAGAGTAAGGGTGAGGAGAAGGGGGGGACTGAGAAGAACACAGGGAGGGTTGGTGGGGAGGAGAACACAGGGAGGGGGAGGGGAGGAGGACACAGGGAGGAGAGCGGATAAGAAGAACACAGGGATGGGAGAGGTGAGGAGAACACAGGGAGGAGGTGAGGAGAACACAGGGAGTGTGGATGAGAAGAGCACAGGGAGGGTGGGGGAGAGGAGAGACCACTAAGGGGAAGGGGAGAGCTCTAAGGGACAGAAGGGACAGCTCTATAGGACAGGGGGCAAGACAGGGAGCTCTTTCACACTACGCGCACACACACAATCCATCCCTATACATACACAGAAACACACAATGCATCCCTACCCACAGAAACACAACATGCTTCCCTTACACACAGAGAAACACACAATGCATCCATTACACACACACAATGCAACCCTTACACACAAAGACAATGCATCCTTTGCACACATACACAGAAACACACAATGCAAACCCTTACACACACACTGCTTTTCTTACACACACAGAAACACAATGCATCTCTAACACACACTCAATGTGTTATGGGCAAATGCAAATATTACAAGTTTTAGAATGAAATGTTGTATTTCTTAAACTGTGTACTTTGTCTTTAAGAGATATTGCAAACTGACAAGGTGTTAGAAATGGAACATATTGTTTGTCATAACTGTTTCTTTAAAGGACCACTCTAGGCACCCAGACAACTTCAGCTTAATGAAGTGGTCTGGGTGCCTGGTCCAGCTAGGGTTAACCCATTTTTCATAAACATGTTTATGAATGGGTTAAGCCTTCCCCTATTTCCTCTAGTGGCTGTCTCATTGACAGCCGCTTGAGGCGCTTGCGTGTTTCTCACTGTGATTTTCACAGTGAGAGCACGCCAGCATCCATAGGAAAGCATTATGAATGCTTTCCTATGTGACCGGCTGAATGCGCGCGCAGCTCTTGCCGCGCGTGCGCATTCAGCCGACGGGGAGGAGAAGAGGAGTGTTACGATTGCCCCCAGTCTAGCAGGAGGGTTGATCGCTTGGATGTCCTGGTTCCCTCAGTAGAGAGTCGAACGGAGTTCCTTCGGTAAAAAGCTGCAAGTGTAGAATATTCCAAACACTGAATAAGCATCATTATCCCGGATCCCTACAACATGAGTCGAGGCTGCAAGTTGAGGGTCAAAACGAACTAACTTTACTGGCACACAAACATGGCAAGTTATGCAATTCCTCAGGTCCAAGGACAGCCCCCTGTGGACCTGATGGCATACAGGTACAGTACAAACAGGTAACCAATCACAGTACAGTGTATCATTTGAATTAGTACCCGCCCAGCTTGGAGATAATGAAGCCAACGGTTATACAATCTTATTATCTCCAAGCGCACAAAAGACCACATTTTATTATGCCTCATAAAACGGTATAAAAATACATAACTTCAACATTAATAGGGGAAAACGGTTCATTCTACCACTCATTCAATAGCTCGCGTTCGGGTACATTAAATATACGAATGGCGCTCCAATCCCACGAACAGAATAAGCAATTTCTGCCGTATAAAGTCTGTTCGGTATTTTGGGTCGTGAGTCCCTCATGGCGGCCATGTTTTTAGACGGTTTAACGAGCAGCGGGACCTCGCCTCCAACTTATGGAACTGAACTCGGGTATAGGTTCATGCGAATCCCCGCTGTCTGTCTGGTAGTAGAAATCGTTCGGTATACGAATTAGGACCGCCTGGTAGGATGGTACTTGAGTTGCGGTTAACCGCAGAAACCACAGGCTAATTGCTGACACACGACCCACTGTAGGAGGTCTCCGTTCGTAAGGTAGTTCCCATTCGGTGATCTGTGGGCGAACGTTGATTCTCCTTGCCCGTCAATTAGTTTGTGGTTAACCACATACCGCAGCCACCTGGGTGGTTAATGGGCGCCACACTCCACTTGTCGGGTGGCCGGTCATTCGGTACTTTGCGGGGTGAGGAGGTTAATTGGCGGCACACGCCAGCATTTGAGGGGGGTCTCTTGTTCGTATCACGAATGGTTCTTTATAAGGATTCGTATAGTCCATTCGTGTTTCTCTGTGTTAAAAGTATAGGGCTGCAACAGTAACAACATGTGGTAACAATAATGGAGTAATTTCGAGTCTTTTGTAACAATGCTCCTTCTTTGTGGAACACTCTGGCAGACACTGTCTGACCCCTTTTTGGGGCAGACTAAGGCTGTCCAGACTGACAAATTATGCTGGGCTGAGGTCAGTCTGCCGGGATAACCTGTCGGTGTTGCCATTCTGCTTTCCGGGTCGGTAGGTGATGGTAAAATTGAATGGTTGTAAAGATAAGCTCCAGCGTAATAATCGTCCATTATCCCCAGCAACCCGGTTGAGCCACACCAACGGGTTATGGTCTGTAACCAGAGTGAACTCTTGTCCATACAAATAGGGGGTTCACTTCTTTAATGCCCACACCAGGGCTAAACACTCCTTTTCTACCGCGGCATAGCTGACTTTGCGTGGTAGGGGTTTTCGACTGATGTAGCCAATCAGGTGCTCTTTCCCATCGTCTCCTACTTGGCTGAGGACAGCTCCCAGCCCGAACATGGAAGCGTCTTTATGAACAATAAAACGTCGATTAGGGGCTGGGGCAGCCAAGACAGGAGCATTAATCAAAGCAGTTTTGAGCGCTTGGAAAGCGGTTTCACAGTGGGGAGACCACAGGACCTGTCGGGGAAGGTTTTTCTTTGTCAGGTCGGTCAGGGGTTTCGCAATAGCACTATACTCGGGTACAAATCTCCTGTAGTACCCGGCGGTACCCAGGAAAGCTAGCACTTGGGTCTTAGTGTGTGGGGTGGGCCAGTTTGCGACCGCCTCTATCTTAACCGGCTCCGGTCGCTGCTTCCCGCATCCTACTCGGTGGCCCAGGTACTGTACCTCAGCCATCCCAAAGTGACATTTCTCTGGCTTCAGAGTCAGGCCCGCGGCCCGAATCTGATCCAGGACTATTCCCACATGAGCTAAGTGTACCTCCCAGGACTCACTATGGATCGCTATGTTGTCCAGGTATGCGCAGGCAAATTCCTGGAAGCCATCAAGGAGTCTGTCCACCAAGCGGTGGAACGTGGCGGGGGCATTCTTCATCCTGAACGGCATGACCTTAAAGTGGTATAAACCGAACGGGGTGACGAATGGAATGTTGATTTGGGGACAGCTTCCCTGGCCAGAGGGATTTGCCAATAACCTTTACAGAGGTCAATGGTAGTTAGGTAGTTCCCCCTGGCTATGCGGTCCAGCAGCTCATCCACTCTGGGCATGGGATAAGCATCGGTGACGGTTTTGTCATTGAGTTTCCGATAGTCGACACAGAATCTGGTAGTACCGTCTATACAGAAGCTCCTCCGCCATGCCCCCCGGTCGTACCAGACTTTCTGTCGCCCCTGGGCCGCCTGGAGGTTGGCCCGAACTGACTCCATACGGTCCCTCAGCTCCAGCACGTATGGTACGATGGGGACCCCAGCATTCTCGGTCTCTCCCTCCCAGTGCTCACGGATAAGGTTCAGGGGGCCCTGTACCTTACAACCGTATAGCAGCTCAAAGGGAGAGAACCCCGTGGTTTCCTGGGGCACCTCCCGGTAAGCAAACAGGAGATGCGGCAGGAAACGTTCCCAGTCCCTATACTCCTGAGTGAAGGTCTTTAACATTTGTTTGAGGGTTCCATTGAACCACTCACATAGCCCATTGGTCTGAGGGTGATAAGGGGAGCTGAGGAGGGATTTTATCTTGCAGACATGCCATAGCTGCTGAGTTAGCTCTGTCGTGAACTGGGTCCTTCTGTCGGATAGGATCTCCCGAGGGAATCCTACCCGAGAGAATACCTGCACTAATGCATTAGCCACAGTGTCTGCCTGGATGTTAGATAAAGCCACGGCTTCCGTGTAGCATAGTCCACGATGGTAAGAATATATTTCTTACCAGATGAACTGGGGGTGGCCAGAGGCCCTACTAAGTCAATGGCTACCCGGCTAAATGGCTCTTCGATAATGGGCATGTTAACGAGGTGCGCCTTGGGGTGGTCTCCTCTCTTGCCTACCCTTTGGCAGACCTCACACGTTTTTCAATAAGTCCTCACATCTGCATGTACCCCTGGCCAGAACAGGGTATGGGTAATACGAT
This sequence comes from Pelobates cultripes, assembly GCA_933207985.1. Lineage (NCBI taxonomy): Eukaryota > Metazoa > Chordata > Amphibia > Anura > Pelobatidae > Pelobates > Pelobates cultripes. The sequence goes on from OW240925.1 coordinate 7,962,424, forward strand.
GGAGGGTATGGGTTACTGCCAGGTGTCCGGCAAAGGGAATATCGTGGCCCACCCGGAGGATATCCCGTCTATATTTGTGGGGTATCACTAGCTGTCTCCTACGGTGGCCCTTCTTCTCTGTGTGTCGGTACAGTCGACCCTGTTCCCATGCGAAAGTCTCCTGGTCTGATCCCCCAGTCCCTGTATCAGCTTTTTCCCTATACTTTTGGAGCGTCGGATCAGTTTTGATCTCAGCCTCAAAGGCTGCAGGGGTGTCCCAGGGTAATGGGGCAGGAGGGGTGGTCACAGTCGGGTTAAGTCTTACCTGAGTCTCCCGCACTGGTGAAGGGTCTCGAGCTCTCCCTGCTTGCGACCTGGTAGTCACTGGATTTGCCTCAGAGTTGTAGGAAGGTGCATATGCTGAAGTCATGGGGCCCAGGTCATTCCCCAGCAAAACTTCAGCCGGTAGGTTATCCATAATCCCCACCCTCACAAGTCCTTTCCCCGCACCCCAATCCAAATGTACCTTTGCTGTGGGTAGCTTGTATATATCCCTTTCAGCCACCCGGACTGCAACAGTGTCGGTGGAGCGCTTGTGCTCGGGGACTAGTCGGCTTTGCACCAAGGTGATAGTGGCCCCAGTGTCTCTTAACCCCTGGGTGGGACGAACCTCCAGTAGCACTTCTTGCCTATTGTCACTTGCGGCATACACGGGGTTAGCTTCATGTAGGGGTCCCAGGTATTCTTCTAAAGGGCTATCCTGCTCGAGGCAAAAAGCTCGGGCTGGGCGATTATTTCCCGACGGGGACGAATTATAGTTCAGTGTGGGGTAGTTATTGTTGAGGGGGCAATTAGCGATCAGGTGCCCCGGTTACTTGCACTTGTAACAAGTGGGACGGGAGCGCTCTTGATTGTAGTGGCTGGGTGGTCCAGTGTACCGTGTAGGTCCCGCTGGTACAGGCGTGGAAAACTCAGTTCGTGGGGTTGTTCGGTACACCTCTCGTGTTTCAGGACAGGCTATCATTCTGGAGTTACTGAACTCCTGAACCTGAGCATCCCGGTGTTCGTCCGCCAGCCTTGCTGCTTCGTGCAGATTATTGGGACGTCGGTCTTTCAACCACTCTCGGTCTTTCTGTTCTAGGTCCTCATAAAAATGTTCCAACAGAAATAGTTCTAATAATTTCGCTGCCGTGATGGCCCGACACCCGGTAATCCAATGTGTAGCAGCTCTCCGCATTCGGTGGGCCCATTTGGCATGGGTATCATTCGCCTTCTTTTTCGTGTTGCGGAACTGTCTTCGGTAAGTGTCTGGGGTCACGGCGTACCGTTTCAGTAGCGTCTCCTTTACTGTGGGGTATTGGGCTACTTCTTCGGCGCTGAGTGTCCTGAAGGCTTCCATGGCCCACCCGGTTAACTTCCCTGCTAGGATACGCGGCCACGCTGTAACGGGTATTTGATGTAGGGCACATTGTCTTTCGAAATCGGCTAAAAACTCGTCTATCCCCATCTCGTTCTCCACGAACGGCTTGAATGCCGCGAACGGAATCTTCGGCTGCTCCGCCGGTTCCGGTAAGCCGTTGTGGCCATTAGCGGCGGCTCCCTGCTGTGCAGTCACCATTTTTAACTCGTGGGTTCTAGCACGTTGTATGTCCGCCTCGGCCTCTGCCATCAATTGTTGCACCAGCTCTACGGAGGGGTTCGGCCAGTATAGAGGAAGTCTTTCCCGGACAATCCTTGTCTTTTCGTCGCTGGGAGTTACCGTTGGTTCTGCCATGGTGAAGCTTTGATCCAACTCGTTTAGGTCGGCAATCAACTCTCTCCTTGGCCGGTTACTTGCGTTTCCCCCTCGGCTCATGTAGAATATTGCATATTCTGTATGTTCCTATTCAAATACATATTAAGGTGTGGCTGTTTAATGGGTTAAACAGAACAGATGGTGTTTGCTATTCTGTAACATGAGGTCTCTGAAAAGTACTAATACGCAATCTGACGTTCTTTATAAAAAATAAGTATTTATTCTACATTCAACAGCAAACAATATTATACTTAACAGATGGTAAATCTTAACAACGTTACAGAGAGTCGTCTTGACATCAGAGAGGAGAGCAAACAGATCGTAGCAGGAAGAGACTGTAATCCTTTGTCCTTGGCTCTATATACCCCAAATTACGTCATAACGTTTAGTTTAGACCCTGCCATGTCAGGAAGTTCCCTATATAAAGACCGCCTCAGATCTCTTATACAGCAGATTCCAGAGACCTCATGTTACAGAATAGCAAACACCATCTGTTCTGTTTAACCCATTAGACAGCCACACCTTAATATGTATTTGAATAGGAACATACAGAATATGCAATATTCTACATTTCCCTCTGTTTATGGTTTATTTATAAACCATAATAATGTTATTTACCTGTCCTTTCATACATCATTAGTATCACATTTCATATCACAGTCGTTGGGTATAAGAAGAGATGTGTTCATAGCTACCCGGTATCTGAGATTCCTTGGAAGTATTGTGTATTACCCTGTTTACAGTTTCCTTTAGTGTATTCTCCTTCTGTTTAGCCTTTTCATTTACGAGTATATACAGTTTTCTAATTCTACATTGCATAATTACTTGTTAAACAGTACATATTATAGATACACATACAACAATAATAAATGGATGAAATAAAATATTTACAATTGCTGATCCTACAGATGATTTAGCAAGTGTGTTTGTACTTTTAATTATGTAATTTCACCAAGAGGAACTAGAAACAATTGACCGTTCATGTTCTATCACCTTTAATTTACCCTGTTCATGTTCAAATTGAATTTCTGTTTCTTTCAACTGGTTTTGTAACGAATATAATAATATCTTGTCTTTCCTAATCTCATCTGCCCACTTTCTCCATGGAAACTCATTTGTTTGTGAAACATTTAATTGAATAGGCATAATATCTATCTCTTGTATAGGACTCTTCGATATATTAACTTGAGTTCCTTGCATATGTATTATTAGTGGACCCCCATTGATACAATATAACCCTTTCTGTAATGTTTCTGAATTTGTACATTCTGAAAATGTAGCTCTTACTAACTCATTATTTGACATAACCTGTACACATACTTTGTCTTTTTCTATGGGAGTTACAATTTCATGAGGATTTTTAACTGTTTTAATTTTACCAGAACATGAACTTTGGTTATGAAAACATGAATGATAAATAGCTTCAGCTTGGTTATTTAAACATATGATTTTGGATGGAAAATGTAGACAACTAGAAAGATCTACCTGCTCAAGTTCAGTAATGTTATTATAAGATACAAAATCAGGATATTGTAATTTATAAAATAATAATTGTGTGTTACTAATAGGAATTCCTAATACCGACATTGAAAATAGTGTTTTTTCAATACCAGAAATTGGTATTAAAGAAGAACTTATACATATATCATTGTTACATCCCAACCATTTGTTAACCCATAAATCTGTATGATTTTTTGCGAACGCAAACTCCTCAGGTAAACTACGTTTAAGTTCTATAGGAGTAACACCACCTTGTAATGCTTGTGCCATCACCTTAAAATCTGTAGAATATTCAACTTGTATCTCTAAACAAGCTTTGGCTACCTGGGATGAATCTGCATTTCTCATTAATGCCAAAGTAGCTTCCTGTAAATGTTGAACAGAGGGTGCAATAACAGAGGCTGTGTTCATAACCATATTTTTCAATATTTGATTTAAACCTCTTTGAATATGCAATCCTTTTCCCCCTATTAACCTTACAGTTCCCAAATCATTCTTTAATGTTTGAATATCCATAGAATTGGTGATACTTCCTATAGTACCAAATCCAGCCATAATTCCTTCTACTATATCTCTTTTTTTTCTGTTTGATACTTTACTTCCTCCAAACCAATGTTCTAAGCCTCGTTCCATATTTAATAAATGTTCCTTACATTGTGGAAATTTACTTGAGATTTTCCACTGAGAAACATTAAAATGCCAAACTATTGTTGCAAATTTCCCATCTAATAACAAAGGCTTTGATTGAAAATGATTCAATTGAAAGGGACTTGATAACTTAAAAACCTTATTTTTGCATTCTACCATTCTGGGAGAGAATACTGTGAAGAAATGACTCGGTTAATCAGGATTTCTACCTTTTTTGTACAGTTAATTCACCAAATTCAGCTGGAATTCGGCATATAGCTTTCATTTCTACCCTTCGGATGGATTCAGGCGAATTTCCTGTGTAAAATATAGGTGGCCGCCATTTCGGCACTTTACACGTGGCCGCGGCCATTTTACGTGCGAACAGCGGTGTTTGCCCGTCAACGCGTGGAACTAAAATCGGATACGCAAACAGGCGAACACCGCTGAGACCTCCATACATCCAGAACTTCGCACGGGAACGACCGAATCACCGGCCGTTCGGTAGTTACATGTAACTTAGTATGGGGATTTCAACGATCACAAAGATGCGAATGGATGGCAGGGCTTTCGTCTCTTTTATTCGCCTAAACGGAGACCGACCGCAGGGCCAAAACTTATGGAACTATTTTCGGCTAGATGGTCCGTGCGGTCGGTCAAAACTTTAGTGTTCCATAACTCCCGAACCATTCATCCGAATGGACTGATTTTTTGATATGTTGTCCCCACAAATGAGAACTATCCAGCGGTACCAAATTTAAAGGTGTACCCCCTGTTTTTGGGGTACATCCAGAACTGGGGTAAAATAGTGCACGTTTTAATTAAGTTAACTGTTTATCAGAGGGGAGGGAGGTGTGGGCTGTAACCTATACCTGATTGGTGATTTAATGCCTCCCCCTGGGTGTGTACTTCTTGTCTGTAACCTCAATAAAAAGCAGGCTGGAGATTCCAGACCTCAGATCTACTTGTATCCTGATTCTGGACTCTGACTGTTATTTGGGAATTCGTATGCTTTACCAAGGGGATTATCTTGGGAAGCTGTTATATTTCTTATGGACTTCATTGCTTAGAACTACCTTAGACGCTGGCATTGCAGGAGGAATTATCAAAGCGGTTCAGCTATACTTGATTTCCTTACAAATACCTTTACCTTAACATCACCACATCTCTCATGATGATTTCTTAACATTAAACAACATTGATAGTTTCCACTATCACTGTAGGTAGAATTGTCTAAATAGAAAACAAACATTTCTTCCGACCAATCAACCTTTCCTAGTACACCTCTGTGAATAACCTTTGGCGTTGTATGTGACATACTACCCAAAAACATTCCTTCCCTTTTCCATGTCATTACAGACTCAGGGGGTAAACTTATATGTGTACTACATGTTAATCTAAGTCTTTCCTTTCCTTCCTGGATATCTACAAGACTAGGTTTCATTATAATATCTCGCATAACATAATCAGTTACCAGAAACATCATGTTAACTCTTACTGTCAATGATTCCCTAGATGCTCGTATTTCCCATATCCAAGGTATACCTGGAGTATTGTTTTTTAAGAGGAATTCTGGCTCTAAATGTATAAGCCAGTATTGAATTGTATAAAGTACCTCACCACCTCGTCCTCGCGTTGTCACTGAAGTTTGTGCAACGTTCACATACATGTCACCTGACCAATTTACCATTTCCTCTCCATTAACTACAATCATGATATATGCATTTTGTAATGTGTTAAGTTCCCATGATCCCGTTTTTACATTGTCTTGTACAAATGAACCTTTGGTCCAACTAAATAAATCATTAGGACCTATTGTAATGTTTAAATTAATAACACTATCTCCTGTGAAATTAATTTGCACATTGCATACTTGTAGATAGCCATCTTTTGTCCCGAAACAAACATGACCTTTTAATACTTGTTCATTGTCTCTCTTTTTTCTAATATTTCCGAATAAGTCATTCTTTAATTCCTGATTGAAAGTCGTTTTGTTCATCTTAAAAATAACTATTACAAGAACTGTAGTCATCAATGTTAGCAGGATGCTGACAAACACCTTCTTTCTGCTACATGGTTGTCTTTGCGAACACATCGTCTGTCACCGGCCAACTTTCGTCTGTAGGTCTGCTTACAAATTATCTAAAATAAACTAAGAAAAACAAAGCAGTATCAATATATTACCAAATTATGTTGTAGGCTTATACAATTTGCACTGAGCTGCATGAACCCACAAACAATTTTGCCTCCGTTTATTCCGTGAACCATCAAGAGGTCTTTGCACTTGTACCATTGTTTGTCCCATTGTATCTGTTATGTTATAAGGACCTTCCCAATTTGCCTCCCAAGGTCCAGTTTTCCTAAAAGTTTTTATCATGACCATACCCCCCTTTAAAAACTTTGAAAAATCAGGAGGTGCCATTTTGCACATAAGAGTAGCTGCATGTGGAAGAATTTGCTCCAAATTTTCCTGCAGCATTTGCAACCATTTATTTTTAACAATTGCATCTTTCTGTGGGGTAGACAAATATGGTTCATTAGGAAAATTCAACTGCATTTTCCTACCTGTCATCAATTCAAATGGAGTGTATTGTGTAGCTAAATACATAGTGCCTCTAATACCCATAAGTACAGCAGGAAGTGCCTGTACCCATGTGTTGCCTTTCTCAAGTAACATTTTTGAAAGTCTAGATTTCAATGTTCGATTCATACGTTCCACAATCCCAGCAGATTGTGGATGATATGGAACATGAAATCTCTGCTCTATGCCTAGAATAGCACACAGTGCTTGCATGATTTTCCCTGTGAAATGGGTACCTCTGTCTGACTCTAGAAGTCTAGGAAATCCCCATCTTGAGAAAATGTGTGTCCATAATGCTTCAGCCGTTTTTTGTGAATCATCTTTAGTCAGAGGAATTACTTCTAACCATTTAGAGAATACATCCACAACTACTAACGCATATTTTAATCCATTCTTACCTGTTGGTAATGGCCCAATAAAATCAATTTGTAAAGTAGTCCAAGGACCATTTGCAGGTGCTATACGTTGTATAGGCGGTTTTTGTCCTTTAGGTCTGGGATTTATTTGTGCACATATCAAACATGATTGCACTACCTATTGTACAGTCTTTTCCATGTTATCCCAATAAAACTTATCTCTGAGTACCTCTAACAATTTCTGCTGTCCAATGTGACATAAACTTTCATGATTATATTGAGTAAATAACACTTTTAGATGTTCTGGCATGACCGGACACAGTTCTCCGTTTTGGTCATGACACAAAACCCCGTTCTCATGAACAAATGGAGGTTTTGGATCAACCCGAGAAGCCGCAAGGGACGAATCCTTTGCCTGTTCTTTTGCAAAAGATGGAGGCTGTGTGTTAGTCTTTCTAACCACTGCTACTGACATAGGCTCTGTCTGCAATGTATTTTCACCAGTTAAAGCTGCTCTTTTTGCAGATTTATCAGCTATTTCATTTTCTTCACTAAGTAAATCTTTACCTTTTTGATGGGCAGGAACTTTAACTATAGCATGTAAACATGGCTCTTGAGACGCAATTCCAAATATGGTCTCTAGTGTCTCTTTGTGTGCTAACACTTTATTTGAGGCATCTACGAACACTCTTCTTTTCCATATAGCTAAATGTTCTGTAAGTGATCTAACCACATATGAACTATCACTATATATCACTAGGGGACGCCCTTCTTTTTCCTCAAGTGTTAGTACTGTTTTTAATGCTTCTAGCTCTGCTCTCTGTGCTGACAAATGACCTGGCAATTTATGCTCTACTGAATATCCTCGTTTTGGATACCATATAGCATAACCTGTATAGTACTTCCCATCTGAACAGAATCTGGACCCGTCAACAAACACAGGTTCATCAGATTCACTTGCTTCCTTTCTGAAAAGAGAAAGAAAATTCTCTTCAACTTCTGCTAAACATTTATGGGGTTTACCCTCATATTGCATTAGTTGTGGAAGTACATACTTTGCCTTATGTTCTACCTTAATTTGCTTTGGTGATAGAGCTATTAACCATCGTGAAAATCTCTGATGTGACACACCTGGAATTCCTTTTTCAAGAAGTAATTTCAAACGTGTGTGTGGTGTTTGCAGAATGATGTCCTTGAATCCCACTATGTGTTCAGTTGCCATTACCGCAAAATGTACTCCTACCAAATGTCTGGCACAAATTTCTAGCCCTCTTTCCACTGGGGAAAGAATTTTAGAAAAATATCCCACTATTCTCCATATCTCTTGCTGCAATTGTAATAGTACTGCGGAGACAGCCGTCTCTGAGGTATGTACTTGAATTGGAAAAGATGCAGTTGGATGTATTGTCGCTAAAGCAGGTGCAACCTGTAAGTCTCTTTTAAGTACCTCAAATGCATTCTGATGTTCATCTGTCCATGGTCCAAATGAAGATTCACTATTTTTCAAGAGATCATATAAAGGTTTGGCTTTTTCAGCGAACCCTTCAATGAATTATCTGGAAAAATTCATTAATCCTAGGAACTGGCGTAAGGCCTTGTGTGAAGTCAGTACAGGAAGAGAAGAAATTGTTTTGATTCTTTCCTGCACTGGCTTCTTGTGTCCTGGACCAATGTGTACACCCAAGTA
>OW240925.1:7976721-8016447 GCA_933207985.1 Pelobates cultripes
CGACCCGGTCCCAAGCAGGACGAGTTCAAGATCCTTCACCAGTGCGGAAGAGGCAGGTAAGACTTAACCCGACTGTGACCACCCCTCTTGCCCCCTTACCCTGGGACACTCCTGCAGCCTTTGAGGCTGAGACCAAAACTGATCTGACACTCCAAAAGTATAGAGAAAGGGCTGATACAGGGACTGGGGGATCAGACCAGGAGACTTTTGCATGGGAACAGGGCCGACTGTACCGACATACAGAAAAGAAGGGCCACCGTAGGAGACAGCTAGTGATACCCCACAAGTATAAGCGGGATATCCTCCGGGTGGGTCACAATATTCCCTTAGTCGGGCACTTGGCAGTAACCTGTACCCTTCACCGTATTACCCATACCCTGTTCTGACCAGGGGTACATGCAGATGTGAGGACCTATTGTAATACGTGTGAGGTCTGCCAATGGGTAAGCAAGCGAGGAGACCACCCCAAGGCACACCTCGTTAACATGCCCATCATCGACGAGCCATTTAGCCGGGTAGCCATCGACTTAGTCGGGCCGCTAGCCACCCCTAGTCCCTCTGGTAAGAGATATATTCTTACCATCGTGGACTATTCTACCCGCTACCCGGAAGCTGTGGCTTTATCTAATATCCAGGCAAACATGGTGGCTAATGCGTTAGTGCAGGTATTCTCTCGAGTAGGATTCCCTCAGGAGATCCTATCTGACAGAGGATCTCAGTTCACGGCAGAACTGACCCAGCAGCTGTGGCACGTTTGCAAAATAAAATCCCTTCTTAGCTCCCTGTACCACCCCCAGACCAATGGGTTATGTGAGCGGTTCAACGGAACCCTCAAACAAATGTTAAAAACCTTCACTCAGGAGTATAGAGACTGGGAACGTTTCCTGCCGCATCTCCTATTTGCTTACCGGGTGGTGCCCCAGGAAACCACCGGATTCTCTCCCTTTGAGCTGCTGTACGGTCGCAAGGTACGGGGCCCCTTGAACCTGATCCGTGAGCACTGGGAGGGAGAGACCGAGAACGCCGGGGGCCCCATAGTGCCTTACGTGCTGGAGCTCCGGGACCGAATGGAGCAATTGGCTAAGTCAGTCCGGGCCAACCTCCAGGCGGCCCAGGGGCGACAGAAAGTCTGGTACGACCGGGGGGCAAGGCGGAGAAGCTTCTGTCTAGGGCAGAAAGTCATGGTACTAAAACCAGTTAAGACAGATAAGCTGCAAGCAGCCTGGCAGGGGCCCTACCAGATAGTGGAGAAAAGAAGGGACACTACTTATGTGATTGGCAGCTGTCACGATGAAACCTTAAGAAAGATATTTCACGTGAACATGTTGAAAGAATACTTACAGAGGCCAGAGGAAGTGTCAGCCATATGTAGCCCTGCGTACGAGGACGCAGACAGTCTCCCCATACCCGACTTATTAACCCCTAAATCCCCGGCTGAAATAATGAGCCAAGTGCAGATCGGGGACAGACTTAGCCCAGTAGAGAGGGAGCAGCTACACAAACTGCTCCGAGAGAAACAAGCCATGTTCTCCCAAGAACCAGGGTGCACTGAGCTGACCACCCACCAAGTAGATACCCCCGGGCAAAACCCTTTGAGACAGGCGCCCTACCGAATTCCAGAGGCAGTAAGGGCAGGCATGAAAAAAGAAATAGATGAGATGCTACGGCTAGGGGTCATTGAAGCTTCCGATAGTCCCTGGGCCCTCCCGGTGGTTCTGGTACCCAAAAAGGACGGTACTACCAGATTCTGTGTGGACTATTGGAAACTCAATGACAAGACTGTCACTAATGCTTACCCCATGCCCAGAGTGGATGAGCTGCTGGATCGCATAGCCAGGGGGAACTACCTAACTACCATTGACCTCTGTAAAGGTTACTGGCAAATCCCCCTCGCCAGGGAGGCTGTCCCCAAGTCGGCCTTCGTCACCCCATTCGGTTTGTACCACTTTAAGGTCATGCCGTTCGGGATGAAGAATGCCCCCGCTACATTCCAGCGCTTGGTGGACAGACTTCTTGATGGCTTCCAGGAGTTTGCCTGCGCATACCTGGACGACATAGCGATCCATAATGAATCCTGGGAGGAACACTTGGCTCATGTGGGAATAGTCCTGGATCAGATTCGGGCCGCAGGCCTGACTCTAAAGCCAGAGAAATGTCACTTTGGGATGGCTGAGGTTCAGTACCTGGGTCACCGGGTAGGCTGTGGGAAGCAGCGACCGGAGCCGGCGAAGATAGAGGCGTTCGCCAACTGGCCCACTCCACACACCAAGACCCAAGTGCTAGCTTTCCTGTTTAATGCTGGGTACTACCGGAGATTTGTACCTGAGTATAGCGCAATTGCCAAACCCCTGACCGACCTGACAAACAAAAACCTTTCCCGACAGGTCCTGTGGTCTCCCCACTGTGAAACTGCTTTCCAAGCCCTCAAAACTGCTTTGATTAATGCTCCTGTCTTGGCTGCCCCAGCCCCTAATCAACGTTTTATTGTCCATACAGACGCTTCCATGTTCCTGCTGGGAGCTGTCCTCAGCCAAGTAGGAGATGATAGGAAAGAACACCCGATTGCCTACATCAGTCAAAAACTCCTACCCCGCGAAGTCAGCTATGCCGCGGTAGAAAAGGAGTGTTTGGCCCTGGTGTGGGCATTAAAGAAGTGAACCCCCTATTTGTATGGACAAGAGTTCACTCTGGTTACAGACCATAACCCGTTGGTGTGGCTCAACCGGGTCGCTGGGGACAATGGCAGATTGTTACACTGGAGCTTATCCCTGCAACCCTTTAATTTTACAATCACCTACTGACCCGGGAAGCAGAACGGCAACGCTGACGTATTATCCTGGCAAACAGATCTCAGCCCAGCATAACTTTACAAGTCTGGACAGCCTTAGTCTGCCCCGAAAAGGGTCCTGGAGTTCCTGGACATATGGTACTATGGGGGTCCCTTCTTGCTCTGTCTCCCCCTCCCAGTGCCCTCTAATGAGATCCAGGGTTCTGTGGACCCTTCTCCCATAGAGTAACTCAAAGGGGGAGAACCCAGTAGATTCCTGGGGCACCTCTCTGTATGCAAATAGCAGATGAGGCAGGAATCGCTCCCAGTATCTGCAAGTGTCAGTAAAGGTCCTCAACATCTCTTTGAGGGTACCATTAAATCGCTCGCAGAGACCGTTAGTCTGTGGATGATAAGGTGAGCTAAGCAGCGGTTTAATGCCGCACACCTTCCACAGCTGCTGGGTAAGCACAGCGGTGAACTGAGTTCCCTGGTCGAGGGGATCTCCTGAGGGAACCCGACCCTAGTGAAAATTTTAACCAGGGCATCAGCAACCGTCTCTGCCTCTATATTAGACAGTGCTACTGCCTCTGGATAATGTGTGGCATAGTCCACCACGGTGAGAATATATTTCTTACCGGATGGACTAGCCCTGGCCAGTGGACCCACAATGTCAACGGCTATGCGGGAAAGGGGTTCTCCAATGATAGGCATCGACTGAAGCCTAGCCTTTGGGTAATCCCCCCGTTTACCTACCCGTTGACATGTGTCACACGTACTACAATAAACCCGCACATCTCGGTTAAAATTGGGCCAGAAAAAGTTTTGGGTGATTCTATGAGCTGTGCGGCGGGAGCCTAGATGGCCCACTAATGGCACATTGTTACAAAAGACTGGAAATAACTATGTTACTGTTTAATAACCGATTGATACTGTTTGCCACTGTATATGTTTAAGCCGAAAGAAACACGAATGGATTACTCGAACCATTATAAAGACTCCATTCGTGGTATGAACGAGGGACCCCCAGAGGCTGGCATGTGCCACCACTTAACCCCGTCACCCCGCAAACTACCGAACGGTCGACCACCCGGCCAGAGGCGTGTGGCAGCCATTAACCACCCAGGCGGCTGCGGTTTGCGGTTAATCACAACTTAATTGATAGGCCTGGGGGAATCGACGTTCGCACCCAAAGTACAGAAGGGAATCTACCGAACCATCAACCGAACGGTGACCCCCTACAGCGGGTCGCGTGGCGATCATTAACCTGTGGTTTCTGCGGTTAACCGCAGGTCAAGTACCCTTCTACCAGGTGGTCCTCGTTCATGTACCGAACGATTTCCACTACCAGACAGACAGCGGGGCTTCGCATGAACTGGTACCCGAGTTTAGTTCCACGAGTTAGAAGCGAGGTCCCGCTGCCTGCTAAACCATCAGAAAACATGGCCGCCAACAGAGACTCACAATCCAAAATGCCGAACGGACTTTATACGGCAGAAACAGTCCATTCTGTTCGTGGGATTGGAGCGCCATTCGCATGTTTAATATATACGAACGCGAGCCTTTAGATGAATGGTAGAATGAGTTGTTTCCCTTTATTAATGTAAAAGTTATTTGTTATAAGTTTTCTGGGACATAATAAAACGTGGTCTTTTGTGCGCTTGGAGATAATTAGTTTGTATAACTGTTGGCCTCATTATCTCCAAGCTGGGCGGGTACTAATTCAAAAAATACACTGTATTGTGATTGGATATTTGTCTGTACTGTACCTGTATTCCATCAGGTCCACAGGGGGCTGTCCTTGGACCTGAGGAATCACATAAATTGCCATGCTATGTGCCAGTAAAGCCAGTTTGTTTTGACCCTCAACTTGCAGCCTCGACTCATGTTGTAGGGATCCGGGATATTGATGCTTATATCGTGCTTGGGGATATTCTACACTTGCAGCTTACTACCGAAAGACCTCCGTTCGACTCTCTGCAGCGGGAACCAGGACATCCAAGCGATCAACCCTCCTGCTAGACCGGGGGCAATCGTAACACACATCATGCCCAATCCGCAGAATCTCTTGCCAGTATTTTGCAGGCACCACTAGCTGTCGATTCTGCGGAGGGGCACTCGGTTTCTGGGACGGTTTAGGGATCCTGTACAACTTATCCCCACCCACTCCTAATGCTCCTCATCTACCCCTTCTCCCCCAGAATCGGCCCTGGCCCTGTACTTCGCTAACGTCGGTTCTTCCCTAGTTTCCTTCCCGTACATCTCTGGGGTATCTCAGCCTAAAGGGCCCTGGGTTAAGGTACAATTTGGGGTAGAGAGTCTTACCTGGGTCTCAGCAGCAGGTGGGCTGGTCCCGGCGGCACGGGTCTGGGCACGAGTCGTGACAGCGTCCACTTCAGCGTGACCCATGGGAGCGAAGGCTGAAACAAGGTGCGCCAAGTCATTGCCAAGGAGGACATCTGCTGGTAAATCCTTCATGACCCCCACATTTACATGTCTAGTGCCCACTCCCCAATCCAAATGTACCCGGGAAACGGGTAGACAAAACACGGCACCCCCGGCTACTCGCACTGCGACCGTGTCTCCAGTATGTTGGGCCTCGGACTCAAGATGCTTCTGAAGCAATGTCATGGTTGCACCGGTATCCCGTAGACGCGTTGACCTTCCCGTTGACCTTTACACATTGCCGGTGGTGCTGTCTGTTATCCCGGTGGGCAGCTTGAACAGGGTCTGCCTCATGCAGGATGCCCCAGCATTCCTCTTCCTCTACACAGTGAGCAGCCGGGAGAGGTGGTCGTGGATTGCTGCCAGCTGCATTGCCGCCAGCTGGTCTCCTCCAAGACTGGGTCTGGTTGGCACTGTTCATCGGGCACTCTGGTTGCTTGTGCCCTGGCTGTTTGCATAAGAAGCACCTAATGGGTTGCTAATAATCCCGTGAGTTGAACCGGGGTGGCTGTTGATAATGAGCAGACGGAGGGGGTGCTGACGGCCGATTCATTGGAGGCTGGTAGACGTTAGCTATTGGTGGTGCTGCTGGCCGGTACTCAACTCTGGCGGGAGTCTTACTGATGGAACTGTCCAGTTTGCGGGCATCCGTACATTCGTCCGCCAGGCGAGCTGCTTCATGCAGAGTGGAGGGTTTACGGTCCCTTACCCACTCTCTGACCCCTGGGGATAATTTGTCAAAACAATGCTCCAATAGGAACATCTGCAGCACCTCTTCCCCGGATACAGCTTGGCACCCCGCCATCCAGTGGGCAGCGGTGCGGTGCACTTTGCATTCCCATTCAACATACGGGTCCCCAGCTGATTTAACAGTGTCTCTGAACCGCCTCCTGTATGCCTCCGGTGTAACGGCATACCGGGAGAGTAAAGCTTCCCTGACGGCCCCATAATCCCCGATCTCCTCATTAGAAATGACCCGAAAAGCATCGCTGGCCCGGCGGATAACTTACCGGACAATATAGTGACCCAGTCTTCCATGGGTACCTTGTGCAGGGCACATTGCCGCACGAAATCAGCAAGGTACCCATCAATCTCTCCTTCTGCCTCCACAAAAGGTTTAAATGCAGTAAACGGCACTTTCTTTCTTTCCCCCGGGTTTGCTGTGACTGGGGCTGCTGCAGCACCGCTTTGGCGTAGCAGGTTTGCCTCCACAGCGGCCATGACCCGGTCAATTGTCTCTGCAGATGGGATGGGACCATAATGGGCCAGCCTGATTCTTACAGCCCGGTCAAAGCTTGCCTCCTCGGGGTTTCTGTCAGCTGTGCTGGGTCCATTGGTTCCCTCTGCCTCTGGTACTCCATCCATTTCCAATAGTAGCGCAATAATTTCCCTCTTCCTGAGGTTACTGGCTTGTCCGCCTCTTTGTTCCAATAAATCTTTCAGGTTAGCTCTTTTCAGTCTCTGATATTGTACATCCATTTAATCCTGGTTGTAGTGGTCTCTCTGGGCGCTGAGGGTCATCCCGTCGCTTGCCATCAGCTGTTACGGTACCTTCAGTAATAAATGTACAAACTGCCGTTTAGTGAATGCTCCCCATTCGCAATAATGGTTTCTGGTAGCGTATGCAGTACAACCATGTGAACCACCAGCCAGGGAACACTCCAAACTCCCGAACGGTATCCGTACGGCTCCTTCCCTTCCCGAGCCACAAGTTCACTAAACTGCCAATATCAGCCGAACGCCAATATCTTCCAAGCGGCAAATAATTCCAAAGAGCAGTCTCTAGTCGCCGGTAATAAATTCCCCCCAATAACGAGACCAAGCTCCGCATTGAGGTTAAAACACGAACTGAGTTTACTGTGGGCTACCTGCCCGTATTTATGCAGGTCTCCCACTTGGTGGACATTCCCCTAGGGGACCAAATGGGAGACTGGAATAGCAGATGGACATGGGGACATTTCAGACATACAATCACACAATATTCCCAGCATGCATCACAGTTTCCTCCCCTCTGATCGGGAGATAATTGAGAAGTAATTCAATTATCTCCCAGAGCAGAGGCAAATCGCCATTTTAAATACAAGTCACAAAACACATAAAAATATATAACTTTATAACTGCCGAACATATTACATTCGTGTAACACATCCCCAGATAGCCTGAATCTGAGTGCATATTATTTGCGAATAACGCTCAGATTCCATACGCACAATTCAATCGCCATGGAGTCAAAGTCTATTACAGTTCTTCGGTATGCAATTGACTCCATAGGAAGGCTATCTGGGGTAAGTCCATTCGTGCCTTTACATCTCCCGAATGGCCGGTGTTCGCACACTTCTGTCGATTGAGAAGGGATTTCTACGGCTTCAGCGGTGTTCGGTTGAAAAAGTGTCAGTTTTCAGTTCCATGAAATAACCGTCGAACACCGCTGGTCTTTCGCATGGTTAAAATGGCCGCCGCCTCGTGGTCGACATACGAACGACGACCACCCTGTATTCGGTTAAGTGTCTGTGGTTAACTGCAACGTTCTAATTGGGATCAATAGGTTAACCAGCAGCACACTTCTCTTCTGGGTGGCCGTCCGTTCAGCAGTTCCGTTAGACAGAAAAGTACATTCCCTTAAACAAAGTATACGAACGGGTAAATTCATGCAAACGGCAAAACAGACGAACACAGCAATCCTAGTTCATACGGATGGGTCTGTCACAATAACTTAAAATACCCATCCAAAAACTTCCATTGTTAAAAACAAAAGAATGATATAAAATGCTGGTTGTTACGGCAACCCCCAGGCTAGCTGGACCGCTTGGAAGGAGGAGAGACGCTTCAGTAGTTATTCCATACAAATCCTGTAAATGTAGAGCAATCCCACAAGGTATCATTCAGCTAGGATACCCATTTCCCCACAAAAGGAGTCAAGGCTGCGATTTGGAGGTCAAGCAAGAACTGGCTTTAATGACACACAGGGGACCGTATTTATGTAAAATCTCAGGCCCAGGGACAGCCCCCTCTGGACCTGATGGGATACAGGGATAATACAAGTGGGGGACCAATAGAAATGCAATGCATCATTTGAAATCGTCACCGCCCAGCTTGGAGATAATGAATCCAACGGTTATTACAATACAATTATCTCCAAGCGCCCAAAACCCCACGTGTTTTTGCCACACAGAAAACAGAATAAAAATACATATTTTAAACAGTTTTATATATAATTTGTGTCTTCCACCATTCATTACATAGCCCCGGTTTAGGTGAAACAGTTAACCGAAAAGCGATCCGAACCCACAAATGGTACGCTGTATTTCCTCGAAACAAAGTCTGTCCGTGTCTTTGGGTTCTGAGCGTGTGATGGCGGCCATGTTTTGAGGTAGACTAATAGGCCGCGGGACTTCACTCGAATCCCTGCTCCGTCGCTGGATGTCTCCGTTGTTCGGGAGTAGAATGAAGACCGCCAGGAGGGTATTTAACCTGCAGTTACCTGCAGAAACCAACATTCTAATTGGAGCCACACGCCAGACTGTAGGTGGCCCTTGTTCGGTAGTTAGAATAACGGGCGATGGGGCACGAACGTGAATGCCCTGCTGCCGTCAATTAGGTTGTGGTTAACCGCAGACCGCAACTCTCTGGGCGATTAAGTGGAGGCACACTCCGCTCGTAGGGTGGTCGGCCATTCGGTTGTTCCAAAGGTAACCGGGTTAATTGACGGCACACGCCAAGATCTTGGTGGTCTGTCATTCGTATAACGAATAGACAGTGGGCCCGTAGTTCAGGAATTAGGTACCAAATCCCAGTACTGTAGTCAAACTCTGGGTGAAAGGCAACAATGAATAACATTCACTTCTGAGTTGTAGCGCCTCAATAATAGTAACCAATAGATTGTAACACTGGTAATTTCAAATTCCACATTCAGCCCTAATGGGGCTAGTGTTCGCAAACTGTAGATCCAATAAATTTATATATCAGGCTTTTTGTTAGATCCCCTCTGTAACGGCACCCCCAGGCATAAAAGGGTTAAACTGCCGTTTAGGAGATCTTCCCCTTCCAGAGACACAGGCACAGCTACTGCAGAACACCAATCCGCCAAACAGGAAACCATATGAATGCTGTAAACAGCTGAATAGGAAAAACCATACGAATAGGTTTACACTCCTAGCAGTCAAACTGGAACAGCATACAATACACTCAGACACTCCCACACAAAATCCTCCCCTCTGCCTGTGATTCAATTACCTTACACAATGGGTAATGTAATTATAACAAGCAGAGAAATACAATTTTTCCACATTATTCATAACTTGAAAAGTATGCATCACATTCACATATATTTTCAGAATCAGCATACTCCAAATACAAACATATGTCAAAATCATAAAAATTGGTCCAGTGGTTCAAAAGATAGATCATAGTCCTTTGTGACCAAAGGAAGCATGGCTTTTCTGCCCAAAACCAGTTCCACAGAGTCTTCTATCCTGGAGATAATTGGGAAGTAATTCAATTATCTCCAAACACAGAGGCAAAACTCCATTGAACACATGGCAGCAAAAGACACTAAAATACATAAAAACATATAACTGTGCAGCCATTGCACAAAACAGGTACATTCAACATATCCCCAGATAGCTCAGATCTGAGCGCACATTATTACTGAATGGCGCTCAGAGCACACACATACAGTTCAATTGCCTTGGAGCCAAAGTCTTACCCATAGTCTTTCATTATACGAATGGGCTCCATGGCATAGCTATCTGTGGTATCACCGCCCAAACAGGGCAAGCACCAAATGACCCAGCTTTCATGTCTTTGCAGGGGAAAATCCAGCGTTTCAACATGGGTCCATAACCTAAAGGCAGCAGGCGGGCAACCAGGCTTCTCCAATGCAATGTGGCGAGATTGCTCTTGTCACACCCTCCTCTCCATGACACACTCTGTCTTGGCACTTTAAGACGCACCATGACAGTAACCCAGTATCTAACATATTGCGGAATTCAACAAGTTAAGGTCCCATGTAGTATATCTGGCAGCTTTTTATTATTTATATATCAAGTGCAGTCAGCACTGATTACTTATGATTGATTTTATGTTTTTTTTGCGCTCTCTCATCCTTTTTTCATCTCTGCTGAAACCAAAACACTGAAATAAAGAAAAGCGCTTTGTGGCATAATGTACCGCTCATTTAGTGTGTTTCACTTTTTATACGTTGTGACGGACTGCCAGACACCCCGACTTTGTACCTCCGTCAATCGTTGCTTCCTAGTACTTCTGAGTACTTCCAAGCACTCCACCAGACACCATCAGCAACATAGACCCTTAGCCGCCGCAGCTTGGCTAGAATCTCGCCATCTTCCACCCACCCTGGATCTAAGACAAGGCTCCAGCTTCCAGTGGGTGGACCTCTCCTACTCCAGAGAGTCTAGCAGGTATAGGTATCTTGCAAGAGCTAGTGATTATAGCCAGTATAGCAATCCAAAGCAGGTAAAGCTGTTAACTACAATCACAAGACAAGTTGGTGAAGTGATCTGATTTTAATGGTGCCACAGCTGGAATTTTCTGGCAATCCCCATGCAAGGGGTACTCCCATCTGGACCCGATGGAAGACTACAGTACAAAGTTACAGACCAATGACAACAGAGTTATAATACATGACACTCCCATACATAGTATACAATCCCTCTGCCTTGGAGATAATTGAATCAGGAACTGTACTAATTCAATTATCTCCAAGTACAGAAAAACACACTTTTTCTCAAACACTCCAAAAGTACCCCAAAAACACATAAACCCTCCCTGATCTGGGGACCAACATATCCAAAAATCATACAGATCAGTTAAGCAATTTCTTGGATGTCATTTATTTAACCGACCGCATGCATGGTCCCATAGCCTGAAATAGTTCCATAGAATCGCGGCTAAGTGTCGCTGGAGGACTGCAAAGTCTTCAGGCCAAAAATAGTTCCAGGGCACTCACGGCTAAGTACCCTGAAGTCTATTAGCGGTCCATGCGAACGACGCCAAGGAGATAGCGTTCGATTCTATGGAAGTGCCGAAACATAGGAACCAGGAGGAATCAAATATGGGTATTTACTACAGTTGAGCGGACACCTGGATGTTCGGGTTCGCTGGGTTTGGGCGAACTTCGGCAAAAAGTACGAGTTCGGACTCGAACTTGACCCTGAACCCGAACCCCATTGAAGTCAATGGGGACCCGAACTTTGGGCACTAAAATGGCTCTAAAAAAAGTCCTGGAAAGGGCTAGAGGGCTGCAAAAGGAAGTAAAATGGGGGTAAGAGTAGGACAAGTGCCCTGCAAACAAATGTGGATAGGGAAATCACTTAAAATAACATAAAATACATACAAAATAAAAATACAGCTGAGCCATAAAATAGCACTAGATGGAATCTATGATTTTAGCTTTGGAAGAACATAAATCTAAATCTAAAGCATGGCTGTCAGGAGGATTACCAGAATTATCCATTTGAGAGAGCGTTGGAGTGCAGGGTATTCTCTTTCATTGTTCAAACTGAGCTCAACTCCTGATGCATGGAGAAAAGGCCTTCACAAGCCTCTGCTATTGTGTACATAGTTTATACTAAGTGACCCATAGGAAGACTCTCAATAGAAGGATCATAACTTTAATGTAATTATATGCTTTATACGTCTGAATGCAAAATCGATGTACACACCCTCGGAGATGGGCAGAAAGTTCTTGCATTCTGTTGATTTATTTACTGTATGTTTTATACAAAGTGTATCGTGGTGTAAATGAAAGAAGATCAAACCTCTTTCATCAGTGTTATTTCAAGGAGACAGGAAAATCATGTAAAATCTGATTATAAAGGATGACACAGACAACTCATGTTTATTGTTTAAAAATTATAATCTTGAACTAGGAGGAGGAGGTGAATGTGGAATAGGAGGTTGAGGAGGTGGTGACCGTGGCGGTGTAGGTGGAAGTGGTGGTGGAGGAGGTAGCCAACACTATTTTTTTTCTTTTCTTTTTTTAATTGGGGTAGCCCCCAAATATTGGGACATGTAAAAAAAAGAAACAAAGAATACGTGCACTTGAGTATAACAATGGCTGGGTGAGGCCGGTATAAATGTCTATTCTGCACAAGACCAAGTCTGGTGGGATCCATGCCTGGTTCATTTTAAGAAACCTGAGCTTGTCCATTTTGGCTGTGGACAGGCGGCTGCGCTTGTCTGTGATAATGCCCCCTGCCGTGCTAAACACACGTTCAGACAATACACTGGCTGCAGAGCAGGCCAGCACCTCCAAGGCATAAAGGGCAATCTCAGACCATGTGCCCAATTTGGAGAACCAGAAGTAGAATGGGGCAGACCCATCAGTCAGTACGTGTAGGCCTGTGCACACGTACTGTTCCACCATGTTCCACCAAGTTGCTGAAATGCTGCCTCCTGCTAAGACGTTCCATATCAGCTGGTGGTGCTGGTTGTTGTGGCGTGCTTGTAACAGCTACCCAGCTGGTGAGGGGTACTTGCCATTGGAGACGTCCTTTTCTAGGCAAGCTGCTGTGAAGTAATGGAATTCTTATTCCCATCCACGGTATCCAATTGCATGATCCAGGAGTGCTGTAAAATGAGGCAGAGTAACGGTACCATAAATCCCCTCCAAGAACGAGACGAGAATACGTTTTGAAGGGTCAAGTAGAACTGATGTTTAATGACAGGGGGTCTCCTTTTATGCAATGGTGCCCTCTGAAAGGCTACACCCACATAATTATTACCACAGCCAATTACATACATGGTTCAACCCCCACGTCTCCTCCCCTCAGATAACATGTAACACAATTCAAACAGACACAATTTTAACTACATTCTGGATGTACCCCAAAAACAGGGGGTACACCTTTAAGTCCAGCTTCATAGCTCTCACTCAGGGGAACAACATATCCAAATTTCAAGTCATTCGGTTGAGGGGTTCGGGAGTTATGGGTCTTTGAAGTTTTGACCGACCGCACAGGTTTTTCAGCCGAAAAGAGTTCCATAAGTTTTCGGTATCCGTTATGCATAAAAACCCCACGAACCCCTTGCCATCCACAGTAATCCTGATGTTCGCCTGAATCCCCATGCATGCTTAAACAAAACTACCGAATGGCCGGTCGTTCGGTAGTTTCAGCACGACCTTACGAGCTCCTGGAGGTCTCAGCGGTGTTCGCCTGTTTGCGTATCCATTTTTAGTTCCATGCGTTCACAGGCAAACACCGCCGTTCGTGCGTAAGATGGCCGTGAACACGTGTAAAGTCCCGAAATGGCGGCCACCTAACCTGAGTACAAAGGGATTCGTCTGAACCATGCGAACGGCTCCACAATCACTGGGAGGTAAAATAGCAATTAACTGTTCCCCTGGGTGGTCTGATGTTTGGTATTTTGGGTTGTATGTTATAGTAGCAATAGTCACACGAACACCAGCCATTCGGTTCTGTTTAACCCCTCCAGCAGCATTGTTGATTAAGTTCAGGCAAAAATACAGGCATAATCATAGTTCTGTTACAGTGCTGACAAAGCTTTTCCACATTTTAGCCATGCTAACCCTGCCTTCTGATGTGCTGGCGGTGCCCCAGCTGCGTTGGCAACCTCTACCCCCTCCTCTGCCTTTTCCTTGTGCTTCCACTGAGCCCCCAGTGTCAGTTGGAAATGCGCTCAGCAGCGCGTATACCAGCGTGCGCTTGTAGTAGCGCATCTTTCGATCATGCTTCAGTGAGGGAATTAAGGACTGCGCATTGTCCTTGTAACAGGGATCCAGCAGGGTGGCTACTCAGTAATCAGCACAAGTCAAAATGTGGGCATCTCGGCAGTCGATGCGCAGGCACTGCAGCATGTAGTCGCTCATGTGTGCCAGGCTGCCCAGAGGCAAGGACAAGCTGGGAGGTGTGTCTTCTGTGTCCTCCGTATCCCCCAGCCACGTTCCAGTGATGCCCATGAGCTGCTTTGAGTGCCACCATGCTGTGAACACAGTTCCTCCTCATCCTCAGCCTCCTTATCCTCCAGAACTGTGCCCTGGCTGGACAATTGTGTACCTGGCCTATGCTGGTGCAGGAACCCACCCTCCGAGCCACTTGTGAATGACTGGCCTGATAACAGTGGAAATTACCGCTCTTCCTCCTCCTCTTCCTCCTGTGCCACATCCTTTTCCATCATCGCCCGAAGCGTTTTTTTCAAGGAGACATAGAAGCAGGATAGTAAGGCTGAGAACGGCATCATCGGCACTGGCCATGTTGGTGGAGTACTCAAAACAGTGCCAAATGGCACACAGGTCTCGCATGGAGGCCCACTCATTGGTGGTGAATTTGTGCTGAGCGACTGACCCGTGTGTGCTGCTGCTGAAACTCCACTGTTGCCTGCTTCTGCTCACACAGTCTCTCCAGCATGTGCAAGGTGAAGTTCCACCTTGTGGGCACGTTGCATATGAGGCAGTGAGCGGGAAGGCTGAAGTTACACTGCAGCGCAGACAGGCGAACAGCAGCAGGGTGAGAACGCCAAAAGCGCGCACAGACAACTTGCACTTTCTGCAGCAGCTCTGATATGGATGTGCGTCACACCGGCTAAGCCCAAAGCTGCTATGAGATTTCGCCCATTATTGCACACCACCAGGCCGGGCTTGAGGCTCAATGGCAACGACCACTCATCAGTCTGTTGTTCCATGCATGTCCACAGCTCCTGAGCGGTGTGGGGTTTTTCCCCCAAACATATCAGTTTTAAAAGAGCCTGCTGCCATTTCCACCTTCCTGTGCTGAAGTTGGTGGTGAAGGTGTTATGCTGACCGGATGAGGAGGTGGTAGAGGAGGAAGAAGCGGAGTAGGAGGAGGAGGCAACAGGAGGCAAATAGAAATGCCCTGCAATCCTCGGTGGCGGAAGGACATGCACCAAACTGCTATCCGCCACAGGCCCAGCCGCCACTACATTTGCCCAGTATGCAGTTAGGGAGATATAGTGTCCCTGTCCGTGCTAACTGGTCCACGTATCAGTGGTTATGTGGACCTTGCCACAGATGGCATTGCGTACTGTGGGACAGCCACCGCCATTAGGTTTTTAAAACTGTCTGTCTCCACCAGACGGAATGACAGCATTTCAAAGGCCACAAATTTTGAAATGCTGGCATTCAGGGCCAGGGATCGCGGGTGGGTAAGGGGGTACTTCCTCTTTGCCTCCAGTGTTTGGGAGATGGACAGCTGAACGCTTCCATGGGACAGTGTGGAGATGCTTGGGGACGGTGGCGGACGTGGTGGCGTTGCTGCCACATCCTCTATTTGCGGGATGGAGGAAGAGGCCGAGACAACAGCAGAAGAGGAAGCAGGAGGAGCCTGAAACCTTTCTTGGTGTTTGAGGTGCTTACTCCACTGCAGCTCGTGCTTTGCATGTAGATGCCTGGTCATGCAGGTTGTGCTCAGGTTTAGAACGTTTATGCCTTGCTTCAGGCTCTGATTGCACAGTGTGCAAACCACTCGTGTCTTGTCGTCAGCACATTGTGTGAAGAACTGCCACGCCAGGGAACTCCTTGGAGCTGGCTTTGGTGTGCTCGGTCCCTGGGTGTGGTGGGCAGTATCAGGTGTACTGTCTAGGGGATGGCCGCTCCACTTTTGCACCCTACTCCCTCTTATGTTGTGCTGGTGCCTCTGTGCGACCACCGCCTCTTCCTCCACACTGCACACCTCACTCGCATGACCTTGATTCCATGTGGGGTCTAGGACCTCATCTTCCTCTACATCATCTTCCACCCACTCCTCAACCCTGCCCTCCTTGCTGGTCTGCACACTGCAGAAAGCCACAGCAGTTGGCACCTGTGTTTCATCATCATCAGAGATGTGCTGCGGTGGTCCTCGCATGTCCACACCCTGAAACATAAGTGGTTGTGCATCAGTGCACTCAATCTCTTCCACTTCTGGGGCAGGGCTAGGTGGATGGCCCACGGAAACCCCGTCAGCAGAGTCATCAAAAAGCGTAAGAGACTGCTGCATGACTTGTGGCTCAGACTGCTGGGATGATTTGCAAGGGGGTGAGGTGGAAGACAGATGGCCATGGGCTGCAGGTGCCAACTCTGAGCTTTCAGCAGGGGACAGGGTGGGAGACAATGTGATGGAACTGGAGGAACTGTCAGCCATCCAGTCTACTATCGCCTGTACTTGTTCTGTCCTCACCATTCGTAGAGCGGCATTCGGGCCTACCAAATAAAGCTGAAGGTTCTGTCGCCTACTCGCACCTGAGGAAGAAGTTTCACTTGTCCTTGTAGCTGGCACAGATCGACCACGTCCTCTCCCTGCAACAGGAGCTCCACCAACACCAGCAGCACAACGACCAGGGCCACGTCCCTTATTTGACGCTCTCCTAATTCTTTGCGGTCAACCACCAAACTAACAGATTGTTTATGTCAGGCGACAATGTAACCGCCAATAGTCAACAATTAAGTTCACTGATAGTAAGGCAGTGCCGGTGTTTTTAAAACTGCGATGTAACCACAGTATTTGACGGTTCTATTTGACTTTCAGATATGAAGTGCACGCTCCCGAACGGAATACAAGGGAATGTGGTAAATCCAAGAATAGCGAATCATCCGAACTCCTTCCACGGCTAAAACAAGTGAAAGAAAGATTTCAAGTAGCAATCCCCCCAATAACGAGACCAAGCTCCGTCTTGAGGGTAAAATAGGATCTGCTTTAATGAGAGCTACCTGCCCGGTATTTATGCAGGTCTCCCACCTGGTGGACACTCCCTTAGGGGACCAGATGGAAGACTGGGACATATATTGTACAGTAGCCAATCACAGTGGCTCCGGTTTAAGCACTCCCCTTTATACATGTAAATCCCTCCTCTCTATCCTGGAGATAATTGGGAAGAAATCCAATT
This sequence comes from Pelobates cultripes, assembly GCA_933207985.1. Classification (NCBI taxonomy): domain Eukaryota; kingdom Metazoa; phylum Chordata; class Amphibia; order Anura; family Pelobatidae; genus Pelobates; species Pelobates cultripes. Next base: position 7,993,796 of record OW240925.1, read on the forward strand.
ATCTCCAAGGATAGAAGCAAACCGCCGTTTTACCTGAAACATTAAAAATGCATAAAAACACAGAATACATTGGATTTGTGTAACATATCATCCAAACTCCCGAACGGACCGGTGTTCGTATGTCTTGACGAAAAAAGAAGGGTGATCGGCAGTTTCAGCGATATTCTGTAGGGAAAAGTGTCTGCTTATAGTTCCATAAATTCCTTGTTGAACACCGCAGTTCATTCGCGTGTTTTAAAATGACCGCTGCCTCGTGGTTGGCATACGAACGACGACCACCCTGCATACGGTTAGAATGAAGAGGTGTCTGTGGTTAACCACAATGTTCTAATTAAGGCCAATAGGTTAACCAGCAGCACACTTCTCTTCTGGGGGGCCGTCCGTTCGGTATAATCCTGCCATAAACGAAAAGGGGCTTACGGACAGGCATGTCCACGAATGGAGATAAAACAGACGAACCAGCAATAATAGTTATACAGATGGGTCTGTCACACGGCTCCTTCCTTGTGGGACACTCCGGCAGTCCCGCGTTGACCCTTTGACGGGTCAACTTGGGGATGACCAGACTAGGAGGTGGTAGGGATGTCGGTTTGCCGGGACAATCCATCAGCATTCCCGTTCTGCTTACTGGGTCATTAGCTGATTGTGAAGTTTTACGGTTGTAGGGCTAAACTCCACCCCAGAAGTCTACCATTGTCTCCTGAGACCCGGTTAAGCCAGACAAGGGGATTGTGGTCCGTTATAAGGGAAAACTCCTGTCTGTATAAACTCACTTCTCGAGGTAGTAGCTTTCTGCTGAGATATGCGACAGGGTGCTCTCCTCCATCTTCCCCCACCTGGCTCAGCACAGCCCTCAGTCCATACATGGAAGCATCTGTATGAACAAGAAAGCGTTTGTTAGGAACTGGGGCAGCCAGGACAGGGGCATTCACAAGAGCCTGCTTCAGTGCCTGAAACGCGGCTTCACAAGCTGGAGACCACAGGACCTGTTTAGGCAGATTCTTCTTAGTCAGTCAGGGGCTTGGCGATAGTACTGTAGTCAGAGACAAAGCGCCGGTAGTACCCTGCTGTCCCCAAGAAGGCTAAAACCTGGGTCTTAGTGATAGGTGTGGGCCAGTTAGCCACGGCCTCTACTTTGGCTGGCTCTGGTCTCTGGCTCACACACCCCACTCAGTGACCCAGGTACTGTACTTCAGCCATGCCTAGATGGCATTTGTCTGGTTTCAAGGTCAGGCCAGCGGCCCAAATCTTGTCCAGAACCACCCCTACATGCACCAGGTGTTCCTCCCAGGACTCACTGTAGACCGCAATGTCATCCAGGTATGCAAAAGCAAATTCCTGGAAGCCATCGAGGAGTCTATCCACCATACGCTGGAAGGAAGCCGGAGCATTCTTCATCCCAATGGCATGACCTTAAACTGGTACAGGCCAAAGGGGGTGAGGAATGCTGACTTAGGGATAGCGTCTACGGCTAAGTGGATCTGCCAATAGCCCTTACACAGGTCTATGGTGGTCAGATAGCATCCCCTGGCAATACTGTCTAAAAATTCGTCTACCTGGGGCATTGGGTAGGCGTCAGTGGTGGTCCCCTCATTGAGCTGCCTGTAGTCCACACAGAACCGGGTGGTCCCATCTTTCTTAGGCACTAGGACTACAGGTGAGGCCCAAGGACTGTCACAGTGTTCAATGACTCCAAGCCGAGTCATCTCCTGTATCTCCTTCCGCATTCCTTCCTGGACTGCTTCAGGGATACGGTAGGGTGGCTGTCATAAGGGGTTCTGTCCAGGGGTCTCTACCTTATGTACAGCTAGGGTAGTGTAGCCGGGCTCTTGGGAGAACGTCGCCTGCTTCTCCCACAGAAGTTGCTTTGCCTGTACCTTCTCTGTGGGGCTTAAGCGATCCCCGAGCTGTTCAAGACTAGTGAGGTCGGTCTGGGTGTCCTTCTCTAATGAATCTGGCAGGGATAAATTCTCTGGGTCATCTGCAGCAGGGCACACACTGCGGCGACATCTTCTGGTCTTTCCTGATACTCCTTCAGCATATTCACATGAAAGGAACGCTGAATTCTTTCATCTGCACAGCTGGCTATAAGGTAGGTAGTATCACACACCTGGGCTGCTACTTTATATGGGCCCTGCCAAGATGCTTGCATCTTGTTCATCTTCACAGGTTTGAGCACTAAAACCTTCTGCCCAACCTGGAAGACCTGCTGTTGCGCACCCCGATCGTACCACCTCTTCTGTCTCCACTGGGCCGCCTGGAGATTCTCCCTTACCATCAGGGACAGTTTCTCCATGCGGTCCCGGAGTTCTACAACATATGGTACTATGGGAGTCCCTTCTTGCTCTCTCTCTCCCTCCCAGTGTCCTCCAATGAGATCCAGGGGTCCGCGGACCCTTCTTCCATAGAGTAGCTCAAAGGGAGAGAACCCAGTAGATTCCTGGGGCACCTCTCTGTATTCAAATAGCAGATGAGGCAGGAATCTCTCCCAGTCTCTGCAAGTGTCAGTAAAGGTCCTCAACATCTGCTTGAGGGTGCCATTAAAGTGCTCGCAGAGACCATTAGTCTGTGGGTGTTAGGGTGAACTAAGCAGCGGTTTAATGCTGGGTGAGTACAGCGGTAAACTGATTTCCCTGGTTGGAGAGAATCTCCTGATGGAATCCGACCCTAGTAAAAATCTTAACCAGGGCATCAGCTACTGTCTCTGCCTCAATATTAGACAGTGCTACTGTCTCTGGGTAACGTGTGGCATAGTCCACCACGGTGAGAATATACTTCTTACCTGATGGTTGAGCCCTGGCCAGTGGACCCACAATGTCAACGGCTATGCGGGAAAAGTGTTCCCCAATGATAGGCATAAACATAGGCCTAGCTTTTGGGTGATCCCCCCGCTTACCTACCCGTTGACATGTGTCACACGTACTACAATATACCCGCTCATCTCGGTTAAAATTGGGCCAGAAGAAATTTTGGGTGATACGATTAGCTGTTGTCAGGATTACTGTTTGATCCAGCTCGTAGAACTGTATAGCACGGATGACAAATAAGTAACGTACTACCGGTCCTTAGAATGGCCGGATTTAACATACATAGAATAGTCAAAAATACTAGCCGAGGTCAGGGAACACAGAAAGGGATGCAGCGATGAGGAAAGTCAGGAGTCAGGATACCAGAATATAGAGAAGTCAATAAACAAAGCCAAAGTCAAAAACCAGTTAGAAAACTAATAACCGGAACGTGCTCTCGGACAACCACAAAGGAAACCACAACAGGGCACTGAGCAGGATGAGAACTGGGCCTAAATACCCCTCCTTTAGTTCTATTAATACAGAGGCATACCGGGAGCACCATTAACCCCGCGATCGCCGCGATAGCGGCGATCCGGGGTTAATTTTACCGCGTGACGGACGAGGTCCGTCACCCGTCGTTAAGGGTCTCCCCTCTGTGACGGACCTCGGCCGTCACCCGTCCTGAAGGGGTTAAGGCAGACAACTGCAGGCATCCTGGCAGTGTCCCTACCAGATAGTTGAGAAAAGAGGGGATACCACATATGTGATTGTTAGCTGCCATGATGAAAGCCTTCGGAAAACCTTCCACATAAATATGCTCAAGGAGTATCTTGAGAGGCCGGAAGATATGGCAGCCATATGTAGCCCCACTCACGAGGACCCTGACAATCTGCCTATACCGGACCTATTAGAATGGCACCCGCACCCTAATTTAGTGGAACAAGTCCAGATAGGTGACAGGCTTAGCCCTACTGAGAGGTAGCAGCTAAGTAATTTACTGCAGGAGAAGCATCTTACATTTTCCCAGGACCCAGGCTATACTACCTTAGCCACCCACCAAGTGGATACCCCAGGACAGCAGCCCCTAAGACATACTCCTTACTGCATCCCGGAGGCTGTCCAAGCAGAGATGAAGAAGGAGATAGATGAGATGCTCGGACTAGGGGTCATTGAGTCCTCCGACAGTCCCTGGGCATCCCTGGTAGTTTTGATGCCCAAAAAGGACGGTACTACAATGTTCTGCGTGGACTTTCACAAACTCAGTGACAAGACTGTGACAGACGCCTACCCGATGCACCGAGTAGATGAGCTACTCAATCGTATAGCCAGGTGAAATTACCTAACCACCATTGACCTCTGTAAAGGTTATTGGCAAATCTCCCTGGCCGGGGAGGCTATTCCCAAGTCGGCATTTGTCACCCAGTTCGGCTTGTACCAATTTAAGGTCATGTCGTTCGGGGTAAAAAATGCCCCAACTACGTTCCAGCGCTTGGTGGATAGACTCCTTGATGGATTCCAGGATTTTGCCTGTGCATACATGGATGCCATTGCTATCTACAGTGAGTCCTGGGAGGAAAACTTAGCTCATGTAGGAATGGTCCTGAATTAGATTCGGGCCGCCGGCCTGACTCTGAAACCAGAGAAATACCGTTTTGGGATGGCAGAGGTTCAGTATCTGGGTCACCGGGTGGGGTGTGGAAAGCAGCATACAGAGCCAGCCATTATATAGCCAGTTGCGAACTGGCCCACATCCCGCACTAAGACCCAGGTCCTAGCCTTCAAGGGCACTGCTGGGTACTATAGGCGTTTTGTACAGGACTACAGCACTATCACTAAACCCCTGATGGACCTGACTAAGAAAAACTTCCCTGACAGGTCTTGTGGTCTCCCCACTATGAAGCAGCATTCCAGGCCCTCAAGAATGCACTAACTAATGCTCCTGTCTTGGCTTCCCCAGCCCCTAACAATCTCTTTATCGTCCATACAGACGCTTCCATGTTGGGGCTGAAGGCAGTTCTCAGCCAAGTAGGAGAGGACGGAGGGGAACACCCTATTGCCTACATCAGCAGAAAGATCCTGCCACGAGAGGTCAGCTATGCAGCCTTGGAAAACGAGTGCCTGTTCCAATAAAGAAACTGACTCCCTACTGATCATAACCCATTGGTGTGGCTAAACCGGGTCTCAGGAGACAATGGCAAGCTGTTACTTTGGAGCCTGGGAAGCAAAATGGCAACTCCAATGGGTTATCGAGGTCGACAGACGTCAGCCCAGAATAACTTCGGTTCTGCACAGCCTTAAGTTGCCCCAAAAAGGGATCAAGCCGTGCCTGCCAGAGTGTTCCACAAGTAGGGAGCCATGTTACAAAGTCCCCTCTGTCTGCTACAACCCTGTTATTTTGTTGCTACTTTTGTTGCTTTTTCCCTAAGAACTATTACAGGCCATTCGTACAAAAGCCTTACTGAAATATAGGTAAGCAATGTCTACTGCAACATCCTGATCTATTATTTTTTAGTTACCCAATCAAAAAAAATCATTAATATTAGTTTGGCATGACCTCCCTGAAGTAAACCCATGTTTTCTCTGATCTTGAAATCCATGTGGATTTAGATGTTCAACAATTCTATCCTTTAACATGGTTAACATTACTTTCCCCACTACTGAAGTAAGGCTTACTGGCCTAAAGTTGCCCGACTCCTCCCTACTACCTTTCTTGTGAATAGGCACAACATTCGCTAATTTCCAATCTTCTAGGATCACACCTGTGGAGGAAGTGACCTTGCCACTGTCTTTTGGAGGAGCCTATGTGCCAGCCTCCTACCCTGTGACTATGGCACCTGCTATAGACCTGGCTAAAATACAGACACTCTGTTCGTGCAATTGGGACTTTACGGTTTGTACACGTACAACCGCATGAACAGAGACCACCCTGGAGCTTGTTAACACCTATTAACAACTTGGAACGTTTCTCACCGCAGTGTTCTAATTGTTTGTTTTGAGTGGCTGCAATTCCTATGGACAGCCACGAGGTGGCGGCCATCTTGTTCACATGAACGCAGGCAACAGTGTTTGGGCATGAATCTCATGGAACTAAAATCGGATACAGAAACACCCGTGCATGGCTGGACTTCCATATCGCCTCCATTTGGTTCTATACATGTTAGAAGCACACAGTTTGGTGGCACCATTCGTCTGTATAAAGGGAACAAGCTCCAGGGTGAAAACATTGACTCCGTTCGATAGTTTGTTTGTTTGCAAACTAATGAACTAGATCAGCCGCAAGCGCTGATTCTCTGGAACTGTTTGGGCATGGGACCATGCCTGCGGTCAGTCATATAAATGACTTCTATAGAATTTCTAAACCCCTGAACAGATCTTTGTAGTTTTTGGATATGTTGGTTACCCAGATCAGTGCTATCAGGGGATGTTATGTGTTTTGGGGTACTTTGGGGACTTTTTAGAAATGTGTGTTTTTTTGTGTTTGGAGATAATTGAGTTTACTATAGTGCTTGACTCAATTATCTCCTAATTAAAGAGCAAGGTTTATTGTATTGTATGTGGGAGTGTCATCCATTGTAAACATGTTATCATTGGTTTGTAGGTTTCTATCCCTGTCCATAGCAAGGTCCATGTGGGTGTACACCTTGCTTGGGGATTGTCAGCACCATTAAAATTCAGTTCCTGCTTAACCCTCAACATGTAGCCTTGTCTCATGCTTGTAGGGAACCTGCTTCACAGCTATATCACTAGCTCTTGTGTTGAGATGCCTTCCAACTGAGTCCCTTGTTACGGGGTTTGGACGAGAAGGGACGGTGAGACCCCAACCAAGCTGTGGCAGTTAGTGGAGTCTATGGTGCTTATGGTGCCTGGTGCGGTGCTTATAGTCCTCAGTGTCAGCTAGGAAGCATCGATTGGCAGAGGTACCCAGTCAGGATGCCAGGCGGTCCTTCACAACTCCCATTAACAATGATTGGTTAAATAAATCCGTTAATGGGTTTGCTAGTATACCACTAAGCTCTTTTTATAGCTTTGGGTGTATTCCATAAGGCCCCAAAGACTTATTTGCCTTTCCTCTGAAAGTTGAAATAGAACCTCACACTCTGTAAACTCACATGTAACAAATTGCTCATTTGTCCTTTTTCCTAACTGAGATATCTTACCTTCATTTTCATCTGTAAATACTGAACAAAATATTAATTGAGGCAGTCAGCTGGATGTTTATCCTCTTCTACACATATTCCTTCTTTTGTTTTTAATCTAACTAATCCTTGTTTTACTTTCCTTTTCTGATTTATGTATCTAAAAAAATGTTTTGTCCCCTGTTTTACTTACTGTGCTATACAGGTGATACTCAAAAAATTAGAATATCGTGCAAAACTTAATTGATTTAAGTAATACAATGTAAAAGGGGAAATTAATATATGAGATAGACGCATTACATGCAAAGCAAGACAGTTCAAGCCATGATTTGTCATAAGTGCAATGATTATGACTTACAGCTCATGAAACCCCCAAATCCAGAATCTCAGTAAATTAGAATATTGTGAAAAGGTGCAATATTCTAGGCTCACAGTATCCCAATCTAATCAGCTAAGTAAGCCATAACACCTGCAAAGGGTTTCTGAGCCTTTAAATGGTCTCTCAGTCTGGTTCAGTAGGAATCACAATTATGGGGAAAACTACTGAACTGACAGTTGTGCAGAAAACCATCATTGACACCCTCCACAAGGAGAGAAAGCCTCAAAAGGTAATTGCGAAGGAAGTTGGATGTTCCCAAAGGGCTGTATCAAAGCACATTAAAAGAAGGTTATGTGGAAGGGAAAAGTGTGGAAGTAAAATGCGCACAAGCAGCAGGGATGAGTGCAGCCTGGAGAGGATTGTCAGGAAAAGGCCATTCAAATGTGTTGGGGACTTTCACAAGGAGTGGACTGAGGCTGGAGTCAGTGCATCAAGAGCCACCACACACAGTCGGATCCTGGACATGGGCTATTCCTCTTGTCAAGCCGCTCCTCAACAACAAACAACGCCAGAAGCCACTTATCTGGGCTAAATAGAAACAAACCATGTTTGTTGCTCAGTGGTCCAAAGTCTTCTTTTCTGATGAGAGCAACTTTTGCATCTCATTTGGAAACCAAGGACCCAGAGTCTGGAGGAAGAATGGAGAGGCACACACTACAAGATGCTTGAAGTTAAGATGGATGGAAATAAATGTATATAAAAAGTCCATACAAGCTTGGGCATTAGGCCTCAATTTTGAGTGTTTCAAATATCTGAGTTGAGTTTTGTTGTGCTTTGACTATCAGAGTACAGGCCTAGCCCTGCATTTGAATACACTAAAGTAGGCTTCCATGCGGCTTCTTTTTGTATTTGAATGCTGATTTGATTCTTTTGTATCCTAGTTCGTGCCTCCTTTTTAATATACAAGCTTGGGCATCAGGCCTCAATTTTGAATATAGTATTAGTTTTTTTGTGTGTTTCAAATACCTGAGTTGAGTTTTATTGGGTTTTGACTATCAGAGTACAGGCCTAGCCCTGCATTACAATAGGCTTCCATGCGGCTTCTTTACCCTCCAGGCCTTGCTGTTATATTTTAATATGCTAATTTTGGCACTACTGGTTTTGAAATTAATTAGCAAGTATTACCTTCACCATACTATATATATATATTTTGCATTGTGGATACTAGTCCATTGTGCTACATATAACAAAACTGGGCGTTTGTTTAGGCCAAATCCTAACTCAAGCTTCACAGTAGAGTTGTGGATATTGTGTTCCCCACCCATTGTGTTTAGCATACAAAGGTAATTGAGTTTTGGTTTTTGTTTTCTCTATTTACACCTGGCCTACTGAATAGACATCAACTATTGTTGGCTATTCAGAAGTGTGATACTTTAGTTGCAAATTGATTTAAATTGGGTTCTTACTTGGGTGAGTAAAAGAGTAAGAATGTCTTTTCAAGGGGCCAAATACTTTTCCACAGAAGTGTGTGAGTACTTTAGGAAACATATTCAAAAACATGATGGTCCATATGAGCTTCCAGAGCCAGCAAACCCAGACAGTGAAAAAGAGGAGAGATTAATGGATGTACTAACACAAATTGTAAATAACAAAAAGTATAGAACAAAGAAAATAAAAAGTTTGGTCACACAAGCTGTTGTAGCCACAATAGGAGGCCTAATAGACATAGTTGTAGAATTACGGCAGCATAATTTGGAAACAACAAATAAAATGGAGGAAGCAATGGACAAAAGGGATTGTTTAAAAATTGCAGCTTTGAGAACAACTACAATTGTTGGGGAACTAGAAAAGGAGTTAAGAGAAATAGAACAACAGAGAGATGCATATAGTGCTAAGATCACTGAACTCCAAGACCTAGTCATGGGATATAAAATGAAAATTAAAGAAAACACAAATAAATGGGATAAATAGATTCCTAGAGTATGCCCAGACCAGTCTTATTTTATATCTGAAAGTAAAGAACCAGTGCTGGGAACAAAACACAAGGGAATTGTGCCAATTGTAAATTGTGTCCCACAAGCCCCTATAATAATAACGGAACATTTTAATGTAAGAGAAACGCCTACTAGCTTCTCTAGACAGACAGAGACTATGTCAATCACAGACAAAGATAATTTCCAGAAATGGTGGGGAAGTATGCCAACTGACGACTTTAACACCTTTACACATTGGTTTATGAGGGGAGCAAATAGAGCAAACAAAGGAGGTCTTAATTTAGAAGAATGGACAGAACTGTTAGAATATGCTATGGGTCCTTTGGCTAGCAGACTATTTGGATTTAATAACAGTGTGTCTGACCAGGCAGGAAGAATTGCTGCAACGATTTTCTATATACTCAGCATAGAGAAAGAAATAGTCAATATTATGATGAGGCCAGCAGATTGTCCTAGAGAGGTAGCTCAAAGGATATTGTTCTGGTATACGCTACGCCAACCTCAACAGCCTCTGGTCTTGGGCTCACCACAACATATTACTAAAGTAATGGAAGCCATTCCCTGGGAGTGTCAAGAATTTGTGAGGCTTTTTGATCCAACACCAGCAGACTTAGAAATGGTACTAACTAGAGCTTACAATTGGTGGATCAAGCATCCTTCCTCGGAACAGGCCTTCTCTGTTTCAGCCATAAGAACATTCAAGGTCGACTCTGGTAGAGATATAGATGGTAAATGGAGAAGCCAGAGGTGGGATGTACCCCAGAACAAGAGGGATAATGAGAACTGGAGACCAAAACAGGACTTTGACAAAAGATGGAGAGATCCACAGAGGGACCATAGGAATGTAATGGGAGATAATTGGAGGAATAGATGGGAGGGGCCTAAGGTAATCAATAATTGGAATAATAAAAATACCTGGGAGAGACTAAAAAGGACAGATATTAACTGGGAAAATGACAATTGGGTAGAAAAACGGAGAAACAACAGGAACAGTTATTGGGAGAATAATTGGAGAAGGAACCATAGATGGGATGAGCATCAGACCAATAGACGGAATTGGGATAGTTGGAGGAATAAAGAAGGGAATAGAGACTACTGGGACCTAAAGAGACAGACTGAAAGATTGGAGGCAGACGTGAAAGTGCTGAGGGAACAGTTGAGAGAGGAGGAAAAGATTGATCAATTGGGGGGTCCCAGCAATCAATAACACTCATAATTCTGTGTTGCTCTCTACATCCGTATGTATGTTTGTTTTTCTTTTGTTTTGTTCTTTCTCTCAGTCTTCCAGTCTCCCATTTAGCTATTCCTTTCTAATGATGAGATCTAGTGTTCCCACAGAGCAAGGCAAAGCTGTATTAGGATGATGATGTGTGTCAACAGAAGATCGTAGTGGATCCTTGTTACAGGATGGATAAGTATACGCTGTATCACAGCAGGGATGGGAGACAGGCAATACGGCTAGAAGATACTCCAAATAAGGGAGAAGTTTACAGTCTATATTTTAATAATCCTTCTATTTCTCCAAGGTGTCCGGCACAACGGCGACAGTGTTTTAGGAAAAGCAGGGTGTCAGGAAAAATGGGACAATTTACAGCTCTACTGGGAGGAGTCGGAACTGGATTGAGAGTATGAAATTCTGCAATTATCACATCCAGTCCTACAAACTTTGCCGCTAGTATACTTTTGTGTGGCAATGAAATAGATGAGGAAGAAACTTGAAAAGGGGGATATTTTTTTTTTGTTTCTTTCTTTTTTGTTTCTCTCTCTCTCTCTTTTTCTCTCTCTCATACATTCTTCAATAAAGTTTAACATTGCACACACACACTCACCTAAATTCTATAAGTTCTGTTTTTTTTTGTGTGACACTCTGTATAATATGTGAATTGACAGCCATAGGAAAGTACAGGAGAACTTGTGTCGCTGAGGGAACTATTCCGGAGGGACGGTGGGTTGAATTTCTCCTGTATATCAGGTTTTTGCTCCCACTAGGTTTTCCTGTACTAGAGGGATAACTAGATAACGGAGCAACATAAAAGAAGAAAAAGTGGGGGAATGCGGGGTGATGCAACCCCTATTTGACTGTTTTCTTTCACCCTGCTTATATCACTCACTATAATTCCTGTGCTCCCCTTTCCTACTTCAGATCTCATAGTTTAGATAGAAGGGATAAATTATTATTATTTTTAAATGTGCTCAACATAAGAGAAGAAAAAGTGAGGGAATGTGGTGACATTCTGTCATCAAACTAATATGGTGACCAGGGATCACGTGACCAAGCTCATGTACAGTGGGATAAGCTTTACCTTTTGAAATGGTAACTGGGTAATTCAATACCTTTACAAGTCAGGAAAGAGATAACCACTCCCCCCTTTTCTCCATTCCTCTCTGTTCCTTCTTGGTTGTACTGCAGAGCAGATGTGCAGACACCATGTGCTAGCATGGTGAACCATGTTACACTCTGTTGCTTCCTTTTCTTCCTTGGTGGATGTGATGTTGAACTTGCAGCAGTGAGCCATTACTAGATGTGAAGGCCTAACCGTGGGTGAGATCAAACGTGTGGGGAAGGGGATTTCTATATAGATAGATAGATTTAAAAAAGGGTTGTTGCTCCGTGGGTCTGGGCTGTGTGTTTGTGATACATTTATAGTATTGTGTTGTTGCCTTTTAATAAATACCTTTTAATGTAGACGAACCTTGTGTAATATAAATATTAATTTGGTGATACAATATGTACACGTTTGCTTATTCCTTACTCAAAAATGGCCACTAGAGCACCCCGTCACATCGACCAAAACACTTGTGTAACATCCGGGATTACTTCCAAACTGACGACATCAACATCCAGGAGGAAGTACATCCAAAATAAGGACTTGACCAATCACAAGCTTACAGAGAGAAATACGTAAATGCATACGAATCATGTTTCCACGCGATGCATTCCTTTTGCTTTTATAAGCGACTGTGCCCGCCCCATCAATAAAGAATTGGGAGTTTCATTTATCTGTACCTGGTGTCAGTGTGATTCTTGAGCGTGCACGCATCTCATTTCAGATCTGGACAGAGGCAGTGTGATAAAATGCCTTTTGTCACTGGATTTTTATATGACCAACTGCCCATTGCCCCTGGCTGATGGAGGAGCCTGATTGCCAGCCTTCTCCCTCATGACTATGTCCCTGGGGTGTATTGCCATTTAAAAAGATTATATGGGGCTTATTGGCTTCTAAAAGACTGTTTCTGCCCATTTGAATCCATGGGAAGGTGTGTCACTTCCCCTCCCCTGTTTCCTGTCTATTGTTCTCCAGCAGGGCATTGTCCCAGGCACACTGCCGGACCAGTTGGAACTTGCTGTTTTGCCCCTCCTCGATCTCTCATCAGCTCTTGCTATGTTTTAACCTCATGGCAATTTGACTGTGTTTGTGGAATCTGAGTGCTGTTCAGATATAGTGAGCACTCAGATCCAAGCTATCTGGGGATAGGTTGAATGTGGGCGTTCTGTTAAGTATAATAGGAATTATGTATTTTTATGTGTTTGTACTGTTGTAAATAGAGCTATTTTCTGTATGATGGAGGTAATTGGCTTACCACACCCAAGCCATGCTTGCTGATGGTCACAAAGGGACTTCCAACTAACTTTTGTTGATGTGATTTTTATGTATGTTTGGATTTGGAGTATGCTGATTCTGAAAATGTAAGTTTTATGTGAATGTGATGTATACTTTTAGAGTTATTAATATTGTGTAAAACTGTGTATTCTCCTGCCTGTGATAATTAAGTTAGCCCATTGTGTTCTGTAATTATATCACAGGCAGAGGGGAGGATTTTGTGTGGGCGTGTCTGAGTGTATTGTACGTATTGATTGGTTTTGCTGCAAAACCCTGTAGGCAGTATTATGTGTGTAAAATGTGCATAAAAGCAGAGTGTTTGATTAAAAGCTTCAGTTCTACTTCACCCTCAGTTTGGAGTGCTGTCTCCTATTGGGGGAATCTGCTACAAGGGATTGCTATGCTTGTCATACTCCCTTGCTAAATCACTACTAAGCTCTTGTAAGAGCTTGTCCCTGCCTTGCTCTCTGGAGGAGTCTATGGTATTGGCTGGAGTGCTTCGCTCTGAAGGAAGAGAGGTTCGGCCTGCGGTGGTTGTGGTGTTGGCTAGAGTGCTTGGAGTCCTCCAGAAGCGCTTGGAGCATCCATCAACAGAGGTACCCAGTGGGGTTGCCAGGTGATCCGTTACAGATAGATACTCAGGCAGACACTTGGTCTGATCCAAAACAAAATCCAGTGTGAAGTTTCCACAGTATGTGTTGATTTGGGGAGCCATGTCACCTGCTGGTGTTGATCCACTGTGCTACATTAAGTCCTCGGTCAACACAGCCGTCTACCAGGAAATTTTGGAGCACTTTATGCTACCTTCCGCAGACAAGCTTTATGGGGATGCTGACTTCATTTTCCAGCAGGATTTGGCACCTGCCCACACTGCCAAAAGCACCAAAGCTTGGTTCAATGACCGTGGGATTACTGTGCTTGATTAGCGAGCAAACTCACCTGACCTGAACCATATAGAAAATCTATGGGGCATTGCCAAGAGAAAGTTGAGAGACATGAGACAGAACAATGCCGAAGAGCTGAAGGCCGCTATTGAAGCATCCTGGTCTTCCCCAGCAATGCCACAGGCTGATCGCTTCCATGCCACGCCGCATTGAGGTAGTAATTGCTGCAAAAGGGCCCAAACAAAGTTCTGAGCCCATATGCATGCTTATACTTTTTAGAGGTCCGATATTGTTCTATGTACACTCCTTGTTTTATTGATTGCATGTAATATTCTAATTTACTGAGACTGTGGATTTGGGGTTTTCATGAACGGTAAGCCACAATCATCACACTTATGACAAATCACGGCTTAAACTATCTTTTTTTGCATTTAATACATCTACCTCATATATTAGTTTCCCCTTTTACGTTGCATTACTGAAATAAATGAACTTTTGCATGGTATTCTAATATTTTGAATATGACCTGTATTCTCTTCTGTGTGTGATTTTGAAGCTCTTATAACTTGCTTAGACTCTTTCTGTCTAATCTATAGATCTGTCTGTGTTTTTTTTTATAATTACTAAATGATAACTTTCTGTTTTTTACTATTTTGGCTACATCTGCGGAGAACCCCAGTGGTTTCTTTAATTTTATGCTCTTACTGACAAGCCTAATGCAATTTTATGTTGCCTATAGTAGTGCAACCTTTAAATAATTCCATGTCTTTTGAACTCCATTTAAATTGCTCCAGTGTGATAATGACTCCTTTACACATATTCTAATTTTAGAAAAGTCTGATTTCCTAAAGTCTAAAACTTTTGTTTTTGTGTGGTGTCACTCTGTCATTGTTCTTATAATAAACCACACTGACTGATGATCACTGTATCCTAAACTTTCACCTACTGTAATAACTGATACCAAATCTTCATTTGTTAACACTAAATCTAGTATGGCTTCTTTACGAGTTGGCTCCTCAATGACTTGTGACAATCTTATTAGGGAGTTTAGAATATGTGTGCCCCTGGCACAAGCAGCTATTTTGGTTTTCCAGTTCACATCAGGAAGATTAAATTCACCCATGATGATAACTTCCCCCTTCGCTGTCATTTTAGCTATTTCCTCATCTAGTAGATTATCTAACTCTTCTATTTGTCCAGGGGGCGTATAAATCACACCAATACGAGTTACTGTGTGATTACTAAATTCTAACATAACCCAAGCTGACTCTGTTTCCTTTATTAATGTTTAATAGGCTAGATTTTATGCTATTTTTCACAGGACCACCCCTACCCTTTTCTTGCCTTCTATGTCTTTTATATATAAAGAGTACCCTGGTATCAGTGGCGTCGCTAGGGGCTTGCTGGCCCCTACATCATGTTGGGCCCCCTCAAATGCCAGCAACTTGCTGGCCATGTTCTTACATTCTATTTCCTCAGTCTGTAACAGTGTGTGAGTCTGTAACAGTGTGTTACAGCCCGGGGGAGAGAATGCAGGGCAGAAGAGCTCAGCTTGAACAGTGCTGGGGGCTGACTGTGGCCAGAGGGATCACTGACAGGCTCCCTGGCACAGGCCCCGCCCCCAAACGAAGCCCCACCCCCACCGTTAAGCAGCAGACCATGCTGCTGCTGGAAAGGCAAAAAGATGGCTGTCTGACCCCCAGCAACAGGTAGGCTTGATATGCTCAGGTGTGTGTCTGTGTCTGTCTGTCTGCTAGTGAGGAAGCTTGTGTGTGTATCTGTATGTGTGTGTGTGTGTGTGTGTGTGTGTATGAACTCAGCAGTGTGTGTGAACTCAGCACTGTGTTTGTGTGTATTAACTCAGCTCTGTGTGTGTGTGTTCTCAGCACCCTCTGTGTGTGTGTGTGTGTGTGTGTGTGGACTCAGCAGTCTGTGTGTGTGTGTGTGTGTGTGTGTGTGTGTGACTCAGCAGTCTGTGTGTGTGTATGTGTCTGTGTGTGTGTGTCTCTGTGTGTGTGTGTGTATATTCACATGTCCAGTAGCCAGATCAGCAATGATTTCTGCCAGAGGTAGCCACTCGTTACCCAGGTGGTTGAGCCCCTGAGCCTTGAGTGGCCTTCTGGTCTTAAGCAGAGATGGGAGACTGGAACAGAAAGATGATAATCGTAGTGAGGCAAGCCGAGGTCAGTGGGAAGGAGAAGCAGCAAAGTCAAAACAGTCCAAATTCAGCAACAGGAAGGAGAAACAGGAACACGCTTGATTAGAGAGTACAGGAATCACAATAATCTGGCAAAGGTACAGAGACAGGAAGTGGCTTTTATAGGCCAAGAACCAGACACCTGACCAGACACACCTGAAGAGGGTTGTCACTGATAACCTTGACTCTACAAGCAATAGTATCAGATCTCAGGTAAATTTGCACAAGGCAGGCTGGTGTACTGGTAAGGAAGAGGTTTAGCACCATGTAAACCAGGGTTCGAAACCCAGCAGAGTCAGTTCCTCACAGTGTGTAGGGTCTCAGCAGTGTATGTGTCTGTGTTTGTATGGACTCAGCAGTCTGTGTGTGGATGGACATGAACTCAGCACTCTGTATGTCTGTGTGTGTATATGGACTCAGCAGTCTATGTGTCTGTATTTGTATGGACTCAGCAGTCTGTGTGTGTAGGGACTCAGCAGTCTATGTGTCTGTATTTGTATGGACTCAGCTGTCTGTATGTGGTCAGCAGTCCGTGTGTGTATGGACTCAGCAATCTGTGTGTGTGTATGGACTGTATCAAGGGAAATGTGTTTGTTTTTAATAATCCTTGGTGGAAAATAATGAATTCTCCACCAGGGATTATTAAAAAACTAAACAAAAAAACACATTGAGTTGGGAGTGGGGCTTAACATGCGGCAGGGGCGGGGTCAAACTGCGGTGAAGGCGGGGTTACATTTGTCCCTGGCCCACCATGTGCCCCCCCTAAAAATGAATCCTAGAGACGCCACTGCCTGGTATTGCTATGTCTCAGTCATTTTTCTCATCGTAACATGTCTTAGTAACAGCGACTAAATCTACATTATCAGTTGCCATTATTGCCACAAGTTCATGGATCTTCTTTCCTAAACGGTGCAAATTTGTAGACATGACTCTAAGCTTATCATTTTTTTTTTAACACACTTGCTACAGGCACTTTCTGTCCTTGTTTTGGGGAGCAATTGGATTGTTGTTTTATCACAGTTCTCCCCCGCCCCTCCTCCCAGTTTAAATACGTCCCAGCAAAACCTCTGAACTTCTCACTGAGAAAATGTGTTCCCTTTTGAGAAAGATGCAAACCATTTTTTTTTTGTACAGTTCATTTCCAGTTCAAATAGAGCTACAATTAGAAATGTAGCCAAATCCTTGCTCCCAACACCATTGACCAAGCCACAAGTTAAAGCCCCTAATATGCATCCACCGGTCATGCACAGGCAGAACTTCAGAGAATGACAGTGTGGAAGCAACCTGCCATATATCATTGGCAAAAACACAAAAAACTTCCTTTACCTCTGAAACCTCATTACAAACCAGGTCATGTGTCCCTAGATAAACAAGTACATCCAATTCCCTTTCCTGCTTTGCTTGCTTAACCATATCGAAAATGCATCTCCTGTCTCTATGAGCAGTAGCTCCAGGAAGACATTTCATGAGGCCATTATTGTCCAGCTCCACACCTATTATGATAGAATCCCCCAACAACAACTGCTTTATATCAGGCCTTACCTTTTTGCCATTGGTTGTTTCCACAAACTCGGTGCTTGATCCTGTCTCCACAACATCACTACAGTCTGTGCCTGATCCTGTCTCTACAACACCACTACACTTGGTGCCTGAGCCTGTCTTCACAACATAATTACACTCGGTGCCTGAGCCTGTCTCCACAACATCACTACACTCTGAAAGTGCTGAAAATTAATTATGTAGAGCCACAGACTGTGCAATATGCTTTTTATCCAAAACTCTAAGTCTACTAGATTCTACAGTAATCCATCTGCCATTCTTATGCCATCTCTTTGGCAGTAGCTTTCCAACAGTTATATTTTGAGTTAACAAGTAATTTGCAAATCTCAGACTTCAAAAATACAATCTCCTGCTGCAATATAGAGAACTGTGTACAGATTAGACAGCAAAAAGTGTAACGTGAAACAAATGCACAACTATTACACAGAACTAAGCCTACCATTTTAATGACGTGAGTAATTTAAATTAAAAAAAATCTTACTTTTTTTTTCTCCTGTATACCTCAGACTACCTCCACTTGGAAGCAACACTTAGATACAGACACCAAGCTAAATTAGGCAAGCTAATGTCCATAACCCTTATATAACTCCTAAAAGCACCTCCCACTAGGAATGTTTAGCACCTGAGTGGACTTTTGATTATTTGAAAACACCTAATCAAATAAAATGCCTCACCAATTACCATTTGGAAATTTGATGCACAGACCCCCAGCAGGAGGTCTCCAACCAATACAATAAAAGCCCCTCTCAGGAATCTCTGGGCCTGGGAGATAATGGAGTTTTTTTCCCCACTCCAATGGCCATTAGGTGTAAGCCACGTGGCACATGGGCTTACACCTACAGTGAGGGAAAAAAAGTATTTGATCCCCTGCTGCTTTTGAACGTTTGTCCACGACAAAGAAATGATCAGTCTATAACTTTAATGGTAGATTTATTTTAACAGTGAGAGACAAAATAACAGTACAAAAAGAGCCAGAAAAACGCATGTCAAAAAAGTTACAAAGTGATTTGCATGTCAAGGAGTGAAATAAGTATTTGATCCCGTTCAGAAATCAGCAAGATTTCTGGCTCCCAGGTGTCTTTTATACAGGTAACGAGCTGAGATTAGCAGCACTCTCTTAAAGTGAGTGCTCCTAATCAACCAATCAGATTCCAAACTCTCCACCATGGCCAAGACCAAAGAGCTGTCCAAGGATGTCAGGGACAAGATTGTAGACCTGCACAAGGCTGGAATGGGCAACAAGACCTTAGCCAAACAGCTTGATGAGAAGGTGACAACAGTGGTGCAATTATTAGCACATGGAAGAAACACAAAATAATGGTCTTACTCCATGCAAGATCTCACCTATTGGAGTTTCAATGATAATGAGAACAGTGAGGAATCAGCCCAGAACTACACAGGAGGATCTTGTTAATGATCTCAAGGCAGCTGGGACCATAGTCACCAAGAAAACAATTTGTAACACACTACTCTGTGAAATCCTGCAGTGCCTGCAAGGTCCCCCTGCTCAAGAAACCACTTGTAGAGGCCTTTTTGAAGTTTGCCAATGAACTTCTGAATGATTCAGAGGAGAACTGGGTTAAAGTGTTGTGGTCAAATGAGACCGAAATCAAGCTCTTTGGCATCAACTCAACTCGCCGTGTTTGGAGGAGGAGGAATGCTGCCTATGATCCCAAGGACGCCATCCACACCGTCAAACATGGAGGTGGAAACATTATGCGTTGGGGGTGTAATTCGGCTATGGGGACAGGACAACTGCATTGCATCAAAAGAACAATGGACAGGACCATGTACCATTAAATCTTGGGTGAGAACCTCTTTCCCTCAGCCATGGCATTGAAAATGGGTGGGTATTCCAGCATGACAATGACCCAATGACCCAAAACACACAGGCAAGGGAACAAATAAGTGACTCAAGAAGAAGCACATTAAGGTCCTGAAGTGGCCTAGCCAGTCTCCAGACCTTAATCCCATAGAAAGTCTGTGGAGGGAGCTGAATGTTCAAGTTGCAAAACATCCGCCCCAAAACCTTAATGACTTCGGAGGATCTGCAACAAGGAGTGGGACAAAATCCCTCCTGAAATGTGTGCAAACCTGGTGGCCAACTACAAGAAACGCCTGACTTCTGTGATTGCCAACAAGGGTTTTACTTATTTCACTCTTTGACATGCAAATCAATGTATAACTTTTTTGACATGCGTTTTTCTAGATTTTTGTTGTTGTTATTCTGTCTCTCATTGTTAAAATACATTAAAATTATACTACTATTTAAATTATAGACTGATCATTTCTTTGTCAGTGAGTAAACGTCCAAAATCAGCAGGGGGTCAAATACTTTTTATACTGTATATATAATTCATACTTAGTGTATTTTTATAGTAATATATAAGTATATTAATATAAAAATACTCTTAGAATTTTTATATATATATATATATATATATATATATATCCACACAATAAATATTACAATAAATATGTATATGTGTGTGTGTATAGAGACATTTAGAGATATAGAATAAAAATAAATAATAAATAAAAAAAATTTCTTAAGAATTATAACTATTTGGTTTTCTAATTATGAATTAAATATAGACAAAACATTAGTAATGCCAATAAATAATAATAAAGAAATGGAATTGAAAAATGGTATAATCATGAATTTTCTGACGAAGCTTGGTACAAAATAGAAACCCTAAAAGACATAATTTGTTTTATCTAAAATGTATGTTATGGATGGATTCTAAAGATACACGAATTATAAACTCAAATCTAATAGCGGATAATCTTTTGAAATTCTGGATGAAATGTCTTAATAGAAACAAAGTAAAAATGATCAAATAAGTGACCACCCTGATTAAAGTTTTAGAGTATAACATACAAGATAATAACTTTAAGGAATAATCAAAATGGAGTTCCCCCTCCCTGAGTCCATCTTTATACTGAATGATGTTCTTCCTCATTGGTGGTTCGATGGGCGTTGAGTAGTTGTTCTCATCTGTTCAGAATTAAGATTTGCGGTCTTTTTAGATTACTTCCGGTATTCGGCAATAGCAGACATGTCACTTCCGGTGCAACAGCTTGAATGGCAACACTTGATGACGTGTGCATTTAATTTGTTCAGTAGGGTGCGTGTCACCTAAATCTTGAAACATATTATTACTAACGGAAGCTTGCATAGTACAAAAAAGTTTGCCTACGTAAATACAAAAAGCACTGTAAATGACAGTATATGAATTTAACCCAGACACGAATAATAGCCTCTAAAATTCATCCACATGGAAGCATTTTTAATGATAGCAATAATAAGATGTAATTTTAATCGGAAATCATTAGCGGAGATATCGATTAAAGTAAAATAGCTATAACTGACATATCTTATTATCATTCATATAAACTCCTATGTATACAGAACCAATATTATGAAAATACTGTACACATATACAGGGATCCTACTTAATAATAAATGTACAAAACTGTAAAAAAAGTAAAACAAATTATAAAAATAATGTAGATGTAAATAACAATAAATGAAAATCAAAATAATGAAATTTAAAATAAAAATACTCATATAATAAAATAAAAATAAATAAAAAATAAATAAAAAAATAATAAAAATAATATTGATAAAAAATAACTAAAAACAAAATAATTAAAAATAGAAGTAAAAATAAAAATACATTTTTCAATTCTATATCAAAATATATTTACAGGATCCATGTAAACAGTGATTGTAAAGCTATTCACATTAAAGAAAACAGATAATATCTATCTTATCATTGAGACATCTGGGCTCCTCAGTGCATAATTGGGGCATCCAAAAGGTCTCACGCTGTGCAAGTTCCCAAAGGTGCCTCTCCCGATCTGTGGGGCGCTAAATCCATTTCCTTACTTGCCAATGGTACTGGAGCTGGACTCAGGATAGGTGAAAAAAATATTTAGCTTTATTAAAAAAAAAATATGTATTTAAAATAATACCAGGTCCCCCTACAAGGTCTTCCTCAGGGGACTCCTGGTATATTACCCCTTAAGGACTGAGCCAAATATACACGTTGTGAACAAAACAAAATGTAAACAAAACCTGTCATTTGCGCTACATGTCTGTCCAACCGTAATTCACCTCTTTCATATTAAATGCACCCACCCTTATTATATATCATTTTATTCAGGGGAAACAGGACTTTCATTTACTATCAAATATTTAGCTATGAAACATACTTTAATATGTAAAAAATGGGCGAGAATAAGATTTTTTATTTTTTTAGTTCTACATGACATTTTAACTGTCAATGTCATAATACTCACTGGTAGAACAATATCCCAATGAGTGACACTTAACATAAAGTGACAAATACTCTAAAACACCTTATTGTGGGTTTTCCCTTTATCCCCACACAAACATAGACTAATACATATGGTATAAGGTGGAGTATATGCACAAAATAAATTCGCCAAAAGTTGCTGTAGCGAACTGATCCTTATGGAAGGGGGGTTCTTCCAATAGCGATAATAATAAATAGATCCTTGTAGGAGTTTATTCTAAAACATAAACATAGATACAAAAAGATAGTGCAATATAGCCAGTCCAAAATAAGATAATGTAATATGTGTGGAAGGTAGAACACTCACAAACATGGAGCCAATATGAAGGCTCAAGGGGAGGAGCTCTGTGGGTACTAGAGGGACGCACTTCCTTCTTTTTATTGCTTGTAGTGCTCAAAGATTTGATATCCTCCCAAAAGTTGGTGAATTAAAGTGCTTTATTATAAAAATGCACAACAAGATATAAAATACATAAAACAAAAAATAAAAACCTTACAGTTTAGAAGGTGTAGTCCTTATATAAGGTGCAAAACGCGTTTCACCTCTAATCAGAGGCTTCCTCAGTTGCTATTTCCTTCCACAAATATTACATTATCTTATTGTGGACTGGCTATATTGCACTATCTTTTTGTATCTATGTTTATGTTTTAGAATAAACTCCTACAAGGATCTATTTATTATTATCGCTATTGGAAGAACCCCCCTTCCATAAGGATCAGTTCGCTACAGCAACTTTTGGCCAATGTCATAATACTGTTTGCTTTTACTGCAATAAAATACACATTTGTATTCAGCAAAGTCTCACGTGTAAAACAGTGCCCCCTATGTAAAACAGTGCCCCCTATGCG
>OW240925.1:8016547-8030196 GCA_933207985.1 Pelobates cultripes
ACCCATTTTTTTTTTTTGCTCTCCATTAGTTTAAAGGGTAATCCAGACGTGGACCCCTTGCTCACGGTGCCTAGAGAGATATCAGCTATGCCTCACTGATGATGTCTAACAAGGTTGAAACGATCATCTGGGGTTGCTGTGTCTCTCGTGCAGAGAGAACTTGCTGGCATTTCGGATCTGGACTGCCCGTATGGGTGGGACCAGTCTGATATGCTTCAGATATGTTCTCTCTGTAATGGCACAAGATGAGCTAAAACCAGCTTGAGTTCTGAGTGGGGACCCACCGAAGGGCAGGCTATTTTAGCGGCTGTCCGTTCTCAGAATACTCTTGCGACCCATTTTATGCTCCCCTATGTACAGGTTTTATGGCATTTTGGGAAGTTACAGGGTCAAATATAGCATGTTAGATTTGAAATTGAAATTCGCCAGATTGGTTACGTTGCCTTTGGGACTGTATAGTAGCCCAGAAATAAAATTTACACCCAAAATGACATACCATATACCATTTGCAATAGTAGAAAACCCAAGGTATTGCAAATGGGGTATGTCTGCAAATGGGGTATTGCAAATGGGGAACACTCTGGCAGACACTGTCTGACCCCTTTTCGGGGCAGACTAAGGCTGTCCAGACTGACAAATTATGCTGGGCTGAGGTCAGTCTGCCAGGATAACCCGTCGGCGTTGCCATTCTGCTTTCCGGGTCGGTAGGTGATGGTAAAATTGAATGGTTGTAAAGATAAGCTCCAGCGTAATAATTGTCCATTATCCCCAGCAACCCGGTTAAGACACACCAACGGGTTATGGTCTGTAACCAGAGTGAACTCTTGTCCATACAAATAGGGGATTAACTTCTTTAATGCCCACACCAGGGCCAAACACTCATTTTCTACCGCGGCATAGCTGACTTTGCGTGGTAGGAGTTTTCGACTGATGTAGGCAATCAGGTGCTCTTTCCCATCGTCTCCTACTTGGCTGATGACAGCTCCCAGCCCGAACATGGAAGCGTCTTTATGGACAACAAAACGTCGATTAGGGGCTGGGGCAGCCAAGACAGGAGCATTAATCAAAGCAGTTTTGAGCGCTTGGAAAGCGGTTTCACAGTGGGGAGACCACAGGACCTGTCGGGGAAGGTTTTTCTTTGGCAGGTCGGTCAGGGGTTTCGCAATAGCACTATACTCGGGTACAAATCTCCTGTAGTACCCAGCGGTACCCAGGAAAGCTAGCACTTGGGTCTTAGTGTGTGGGGTGGGCCAGTTTGCGACCGCCTCTATCTTAGCCGGCTCCGGTCGCTGCTTCCCGCATCCTACTCGGTGGCCCAGGTACTGTACCTCAGCCATCCCAAAGTGACATTTCTCTGGCTTCAGGGTCAGGCTCGCGGCCCGAATCTGATCCAGGACTATTCCCACATGAGCTAAGTGTTCCTCCCAGGACTCACTATGGATCGCTATGTCGTCCAGGTATGTGCAGGCAAATTCCTGGAAGCCATCAAGGAGTCTGTCCACCAAGCGCTGGAATGTGGCGGGGGCATTCTTCATCCCGAACGGCATGACCTTAAAGTGGTATAAACTGAACGGGGTGACGAATGCTGATTTGGGGACAGCTTCCCTGGCCAGAGGGATTTGCCAATAACCTTTACAGAGGTCAATGGTAGTTAGGTAGTTCCCCCTGGCTATGCGGTCCAGCAGCTCATCCACTCTGGGCATGGGATAAGCATCGGTGACGGTTTTGTCATTGAGTTTCCGATAGTCCACACAGAATCTGGTAGTACCGTCTTTCTTGGGTACCAGAACCACCAGGGATGCCCATGGACTATCGGAAGCTTCAATGAACCCTAGCCAGAGCATCTCATCTATCTCCTTTTTCATGCCTGCCCGAACTGCCTCCGGGATTCGGTAGGGGGCCTGTCTTAAAGGGGTTTGCCTGGGGATATCTACTTGGTGGGTGGCCAGATCGGTGCACCCCGGTTCCTGAGAAAACATTGCTTGTTTCTCTCAGAGCAGTTTGTGTAGCTGCTCCCTCTCTACTGGGTTAAGTCGGTCCCCGATCTGTACTTGGTTCACTACTTCAGACAGGGAGTTGGGGGTCAATAAGTCGGGTAGGAGGAGACTATCTGAGTCCTCAAATGCGGGACTACATATGTCTGACACCTCCTCTGGCCTCTGTAGGTATTCTTTCAGCATATTCACGTGACATATCTTCCGTAGGCTCTCATCGTGACAGCTGGCAATCACATAGGTAGTGTCCCCCCTTTTCTCCACTATCTGGTAAGGTCCCTGCCAGGCTGCTTGCAGCTTGTCTGCTTTAACTGGTTTGAGTACCATAACCTTCTGTCCTATACAGAAGCTCCTCCGCCATGCCCCCCGGTCATACCAGACTTTCTGTCGCCCCTGGGCCGTCTGGAGGTTGGCCCGAACTGACTTAGCCAACTGCTCCATACAGTCCCTCAGCTCCAGCACGTATGGTACGATGGGGACCCCAGCATTCTCGGTCTCTCCCTCCCAGTGCTCACGGATAAGGTTCAGGGGGCCCCGTACCTTACGACCGTATAGCAGCTCAAAGGGAGACAACCCCGTGGTTTCCTGGGGCACCTCCCGGTAAGCAAGCAGGAGATGCGGCAGGAAACGTTCCCAGTCCCTATACTCCTGAGTGAAGGTCTTTAACATTTGTTTGAGGGTTCCATTGAACCACTCACATAGCCCATTGGTCTGAGGGTGATAAGGGGAGCTGAGGAGGGATTTTATCTTGCAGACATGCCATAGCTGCTGAGTTAGCTCTGTCGTGAACTGGGTCCTTCTGTCGGATAGGATCTCCCGAGGGAATCCTACCCGAGAGAATACCTGCACTAATGCATTAGGCAGTGTCTGCCTGGATGTTAGATAAAGCCACGGCTTCCGGGTAGCATAGTCCACGATGGTAAGAATATATTTCTTACCAGATGGACTGGGGGTGGCCAGTGGCCCTACTAAGTCGATGGCTACCTGGCTAAACGGCTCTTCGATAATGGGCATGTTAACGAGGTGCGCCTTGGGGTGGTCTCCTCTCTTGCCTACCCTTTGGCAGACCTCACACGTATTACAATAAGTCCTCACATCTGTATGTACCCCTGGCCAGAACAGGGTATGGGTAATACGATGGAGGGTACGTGTTACTGCCAGGTGTCCGGCAAAGGGAATATCGTGGCCCACCCGGAGGATATCCCGTCTATATTTGTGGGGTATCACTAGCTGTCTCCTACGGTGGCCCTTCTTCTCTGTGTGTCGGTACAGTCGACCCTGTTCCCATGCGAAAGTCTCCTGGTCTGATCCCCCAGTCCCTGTATCAGCTCTTTCCCTATACTTTTGGAGCGTCGGATCAGTTTTGATCTCAGCCTCAAAGGCTGCAGGGGTGTCCCAGGGTAATGGGGCAGGAGGGGTGGTCACAGTCGGATTAAGTCTTACCTGAGTCTCCCGCACTGGTGAAGGGTCTCGAGCTCTCCCTGCTTGCGACCGGGTAGTCACTGGATGTGCCTCAGAGTTGTAGGAAGGTGCATATACTGAAGTCATGGGGCCCAGGTCGTTCCCCAGCAAAACATCAACTGGTAGGTTATCCATAATCCCCACCCTCACAAGTCCTTTCCCCGCACCCCAATCCAAATGTACCTTTGCTGTGGGTAGCTTGTATATGTCCCTTCCAGCCACCCGGGCTGCAACAGTGTCGGTGGAGCGTTGTGCTCGGGGACTAACCTTCTGTCCTATACATTTGCACCAAGGTGATAGTGGCCCCGGTGTCTCTTAACCCCTGGGTGGGACGACCCTCCAGTAGCACTTCTTGCCTGTGATGTTGCCACTTGCGGCATACACGGGGTTAGCTTCATGTAGGGATCCCAGGTATTCTTCTAAAGGGCTGTCCTGCTCGAGGCAAAAAGCTCGGGCTGGGCGATTATTTCCCGACGGAGACGAATTATAGTTCAGTGTGGCGTAGTTATTGTTGAGGGGGCAATTAGCGATCAGGTGCCCCGGTTACTTGCACTTGTAACAAGTGGGCCGGGAGCGCTCTTGATTGTAGTGGCTGGGTGGTCCCGTGTACCGTGTAGGTCCCGCTGGTACAGGCGTGGAAAACTCAGTTCGTGGGGTTGTTCGGTACACCTCTCGTGTTTCGGTACGGGCTATCATTCTGGAGTTACTGAACTCCTGAACCTGAGCATCCCGGTGTTCGTCCGCCAGCCTTGCTGCTTCGTGCAGATTATTGGGACGTCGGTCTTTCAACCACTCTCGGTCTTTCTGTTCTAGGCCCTCATAAAAATGTTCCAACAAAAATAGTTCTAATAATTCCTCTGCCGTGATGGCCCGACACCCGGTAATCCAATGTGTAGCAGCTCTCCGCATTCGGTGGGCCCATTCGGCATGGGTATCATTCGCCTTCTTTTTCGTGTTGCGGAACTGTCTTCGGTAAGTGTCTGGGGTCACGGCGTACCGTTTCAGTAGCGTCTCATTTACTGTGGGGTATTGGGCTACTTCTTCGGCGCTGAGTGTCCTGAAGGCTTCCATGGCCCACCCGGTTAACTTCCCTGCTAGGATTTGCGGCCACGCTGTAACGGGTATTTGATGTAGGGCACATTGTCTTTCGAAATCGGCTAAAAACTCGTCTATCCCCATCTCGTTCTCCACGAACGGCTTGAATGCCGCGAACGGAATCTTCGGCTGCTCCGCCGGTTCCGGTAAGCCGTTGTGGCCATTAGCGGCGGCTCCCTGCTGTGCGGTCACCATTTTTAACTCGTGGGATCTAGCACGTTGTATGTCCGCCTCGGCCTCTGCCATCAATTGTTGCACCAGCTCTACGGAGGGGTTCGACCCGTATAGAGGAAGTCTTTCCCGGACAATCCTTGTCTTTTCGTCGCTGGGAGTTACCGTTGGTTCTGCCATGGTGAAGCTTTGATCCAACTCGTTTAGGTCGGCAATCAACACTCTCCTTGGCCAGTTACTTGCGTTTCCCCCTCGGCTCATGTAGAATATTGCATATTCTGTATGTTCCTATTCAAATACATATTAAGGTGTGGCTGTCTAATGGGTTAAACAGAACAGATGGTGTTTGCTATTCTGTAACATGAGGTCTCTGAAAAGTACTAATATGCAATCTGACGTTCTTTATAAAAAATAAGTATTTATTCTACATTCAACAGCAAACAATATTATACTTAACAGATGGTAAATCTTAACGACGTTACAGAGAGTCGTCTTGACATCAGAGAGGAGAGCAAACGGATCGTAGCAGGAAGAGACTGTAATCCTTTGTCCTTGGCTCTATATACCCCAAATTACGTCATAACGTTTAGTTTAGACCCTGCCATGTCAGGAAGTTCCCTTTATAAAGACCGCCTCAGATCTCTTATACAGCAAATTCCAGAGACCTCATGTTACAGAATAGCAAACACCATCTGTTCTGTTTAACCCATTAGACAGCCACACCTTAATATGTATTTGAATAGGAACATACAGAATATGCAATATTCTACATTTCCCTCTGTTTATGGTTTATTTATAAACCATAATAATGTTATTTACCTGTCCTTTCATACATCATTCGTATCACATTTCATATCACAGTCGTTGGGTATAAGAAGAGATGTGTTCATAGCTACCCAGTATCTGAGATTCCTTGGAAGTATTGTGTATTACCCTGTTTACAGTTTCCTTTAGTGTATTCTCCTTCTGTTTAGCCTTTTCATTTACGAGTATATACAGTTTTCTAATTCTACATTGCATAATTACTTGTTAAACAATACATATTATGGATACACATATAACAATAGTAAATGGATGAAATAAAATATTTACAATTGCTGATCCTACAGATGATTTAGCAAGTGTGTTTGTACTTTTAATTATGTCATTCCACCAAGAGGAACTAGAAACAATTGACCGTTCATGTTCTATCACCTTTAATTTACCCTGTTCATGTTCAAATTGAATTTCTGTTTCTTTCAACTGTTTTTGTAACGAATATAATAATATCTTGTCTTTCCTAATCTCATCTTCCCACTTTCTCCATGGAAACTCATTTGTTTGTGAAACATTTAATTGAATAGGCATAATATCTATCTCTTGTATAGGACTCTTCGATATATTAACTTGAGTTCCTTGTATATGTATTATTAGTGGACCCCCATTGATACAATATAACCCTTTCTGTAATGATTCTGAATTTGTACATTCTGAAAATGTAGCTCTTACTAACTCATTATTTGACATAAACTGTACACATACTTTGTCTTTTTCTATGGGAGTTACAATTTCATGAGGATTTTTAACTGTTTTAATTTTACCAGAACATGAACTTTGGTTATGAAAACATGAATGATAAATGGTTTCAGCTTGGTTATTTAAACATATGATTTTGGATGGAAAATGTAGACAACTAGAAAGATCTACCTGCTCAAGTTCAGTAATGTTATTATAAGATACAAAATCAGGATATTGTAATTTATAAAATAATAATTGTGTGTTACTAATAGGAATTCCTAACACCGACATTGAAAATAGTGTTTTTTCAATACCAGAAATTGGTATTAAAGAAGAACTTATACATATATCATTGTTACATCCCAACCATTTGTTAACCCATAAATCTGTATGATTTTTTGCGAACGCAAACTCCTCAGGTAAACTACGTTTTAGTTCTATAGGAGTAACACCACCTTGTAATGCTTGTGCCATCACCTTAAAATCTGTAGAATATTCAACTTGTATCTCTAAACAAGCTTTGGCTACCTGGGATGAATCTGCATTTCTCATTAATGCCAAAGTAGCTTCCTGTAAATGTTGAACAGAGGGTGCAATAACAGAGGCTGTGTTCATAACCATATTTTTCAATATTTGCTTTAAACCTCTTTGAATATGCAATCCTTTTCCCCTATTAACCCTACAGTTCCCAAATCATTCTTTAATGTTTGAATATCCATAGAATTGGTGATACTTCCTATAGTACCAAATCCAGCCATAATTCCTTCTACTATATCTCTTTTTTTTCTGTTTGATACTTTACTTCCTCCAAACCAATGTTCTAAGCCTCGTTCCATATTTAATAAATGTTCCTTACATTGTGGAAATTTACTTGAGATTTTCCACTGAGAAACATTAAAATGCCAAACTATTGTTGCAAATTTCCCATCTAATAACAAAGGCTTTGATTGAAAATGATTCAATTGAAAGGGACTTGATAACTTAAAAACCTTATTTTTGCATTCTACCATTCTGGGAGAGAATACATTTACCTTAACATCACCACATCTCTCGTGATGATTTCTTAACATTATACAACATTGATAGTTTCCACTATCACTGTAGGTAGGATTGTCTAAATAGAAAACAAACATTTCTTCCGACCAATCCACCTTTCCTAGTACACCTCTGTGAATAACCTTTGGCGTTGTATGTGACATACTACCCAAAAACATTCCTTCTCTTTTCCATGTCATTACAGACTCAGGGGGTAAACTTATATGTGTACTACATGTTAATCTAAGTCTTTCCTTTCCTTCCTGGATATCTACAAGACTAGGCTTCATTATAATATCTCGCATAACATAATCAGTTACCAGAAACATCATGTTAACTCTTACTGTCAATGATTCCCTAGATGCTCGTATTTCCCATATCCAAGGTATACCTGGAGTATTGTTTTTTAAGAGGAATTCTGGCTCTAAATGTATAAGCCAGTATTGAATTGTATAAAGTACCTCACCACCTCGTCCTCGTGTTGCTACTGAAGTTTGTGCAACGTTCACATACATGTCACCTGACCAATTTACGATTTCCTCTCCATTAACTACAATCATGATATATTTTGTAATATGTCAAGTTCCCATGATCCTGTTTTTACATTGTCTTGTACAAATGAACATTTGGTCCAACTAAATAAATCATTAGGAACTATTGTAATGTTTAAATTACTAACACTATCTCCTGTGAAATTAATTCGCACATTACATACTTGTAGATAGCCATCTATTGTTCCGAAACAAACATGACCTTTCAATGCTTGTTCATTGTCTCTTTTTTCTAATATTTCTAATAAGTCATTCTTTAACTCATGATTGAAAGTCGTTTTGTTCATCTTAAAAATAACTATTACAAGAACTGTAGTCATCAATGTTAGCAGGATGCTGACGAGCACCTTCTTTCTGCTACACGGTTGTCTTTGCGAACACATCTTCTGTCACTGGCCAACTTTCGTCTGTAGGTCTGCTTACAAATTATCAATATATTATGAAATTATGTTGTAGGTTTATACAATTTGCACTGATCTGCATGAACCCAAAACCCCAAAACAATTTTGCCTCCATTTATTCCGTGAACCATCAAGAGGTCTTTGCACTTGAACCATTGTTTGTCCCATTGTATCTGTTATGTCATAAGGACCTTCCCAGTTTGCCTCCCAAGGTCCAGTTTTCCTAAAAGTTTTTTTCATGACCATACCCCCCTTTAAAAACTTAGAAAAATCAGGAGGTGTCATTTTGCACAAACGAGTTGCTGCATGTGGAAGAATTTGCTCCAAATTTTCCTGCAGCATTTGCAACCATTTATTTTTAGCAATTGCATCTTTCTGTGGGGTAGACAAATATGGTTCATTAGGAAAATTCAACTGCATTTTCCTGCCTGTCATCAATTCAAATGGAGTGTATTGTGTAGATGAAGACACAGTGCCTCTAATACAGCAGGAAATGCCTGTACCCATGTGTTGCCTTTCTCAAGTAACATTTTTGAAAGTCTAGATTTCAATGTTCAATTCATACGTTCCACAATCCCAGCAGATTGTGGATGATATGCAACATGAAATCTCTGCTCTATGCCTAGAATAACACACAGTGGTTGCATGATTTTTCCCTGTGAAATGGGTACCTCTGTCTGACGCTAGAAGTCTAGGAAATCCCCATCTTGAGAAAATGTGTGTCCATAATGCTTCAGCCATTTTTATGAATCATCTTTAGTCAGTGGAATTACTTCTAACCATTTAGAGAATATATCCAGAACTACTAGTCAATTTTTACCTGTTGGTAATGGCCCAATAAAATCAATTTGTAAAGTAGTCCAAGGACCATTTGCAGGTGCTATACGTTGTATAGGCGGTTTTTGTCCTTTAGGTCTGGGATTTATTTGTGCACATATCAAACATGATTGTACTACCTGTTGTACAGTCTTTTCCATGTTATCCCAATGACACTTATCTCTGAGTACCTCTAACAGTTTCTGCTGTCAAATATGACCTAAACCTTCATGATTATATTGTGTAAATAACACTTTTAGATGTTTTGGCATGACCGGACACAGTTCTCAGTTTTGGTCATGACACAAAACCCCGTTCTCATGAACAAATGGAGGTTTTGAATCAACCCGAGAAGCCGCAAGGGACGAATCCTTTGCCTGTTCTTCTGCAAAAGATGGAGGCTGTGTGTTAGTCTTTCTAACCACTGCTACTGACATAGGTTCTGTCTGCAATGCATTTTCACCAGTTAAAGCTGCTCTTTTTGCAAATTTATCAGCTATTTCATTTTCTTCACTAAGTAAATCTTTACCTTTTTGATGGGCAGGAACTTTAACTATAGCATGTAAACATGGCTCTTGAGACGCAATTCCAAATATGGTCTCTAGTGTCTCTTTGTGTGCTAACACTTTATTTGAGGCATCTACGAACCCTCTTCTTTTCCATATAGCTAAATGTTCTGTTAGTGATCTAACCACATATGAACTATCACTATATATCACTAGGGGATGCCCTTCTTTTTCCTCAAGTGTCAGTACTGTTTTTAATGCTTCTAGTTCTGCTCTCTGTGCTGACAAATGACCTGGCAATTTATGCTCTACTGAATATCCTCATTTTGGATACCATATAGCATAACCTGTATAGTACTTCCCATCGGAACAGAATCTGGACCCGTCAACAAACACAGGTTCATCAGATTCACTTGCTTCCTTTCTGAAAAGAGAAAGAATATTCTCTTCAACTTCTGCTAAACATTCATGGGGTTTACCCTCATATTGCATTAGTTGTGGAAGTACATACTTTGCCTTATGTTCTACCTTAATTTGCTTTGGTGATAGAGCTATTAACCATTGTGAAAATCTCTGATGTGACACACCTGGAATTCCTTTTTCAAGAAGTAATTTCAAAGGTGTGTGTGGTGTTTGCAAAATTATGTCCTTGAATCCCACTATGTGTTCAGTTGCCATTACCGCAAAATGTACTCCTACCAAATGTCTGGCACAAATTTCTAGCCCTCTTTCCACTGGGGAAAGAATTTTAGAAAAATATCCCACTATTCTCCATAACTCTTGCTGCAATTGTAATAGTACTGCGGAGACAGCCGTCTCTGAAGTATGTACTTGAATTGCAAAAGATGCAGTTGGATGTATTGTCGCTAAAGCAGGTGCAACCTGTAAGTCTCTTTTAAGTACCTCAAATGCATTCTGATGTTCATCTGTCCATGGTCCAAATGAAGATTCACTATTTTTCAAGAGATCATATAAAGGTTTGGCTTTTTCAGCGAACCCTTCAATGAATTCTCTGGAAAAATTCATTAATCTTAGGAACTGGCGTAAGGCCTTGTGTGAAGTCGGTACAGGAAGAGAAGAAATTGTTTTGATTCTTTCCTGCACTGGCTTCTTGTGTCCTGGACCAATTTGTACACCCAAGTATTGTACTTCTGGTTGCATCAGTGTTACTTTGCGTGTATTCAGTTTTAAACCAGAATCCTGCAAAAGGAAAAATAATTCATTTAACAGAATCAGGTGTTCTTCCTCAGTTTCAGTCTGCAAAAGCATATCATCAACATATTGTAACAAGCATTCTGGCCTAGAAAACTTAGACAAAACTTTTGCTAATGCCTGATGAAAATATGTTGGAGAACTTTGAAAACCATGGGGTAACACAGTAAACACATATTGCTGATTTTGAAAAGTAAAAGCAAATTTATACTGACAACTATGCTTTAGTGGTACAGAGAAAAACCCATTACTTACATCTAGTACTGAGTATACCTTAGCCGTTGACGTCAATCGTGACATTATATCTGGGGTTTCTGCCACCACATGTGTAGAAGGTGGTGTGTATTTATTTAATGTACGTAAATCAATTGTTAATCTCCAGCAATTCGATTCTTTTTTCAAAATTGGCCACAAATTATGATTGCATGGACTATTTGCTTTTCTAATTATTCCTCTCTGTTCCAAATCATTAACGACACTTGCAATAGAATCAATTGAATCTGGGGGTAATCTATACTGCCTCTGTGGGAGTGGATCAGGACCTTGAATGTCAATCAGCACATTTTTAAATCTTCCACATTCATTTTTACTTTGTGCCCATAAATCTGGATAACTCTGTACAATCTCTTTAAGTTCAAGGTTATCCCTAGTATTAGGCCAGTGCATTTCTGTAGACACTACATCTACTGGACAAACAATTCCTAGCTCCCCATATTCAGTAGGATCCAATAGCACTGGTTTCCTACCCTTAGCATCTTTCCAAATAGCTTTGTTTCCCAAATCTACAATCCAACCTCTTTTTTGCATAACATCTGTGCCTATGATATTATCAACATTTTTGCAGTACCAGATATCAATTTTTGTTTTTAAACACTGAGGTATTTCTAGAGTAACATTATTTACTAATGTTGCCATAGATCCTCCACTTCTGTCAAAACCTACAATTGTACATATAGGTGCACTTGGTGATAAAGGTAGTTGTAAACTAGTTATACTTAACTGAGCACCTGTATCAACAAGAAATTCTGTGTCATAACCTTTTAAAGAACATTTAATGTATGGTCTACCACATCCATCTAAATTTAATGGAGCCAAAAATTCAAGTAGACGTGGCCTGATTCCTTTAGATTGTCATTGTGAATTTAAAATTTGGTCAGTCTGATTAGACATGTTAGAAATCACACACTGTCTGTCTCCTGTGTTTGAGGAAGCTACAATTTCTCTCACTTGCTTTATTAGAGGAGTATATGGCGAATCTCTGGTGTTTTCTATATTAGGATTATTGTGAATAAATCCATTTGATTTGCCATAATCCCTTGATTGTAAATCATGAAAATAACTCCTGCAGTTTCTCTTTATATGACCTGCCTTGTTACAATAGAAACAGACCAGACTATGTGTCGAGTTTCTTTCATAGTGTGAGTGGGGCATATTAAAACTTGGAGCTTCTCTCCTCTTTGTCTGAGTTCTAGCAGCTGCAGGAGGCGAGGGAGGAGGGGACTTTCTGTATCTGGGTTTGTCCTCTCCCCTTTCTCTCCTAACTGCACAGACAGATTTTTTAATATTTTGTTGTCTGGATTCCCTTCTCACCCTATCTAGAAATGATGCTGCATCTTCAATATTTTGACACTGGAGAGCGCATGCAATTGATATTGGATCAAGATATTTAAATTTTTTTACAAATGCATTTACCATAGATTTTGGTGTCTGATCATCAGGAATACTCATTACCAATCTGTATGCACGCTCAAATTTTAAAAGGAAACTGAAGACATCTTCATTTATATTTGGTTTTAAATTTTCTAAAATCTCAATATCCACATGCTCATTTCCTGTTGTTAATCTTATTAATTGTGTCAATCTATCTCGCTCATTCCCATGGACTATTTCACCATCTTCATCATTAGGGGTACTAATGGGTGGGGTCAGTCTACGTGCAATGTATGTTGGCAGCCATATTTTAAACAATCTGTTCCTTTGTTCGTCATTCAAATTATGTTTCAATAAATTAGACTCAAATATGTCTGCATTACCAAAGGCATCCATTGATGGATTATATGGGGGAATATCTTTGGTAACTTTCATCAGCTGCTCTTGAATTTTTAATTTAAGTTTTGCAGCCTTATCTAACAATTTTCTACGTTGCAAATCAGCCTGGGATGATATTTCTGTGACATCAACTGGCTCTGGTATCAAATTATGATCACTCCTTGTAATCACACACAACTGTTTAGCTTCAGTTCTAAGTTTACAAATTAATTCAGATTTAAGATCCAGTTGTTCTCCCAAATCATAAATACTTGCCTGTAGTCTATCACAGTTAGTACATTTCATTTCTGTTACACATACAGATTTCTCTTTACTGTCTGTCTGTGTACTTTTTAAATCTTGCACTTTTACTTGTGCTGGTACTTGTAATTTTGTTGGAGCCACTCCTGTTCCAAGGATCATTGTGTCAAATGTTTCTACCAATTTTAAAACATTTCTAATTTTCTTTTTTGTTTTATTTAAACATAACAATTTATTATCAATAGCTGCATTTGCTTGTTTACATTGTTCATACAAGCTTGCCCACAATTGACTATCTGTATGGCATCTATCAAACACAAAATCAAGTTTACTTTTCTCTGCAATATCAGTAACAAAATCCATTATTACTCACCAGACAAGATGATCTTTAATGCACGACACCGTCTGCCTTTAGTCTTACAGCTGCGCAGTGTGGATTTGCTTCTGGAAACTTGCCAATCTCTGCCACGTGTTTGCTTCTAGATTTCACGTTGTATCTTGTGCTGCTTTCTTTATAACACGTGCTTTTGTCTGTTGTAGAATATAATCTTGGAACCGTCTTTGTGATTTAAAAAAACCTTTGTCTTCTAATAAGCACACACAACTCTTAACACAGCTTTA
>OW240925.1:8035883-8048056 GCA_933207985.1 Pelobates cultripes
AGCACGGCCACCCAGGATACACCGGCAGATATCTTGGCCAATCTACAGACCCTCAATAGCAGGTTGTCTAAGGTGGAGAGCGCCATCTCCTCCTCAGGTACTAACACCGTAGTCCCAGTCTCTACCACGGCTGTACCTGCCATACCTTCATGTCCCTCTATACTCCCCCCTCCAGCACCTGGCACAGCCATCACACCTTTCGAGTCACCAGCACACTCCGTCCCAGATTCTATCAGAAAAGATATCCTTGACGGGAAGGATGTGTGTCTGGTGTCTTTACTCATAGCCTCTCAGGATGTACTCGAGAACAAGGCATACAATTATGGTGACATCTCTGTCGTGCTTAAAACGAGGGATCCCAGGCTTAATAAAAAATTGTCTATCCCACAGTTTGTGATAGCTTTCGGGATATACCGCGACGTCATTTGCACGGTGTATCCCCATAGGAGAGAAGAGCTAGATCTCTATCTCCACAAGGTAGTGGATCTAGGCATCAAGTATGGGGGCTCTTCCTTCTATGACTACCACAAGTCAGTCTCAGCGAAGGCGGCGACCCATCTCAAGCAGTTCAACATTAGAATGAACTGGGGTCAGATGGACACTGAACTTTTCTGTCGCCACTTCGCTGGACTCAGGTCCCCGGCTTGTGCCATCTGTAATTCTACATCCCACATGGCGGACTTATGTCCCGTCGAACCAGATCCTACCACCTCCACTCTCACCCCTCACCCCACGTTCACACCTCACTCCTCTTTCACCCCTCACAAGCCAGCGGGTGGTCTCCGGGATAAGCTGGGTAGGCCCATCTCCTTTTTAGGTAAAGCACAGGTGTGCAATAATTTCAACGCAGGCTCCTGCAGTTTCAGCGCCTGTAGACTATTGCACATCTGCTCCATATGTTTCAGGGCACATACCAAGACCATGTGTCCAGCCAGGTTGTCACCAAACAAATGACTAACCGACATTAATATCGATAACCTGGTTTTTTATCTAAGGTGTCACCCCAGCAGGCACTTAGTGGATTTTCTCACCACAGGTTTTTCACAAGGGTTTCACACAGGCATAATAGCCATTCCCCCAGGTACACTAGAATGTCCTAATCTCCAGTCTGCACGTTTAGACCCAGTCGCTGTAGACACTCTCATTTCCGCAGAAACCACAAACGGTTTCATGATCGGTCCTTTCACCTCTTCACCGTTTTCCTCCTGGCGCACTAACCCCATTGGTATTGCTATTCACAAATATTCTAATAAAAAACGTCTCATTATCGATTTATCGGCACCGCACTCCTCTTTTGTTCCAAGCATAAACGCACTCATTCCAGCAGACGAATTCTCTCTGCAGTACGTCACCATCGACGACGCCATACAGTCTATCATGACATCTGGTAATCGACCCTGGCTCAGCAAAACAGACATCACTAACGCTTTTAAATTACTGCCCATACACCCCTCACTCTGGCACTTACACGGTGTTAAATGGCGAGGGTATTATTACTTCTCAACACGACTCACTTTTGGTTCCCGAAGCAGCCCCAAACTTTTCGACATTTTCGCTGAGTCACTATGCTGGCTGCTTCTGAATGTCATCAGGTGTCACTCCGTTATTCACTATCTAGATGACTTTCTACTGATAGAGCCAGGGTCATCAACACCCACAGCAAACAATAGTACTACCGCACTTTTTTCCACACTTGGAGTCCCTTTGTCCCCAGCCAAAACTATAGGACCCACTACAAAGTTGACCTTTTTAGGCATAGAGCTCGATTCTGTCAAACTCAGAGCTAGCCTTCCACACGACAAACTTTCACGATTGAGAGGGGAGATAGACATGTTCCTGCGGAATGACGTTTGCACCAGGAGAGAACTTCAGTCCCTTCTTGGATCTCTGAACTTCGCCATGCGCATCA
This sequence comes from Pelobates cultripes, assembly GCA_933207985.1. NCBI lineage: Eukaryota > Metazoa > Chordata > Amphibia > Anura > Pelobatidae > Pelobates > Pelobates cultripes. The sequence continues at coordinate 8,037,793 of OW240925.1, forward strand.
TTCCGCAGGGAAGGTCTTTTATTTCCAGACTTCTTTGCCTGCTCCATGGAGTCCCGGACTCCGGCACAGTTTCTTTGGACCCCCACGCCAAGGCTGACTTGGCTATGTGGGGGAAGTTTTTGAAAGACTGGAATGGTATCTCCATGTTTATCCCCCCTCTCTCCACCTCTTCACCCATCATCCACACGGACGCAGCAGACAACACCGGTTTCGCAGCCATTTTCGGGAACCACTGGTTTAGGGGCCACTGGCCCACTGAGACGGATGCCTTGCCAGGATTCAGGGAAACCTCAACCCTATTTGAAATTTACCCCATTGTGGCGGCCGCACACACCTGGGGTCATCTCTGGTCCGGCAAGGCAGTAAAATGCTACTCAGATAACTCGGCAGCTTGCGATATTATTAACAAAGGGCGCTCATCATCCCTAACCATCATGCGGCTGATTCGCAAGTTGACCTGGCTGGCAGCATCCAATCAGTTTCACTTAGTATGTTCTCACATCCCGGGTATTCACAACACCGCCGCTGACGCTCTTTCTCGTTCTCGATTCCAGGCATTTTCTCAGGCACTCCCAGCAGCTCACCATCAGCCATCCAGGACACCACGGTTTCACGAACTAATATTGGATTAAGCACACTCTTGCTTCACGCTAGATCACTCACTCACCAAGCATTATCACCCAACACTGCTATCACTTACAATAGGGCACTTAACATATTTAATAAATTCACTGCAGAATTCGGGCTACAAGGCGACTTTTCTATCCAAACCATGGTGTCTTTTGCCACTTTCTGCCACCTACACCTTAAGCTGTCACACAACACCATTAAACTTTACCTCACCGGGGTTCAGCACCACAGCCTCACCAATTTTCCTAACAGCACCCCCTTTTTGTCTTCATACCCCATAAAAAAGGTCTTGAAAGGTATATCTAAGGTTTCACCACCACTCGCAAGCACTAGATTACCCATAGATGGGCCTATCTTCAGGTCTCTTAGCAATCTCCTTGACACAGCCCCATTTGATAGCTACACCAATACGGTGATAAAATCTGCCATATATCTCGCTTTCTACGGTTTTCTCAGACCTAGAGAGTTCACAGTGATTTGTCAAGGAGATATCGCACTATGCCTTAAAACTTCACACCTCACCAAGGTAGAGGATCACTACCTCCTCTCTATCCCTACCACTAAAACCAACCGGTCAATACATCCTACTATAATTCCTCTCTTCCCTACTGATAATGCCTGGTGTCCGGTGAAAGTTCTCGACCAACTACGGTCTACTTTTCGCACTCACCTGCCAGACTCTCCGCTCTTAACATTACAAGGGCACCCGCTTACCACGGCAAAATTAATGTCACATGTCAGAACCCTGTTATCCAAGCTCGGACACAATCCGGCTGCATTCTCCGGGCACTCCTTCCGCATAGGAGCCGCCTCAGCAGCCTCAAGCACAAACGCACCGGTCCACATCATCAAAAGGCTCGGGCGATGGAAATCCTCCATATATAACGCATATATTCCGCAACCAGAGAAAGAGCTTCGCCAAGCTTTCAGAAACTTGGTCTTGTAAAATGCAATAAAGTGTGTATTTTCTCGAATTTATCTTTTTGCCCTCTTTTATTTACAGGCCCACTCGTACGTTGGTTTCGGCACACCACAACCAACTTTGCTCACAGTTACTATCCATCACGTATTTAAATTCCGAGCACAAGTAGAAAGGCCATTAGGCCTGAATTTGTGGGAGGAGTAAGTCCCCTACTTAAGCTCTCAGCCCCTACTCACCGCTGCCGCTCAGCTGATTGTCCCCACCCACCTACACCCTGTTTTAACTACATTATCCTTGGTGGGCCCTCTTTTATTTACAGGCCCACTCGTACGTTGGTTTCGGCACACCACAACCAACTTTGCTCACAGTTACTATCCATCACGTATTTAAATTCCGAGCACAAATATATATATATATATATATATATATATATATATATATATAAAAAACAGTGTTGGCTACCTCCTACGCCTCTACTGCTGCTTCCACCTGCACCGCCACGGTCACCGCCTCCTCAACCTATGGGTCACTTAGTATAAACTATGTACACATTAGCAGAGGCTTGTAAAGACCTTTTCTCCATGCATCAGGAGTTGAGCTCAGTTTGAGCAATGAAAGAGAATACCCTGCACTCCAACCCTCTCTAAAATGGATAATTCTGATGATCCTCCTGACAGCCATGCTTTAGATTTTGATTTATGTTCTTCCAAAGGTAAAATCAAAGATTCCATCTAGTGCTATTTTATGGTTCAGCTGTATTTTTAATTTTTATGTTATTTTAAGTGATTTCCCTATCCACATTTGTTTGCAGGGCACTTGTCCTACTCTTACCCCCATTTTACTTCCTTTTGCAGCTCTCTAGCCCTTTCCAGGAGTTTTTTAGAGGCATTTTTGTGCCCAAAAGTTCAGGTCCCCATTGACTTCAATGGGGTTTGGGTTCGGGGTCAAGTTCGGGATCAAGTTCAAGCCCGAACCCGGACTTTTTTTTCAAAGTTCAGCCGAACCCGCCGGACACGAACAACCAGGTGTCTGCTCAACTCTAGTTGTTATACATCCTTTGCTTCTCTAAATGCTCTGCAAAAAAAATAATGAAAAAATAATATATATATGCAAAATAAATCAGCGCAAAATAAATTTGTAACTCTACAGGATCTCTGATAACTTTTAAACTGAAATTGTTGAAAGGCTTATTTAAATAAAATGTTAAATACATTTACAGCTTTAAATGTAACCAAAAGATACTAAATGATGTGTTAAGCAGCCAGCCCAATTAACTAGAATAACATAAGTATTCTACCATTTAAAGTGCACAATTCCTGCACATAATGACTTTGCTTACTCAGGTACAGTCTTTAATCTATTGCAATGGCAGAAGGATTAACCCCTTAACGACGAGTGACGGACGAGGTCCGTCACTCAGGGGTTTGCCATAACGACGAGTGACTGACCTTGTCCGTCACCCGTTAAAATTAACCCCGGATCGCCGCAATCGCACCCGATCTGGCTGCCCCAGCACATGTGCTCGCTATGACAGGCTGCATATACTCAGCTTCCGCCTCCCTGCACTTCCTGGTTCTGTGTGAAGTGCAGGGAGCTGGAACAGTGCTGATCCTGCCCTCTGTTAAAAAAATAAAAATTAATGTTTATTTAAAATCCCACCCCCCTTTACTCATTTTAATTAAAAATTAACCCCATCCCTGCCAATTGATCACTGACTTCAGTGATCAATTGGCAGGGATTACATTTTACTGTCATCTGTTTTTTTTTTTTAACCCCTGAGGGTTAATTTTTTTTTTAACCCTTTAATTTAAATATTTAAAAATTCTATATTTAGCTAGCTGGTGTGGGTGGAAGTTAGTGGGGAATTGGGGGATTTGGTGTTAGGCTACCTAGGGGTTAACGTTAAAAAAAGTTTTAAAATAAACATTAAAAAGTTAAAAATGAAGCTAAAATGTTTTTTAATAATGTTTAAGAAAAAAAAAAAAAAAAGACACCCCCCTTTACCCAGTCCAAATAAAAATTAACACCTTCCCTGCCAGTCGATCACTGCCTACAGTGATCAAAATACAGATCACAGTATTATACTGTGATCTAATCTTTTTTTAACCCCTGAGGATTAACTTGTTATTATTTTTTAACCCTCAGGGGTTCAATTTATTTAATTTAAATATTTTATAACTATATATTTTGCTAGCTGGGGTGGGTGGGAATTATAGGAAAATGGGGAATTTACTGTTAGTGCTGCTTACTGCTAGTTAGGGGTTAATGGTAAAAAAAAAAAAAGCTTAGAAAAATGTTAAATCTGTAAAAAAAATTTAAAAAAGTTTAAGAAAGTTTAATAAATTAATAAGCAAAACAAAAGTTTAAAAACTAGTTTTTAAAAGTAAAAAAGTTTCAAAAAGTAAAAAAAATACATTTAAAAACGCTCATTACCACTACACCTGAAACAAGCTAGAAAAAAAATGATCCCACGCTAAGGTTCAAAATATGTCTTTTGAATTACCCCAGGGTGTATTCTTTAATAAATAGTATGTGTTTGTGGGGAAGTTTCAATAACCAACCGTCTAAACTACTCCAAATTGGAACATGAACACAGCATAAAACTTCAAAGTTAGAAAAAAACTGAATGGCTGCGTTTCAAATGCGCCCCTTCAACATCCACATATACCTGGCAAAGGTACATACAGGGGTATTGCTGTACTCAGCCGACATAGCTGAGCAACATATGAAGTATTATACACTGGCAGCACACATAAGGTTTGCAAAATATACTGCAATTGCAATCCATATGTAAAAAACGCACAAAATGATTTTTTATTACATGCTTTAGCATATATTGGTGAATAAATGGGGGCATGTTAAGGCACAATATGCACCTTATGAGATACCCTGGAGTGTCTACTTTTACAAATGGTAGGCCTTTGTGGGTTTTTTTTGAACAGTTAAACTGCTATAATACCCCAAATGGAAGCATAGGCTCATTAAATCCGTCTCTCAAAATTCTACTGTGAATACTGAAAAGGACAGATCTCCTATATGGCACTGTAACTTCACGAAATAGTGCCAAAGACATACAATGGGGGTATCATTTTACTCAGCAGATGTAACTGAACACAAAATAAAACTTTGTACAGGAATAGCACACACCAACTTAACAAAATAAACATGAGAAGTTCTTTGTTATAAGTTTGTGTGCCAAAAACCAAAAAAAAAACAAAACACAATTTTACTCCAATATTTAGCAGAGATTGGCAGTGAAATGGCTATGTAGAAAGTATCAAAACAACCCTAGGTAAATAGCCTGTGATGTCTTCTTTATATAAATATATACTTTTGTATGGCAATTTTGTTTTCTTTTATGGCTACTAAGCTTACAAAACAAACATACCAAATTCTAAAATCGCACCACATTAAAAGTTTATTTTACTCCTTGTGCTTTGTGACCTGTAACTACCAAAAAAAACTTAAAATCCCAGACACATTATATATTCTGTAAATCAGAACAACTAAATTAATTAATTTTTAATTACTTTCCTTAACCTGCACTAATTATGCACACATTATAATTGAAAAAAACTGTAAAAAAAACAACAACATTTACTCATGGGTTAGCTCCTCCCCTTACAGCAGAAAGGACAGGAAAGAGAACATTGAAATTGGTATAAATAGATCCTCCCCCTTCCCATCAGGCAGTCTTTTTTTCTGTCTTTCACAGCAGTTTGGAAGGAGTCTGCTTAAGCAGGCCTAGATTTTTTTTTTTTTATGCTCACCGGGCAATACCCCTGCCGGGGTTCAGCCTCTAAGCCCTGAAGACTCAGCAAAATGCACTAATAATGGATATCCTGGCTGTATAAAGACTGCTGGAATTCCACAGCCTGAAGACAGAATAATATCCAAGGTAAGAGAACTTTCTTGGGTGGTGATTGAAGTACATACATGTATATGACAGGTTTTAAAAACCTAACTCTAGAGGGGGGAAGAGGGGGAGAGTGGGGGGAGAGGGGGAGGGGAGGGAGGGAGAGGGAGAGGGAGAGGGAGAGAGAGAGAGATTGTAGTTGTGGCAGGGATTTAGGCCTATATAAACCCAGCAAACCCAGGCTTACCTGTCTTCGAGGGGGAGAGGGGGAGAGGGGGAAGAGGGGAAGAGAGAGAGACTGTAGTTGTGGCAGGGATTTAGGCCTATATAAACCCAGCAAACCCAGGCTTACCTGTCTTCGACGATTCTGGAAATTCTCTTCGCTTCCGGCGAACACAGACCTCTGACGTCATACTCTCGCGACGCTCAAAGAACGCTCAGGCAGTGAGTATTACACAGTCGAACGGGTCCTTTCGGCAGTTTTCAACGCAAACAGTAAGTCCATTCACTTTTCACTCCATATACAGTACGTTCGCACAACTCTCGTTCGCATGAATTCGACAGGGGGGTTGCCCGATCTGCATTTTTATCAGCTTAATGCAATAATAAAAACTCACACTGCTCTGCTCACTGGGAGACAAACATGATACTACTCTTGCATAGGTACTTCGAGCCAACCCAACTGTCACATATATACCATCTGCAGCAAAAACGCTCATAACACGATACGCTAGGTTCTGTAGCACACAGAAGGGCAGATTTTTTATTTTCACATACAAATACATTTCACGTAGTAACCATACAGAATGGTCCACACCGTGAATTATTCGCTAATCAATGCACTTTAACACATGGAAAACAGAATTGTAAAAGTTGCTAATATGCAAACAAATATCCAACTAAATTATAGTCACAGCTTGGCTAGAATTTTGTGCTCAGTTCCCAGTAGTTCACTGTCTGGTTATTAAACCCCCTACTCATATAATAATAAAGAACATATAGTTCTCTCACATACAAAGCTGCATATTATGGTTACAAACCAGGATTCCCTGATAGATGCTAGTATTGTGGTAAAGAAGCAGCTTCACGGTCTCATGTCCTCTGGGACATTCTGGACAGAGCTTTAATTATTTATAATTGGCACGATCTCCTTCACCATCCAGACCCACCTGAGGTTCTCCTACTGAATATCTTTCAGCATTCATCTACAATAGTAGGAAGCGTTGTAATTACAAATAATTAAGAAGCCACTGTTGAGAAGGGAAAAAAAAAAAAATTGGTTAAACCATATACTGCCATCTAGGGGAAGAAAAATTAATTACAAATTCAGCCTGATACACCACGCAACAATACATTTATCTGTACAACTGTTCAAACCTGTTCACGTGTATTATATTATACATTCCTCTGAATATTACGTAAATGTTCTATTAGTATTTCATAAACAAATAGCAATTCATCCGACAGCATACAATCCGGCTATATAGCCAAGCATAAGCAAATACTAAATTAGTCCAAAAGAATAATACAACACAGTGGCTGACACTCGTACCACATCAGGGAAGAAAATACCCTGGCATAACTCAGGACACGGTTCGGGCGCTTATTAATTCATTCATACAATTACCCAGTCGTTCACCTTACTAGGAATGCATATCACGTACGCTGTTCATTTAAATAATTTATTATATAAGACACTTCTTTCCTTTCTAGGAATTAATTTCCACATTCGGTACTACAAATTACGCAGAATTACACGTATACGGTCTGGTTAGTAAATTAAAAAAAAAATCTACCGAATTTCGCTTATTTTACTCTATTACTCCTCCCATCTCTTTCGCAATAGGGGATTCAGCTTGGGTAAAAAACCGCCCGACCAAACATCTTCGCAAATAAACTCTTTAGTGCTTCTCAACTATGTGTTTCAAGTTTGCATACAGGTAAGGATAACGAACGATTAAATTGTTTTATTTCATTTACGTACATATCGTTCCTCGTGTTTAGGTGGCTGGCTGTTAAGGTCTTAGGTACCCAATAGCGGTAATCTCATCCCGGCTCTCTTGCCTTAAGTTAGAGGTCCCGCGAGGCCAACACCCATCCTCAATTCAGTGGTACTACGTCCCTTGGGCCAATTCATAGGTAGACGCCTCGCACGTGGCATAGAGAGGGCCTCACCTGTCACTCCCATTCTATCTTATGATTACTACTCACCGAGAGGCCAACACCCCGCCACAACGTTCAGTGGCCACGAAATTCCATCGTGCCAACTCATAGATAGAGCCTCTCAAGCCGCATGGCACTTAGTAGGGCCTCACCAGTCACCAACCTAGTGTAATTGCTTTGTCGCAGAGCGGCACTAGCTAGTCAGCCAGCACACACACACGCTCACACTCGTGCAAAAAAAATAAAACAAATTTCTAACATAACATCTCCTTTCACGCCCATAGCATGTCTAACGATTCAGTTCAAGAAGAAGACCTATCACTTGCCAGCACTCCCTCCAGACCTGGCACTCAGCCAAGACAGTCCAGTACGATGTCCAACTACAGATCCTGGACTGTTCCAAAAATCACAGCCGAACTGAATAGGAGAAACATTCCCTTTCCGGCTACCGCCAGAAAAGCCGAACTCTTCCGCTTGTTGAACTCTCAAAACATTGATGAGTTACCGGGCCCTAGTTCCGATTGTACGATTCAAAATAGTCTGACAGAATTACGAAATATGATGACCTCCCTGGTGGCTTCAGTTGCTACCATAAATAACAGATTAGATAACCAGGAAGCCACTAGTCAAGCTAGCATTCCGGAAGTACAAATTCCACTAAGACAATCCGAGACAAGCTCAGGAGGTAACTCCAATCCATTTCCTGCTAAAACATCTAATATAATCTACCCAGTACATTTGATACCACAAAATTTTAAAAGAGACATACTAGAAGGGAAAGATGTTAATCTAGCTTCTCTCCTCATTGCCTCACAGGATATAATCGAACAGAGCCTATACTTTCGACGATATCCGTGGTAATGAAAGCTAGAGATCCTAGGCTCAACAAAAGCTAAAATTCCTGAGTTTGTGTTAGCTTTTGGCTTATATAGAGATGTCATTTGCACTTCTTTCCCACACCGTAGAGAAAAGCTGGATCTATATCTGCACAAACTGGTGGAATTTGCTTATAAATACGGAGGTTACGCGTTCTACGACTACCATAAGTCCTTTTCTGCCAAGTCAGCCGCGTCATTGGCCCAATACAACACTCCCACCGATTGGAGTCAATTAGATACAGAATTATTCTGTAGACATTTTGCAGGGCTTAAAACACCAGCATGTGCAATATGTGCCTCAGCATCTCATACGGCAAACTTTTGTCCGAGTAACATAGGTGGCCCAAAGTATATGTACCCACTATATGCTCTATGTATGAGTTACAATGAGGACGCTGCCTCAGTATATGTACCCACTATATTGTCTGTGTATGAGTTGATCTGGTGTTCTTTATATGCTCTGAGTCACTGTGAAAACACAGCCTCAGTATATGTCCTCTACATGCTTTATAGGTAAGATGGTGTGGAGGCATTGCTTCAGTTCTCTATATGATTGATGTATTAGTGGAAAAACAATTGTGACTAAGTGCCCTTTGCCACTTTGTCCTGGAGAGGCCTGCTTACCTGTATGTATGAGTTACTATGCGGACACTGCCTCAGTAAATGTACCCACTTTATACTTTATGTAGGAGTTACTGTGAGGACACAGCCTCAGTATATGTATCCACTATATGCTCTATGTAAGAGTTACTATGAGGACACAGCCTTAGTATATGTACCCACTATATGCTCTATGTTTGAGTTACTATGCGGACACTGCCTCAGTAAATGTACCCACTATATGCTCTGTGGCGAAACCAACCTCGCCACTGTACACTGGAGAAGCCTGGTTACTCGCCTGCTGCCTTTGGACTATGGCCCCATGTTAAAAGACATATTTTCCCCTGCAGAAAAGACTTATTTGTGCTTTTCTGCCGGGTGTTCGGTAGATTTGTTTGAGTGTGTTGTACCCCAGATAGGAATCCCATGGAGCCCATTCGCATGAAACTGACTGTGTAAAGACTTTGGCTCCATGGCGATTAAACTGTATTTGTGTGGTCTGAGCGCCATTCGCTTAATAATGTGCACTCAGACCTGAGCTATGTGGGGATATGTTGAACGTATATGTTTTATGTACTGAATGTAACTGTAGGTAACTTTATGTCTTTTTTACTGTTTGTTTTCTGCCATGTGGTTAATGGAGTTTTGCCTCTGTCTTTGGAGATAATTGAATTACCTCTCAATTATCTCCAGAGCAGAGAGGAGGGATTGTGATGAATTGTGGGAGTGTTAAAGGTGTATGTCTGTGATTGGCTAAGAGCCAATATGTTTCTCAGTCTCCCATTTCGTCCCCTAGGGGAGTGTCCACCAGGTGGGAGACCTGCATAAAAGCCAGGCAGTTAGCCCCAGTGAATGAGTTCCTGCTTAACCCTCAAAGTGAAGTGTCATCTCATTATTGGGGGAGGATTTATTGTATGCTGTTCCAGTTTGACTGCTAGGAGTGTAAACCTATTTGCATGGTTTTTCCTATTCGGCTGTTTCCAGTATTCGTGTGTTTGCAGTAGCTGTCTGTGCATCTGAAAAAAGGGGAATATCGCCTAAATGGTTTTTTAACCTCTTGTGGGCAAAACGGTCCGTTACATGCTCTATGTATGAGTTACTGTGAGGACACAGCCTCGGTATACGTACACACTATATGCTCTATGTATGAGTTACTATGAGGACACAGCCTCAGTATATGTACCCACTAGATGCTCTATGTATGAGTTACTATGG
>OW240925.1:8055690-8074852 GCA_933207985.1 Pelobates cultripes
ACACCACAAACACAAATTAAATTGACCTATTTACACAATACCACACCACACTCTACACACAGGTAATCCCACAAGCAGGCGCCAAACACATGCACCATACACTTTCCTGGCCCTTTTGTCCTCTGGTATCCCACTTGTGGAGACACCAGAGACAATTTAAAAGCAAACACAGCGCAAGCATGTTATTACATTTGCTTGCGCTGCGCAGAACAAATACAGGGCCTTTTTCTAAAGCCAGAGCTCTTCAGCGGGGCTCTGCACATTGAACCAACATGCTCACTTTGAGAGGGGGCGTGCTTGTCATTAGTGATGGCAAAACACACCCTCTCTGGCCCCGCCCCCTTCTTGGGGGGCCGCTCTAATTGAAAAATGCCCGGGCCTAATTTTTTTCCCAGTCCGGCCCTGCTCCAATGCAATGTGGCGAGATTGGTCTCGTCACATCTCTCCCCTTTTCCAAACAGACTAACAGGGTATCTGACCTCCTGCCGGTCAGTGCCCTTGTTAGTCCAGCAGCCCACCCACAAGACATAATCAACAGCACAGCCCACCCACAATAAATGGTTACTGCACCTGGGTAGAGGAGAAGCTTGTCCATGTCCAGGTGCCTCACCACGGCAGTGCTGGGTACGGGTACGCTGACTTGGTGGGATGCTGCATGGGCAGAGACCAGCGGCACTCTGCCCTGTTGCCAGCGCTACTGGGAGGGTAGCCTGGTTGAAGCCTGGTTGTTGGAGGGGGAGACCGACTGTCTCCCCTTTAGATACACAGTCCTGCTGCTGGAGACCGACTGTCTCCCCTTTGGACACACAGCTCTGCTGCTGGAGACCGACTGTCTCCCCTTTGGTTACACAGCTCTGCTTTTCGAGACCGACTGTCTCCCCTTTGGCTACACAGCCCTGTCGCTGGGGGGCAGAACCGACCGTCCCTACCCCCTGTGCTGTATGTGCAAAGACCACGGTCCCATCTGCACAGTTGTGGGGCTTACTGTCTCCCCTCCCACTGGAGTAGGAGGAGTTTGCCATTACTGCTGGAGAGGGAGCTGCTCTGTGCTTCATCTGTGTGTTACCAGGACCACACCCGTTTGTGGCTGCTTTGGAGCTTGATTTCTGGGCTTTGGAATTACTACAGCAAGGGGCTCTGCCTGGGCCTAGGCAAGCATGGCCCTCGTGCCTTCCTCCCCAGCCTGGGGATGGAAGGTCAGGCTGGACGAGCTGCAGGCAGTGCTGGCTTTTGGGGAAGGTAAGGCGGATACCAGGGGCCTGTCTTGGACTGAGCATCAGGCCCTCTCCCGGCAAATACGAAACCAGGTCTCCCTGTTGGAGGAACTGGCGGGGGGGATGTCTAGGAAGCTTACAGCATGGAAAAGGGAAGTGGGGGTCCCCCAGGGAGCTACGGCCCACACCAGGGCCGATATCCAGCTGCCCTCTGGGCTGCTGGCTGAGTGCCGTGAACTTGCCAGCAGTGGCCTCCACTTCCTAGAACAGCCCCCCCCGTCCCTGGAGGTGGGAGAGGGTACCGAGGAGGAGGTAGTCCCTGAGACCCCCCTGAGGTGGCTAGTGCCAGCAAGACCCCTCAGGCCTCCCTCACCTATGCTGAGGCTGCAAAGGGTGAGGGGGTTGAGGCTAGGGTCTTTATGGGGCTACCTTCTGACAGGCTCCGGGGTCTGCTTGTGTCCCTGAAGGCCCAGCATGCCGAGGCAGACTCTGGCCTAGCTGGGGTCCAGGCAGAGCTAAGGGAGCAGAGGGAAAAATCAAACAGGACCTCTAATTACAAAAGGGCCGCTATAGCTGAGAAAAAATTAGTGGAGCAGCATCTATCCTACACCCTGCTCCAGACTGAAAAGAAAATAGCAGACATCCAGGCCATCCTGCAACAGAGAGCCAAGGACGCTGCGAGGTCCAGGAGGCAGAGGGCTATGGAGGGCAGGAAGGACATGTCCCCAGGTGAGGAGTCCAGCAAGGACTTGGATTCCAACTCCCATCACTCACCTGGGGAGCCGTCTACCTCTGCCCTTGCTACTCCAGGGGGCGCTGCTGAGACGGAGGGGAAGGCCAGAGAGAAGGACAGTGAAGAGGAGTGGGACGGAGAGAAAGGTGAAGAGTGGCAGCTGAAAGTGCAGGACAGAGGTCGAGGGCTGATTAAGGAGTCTCTCCTCAAGTTTGGAAACGAACTTGGGGAGGGCTCCGTAAAGGACAAAAAGAAGAAAAAGAAAAACATCGCCCGGCGTCAGCCTGAGACCTCTGTCAGGGGGTCTGGAGATTCCACAGAGGAGGGTGAGTGCTCAAATGCTGAGTATATGTACAATGATGATGTTCAGGCCTTGCAGAAGCCTGGGGCCAGGGATACTAACCTTGCAGGTGGCAACACCTGTATGCCCCAGAAACCTGCACAACCTGCCTCTGTGGAAGTATCTGGGCCCCCCGCCGCCCTCCATGGTGACAGGGAGACCATCCCCGCCGGTACTATGGCGTGTACCGGTGATCCCATGGAGGGGTCCTTCCCTTGCTCCCTTCCCACTCCCTCCCTTCCCTCTGACCTTCCTCTCCGTGTGGTTGCGTCCCCTGGAGTGGCTGGTACCTCTGCCTCCTGTCCTCAGGCGGCTGCTGGGCAGGATGGCACTGGATGGAGCAGTCTGGAGCAGGGTGATGGCCCTCCTTTTCCCTCTGCTCCCTTGGAGCAAGCTCGACTGCTCTCCCCTACCAGCAAGTCTCCTCCCCTGTTTGTCCCCAAGTCTGTTTCCCTGGATGTGTCCAAGTTTGTCTTCCAGTCTGTTCCCCCTGCTTCCCTATGTGTTCCCCTTATGTCTGAATGTGTAACCAGTCCCCCTGTTGTTCCTGTTGTTCCTGTTGTTCCTGGTGCCGCGGGTGCCGCTGGCGCTATGGAAGACAGGACTGCAGGGGACTCCCATCATCCTCAGCCAGCAGTCCATACTGAGGAAACCACCAGTGGAGGTAAGAAAAGTATGACTAACATTGTGTTTGACTCCACTGGTGGTTTAGGGATGGCTGAAGAGGATGGGAGTATGGATGTAACTGTAAATGTAATGATGGGACCTATTGGCCTTAGTAAAAAGGTCCACAGCCAGCCTGTTTGTATTAATGATGTTGCCCCTGCCCCTGGTGTTGTTGCCCCTGCCCCTGGTGTTGTTGCCCCTGCCCCTGGTGTTGTTGCCCCTGCCCCTGGTGTTGTTGCCCCTGCCCCTGGTGTTGTTGCCCCTGCCCCTGGTGTTGTTACCCCTGCCCCTGGTGTTGTTGCCCCTGCCCCTGGTACTATTGCCCCTGGTGGTGTTGCCCCTGCCCCTGGTGTTGTTGCCCCTGCCTCTGGTTATGTTGCCCCCGCCCCCGGTACTATTGCCCCTGCCCCCGGTACTATTGCCCCTGCCCCCGGTACTGTTTCCCCTGCCCCTGGTTATGTTGCCCCCGCCTCAGGTTATGTTGCCCCTGCCCCTGGTTCACTGGAGTTAGTTGGTACACAGGTGGCGGGCACGAGCACGGGCACAGGCACCCTGACAAAGGGTGCCGTGGTTATAAATAGTTTAGACGCACAAGCAGGTACACGGGTTCCCCTTAGGCACTCCCAGGTTGTCACCCAGGGTTCTGGTGTGACCGAGGCCTCTGGTTCAGCGAGGGGATTCCGTCCGAATCATTCCCAGATGGCGGGTCCCGGTGCGCCCAATGCTTGGGCATCTGGGCCACCTCGCCTCTCTGCGGACGGGCCTGCTACGCGTCCTCAGGTTTCCTTTGGGAACAGGAGGAACGTGGTACGGCTCATCTGTGGGGGTGAGACCCAGGTGCCTGACAGACGGTGGCTGGTGACCCGGCTAAAGGATATGGGATTTGCGCCCGTGGACCTGTACTCGCTCATCCATGCCTCGGGCACCCGGGAGTTCGACGTCTCCTTTATGACGTTGCAGCTCCTGGATCGCTTCTGGGCTGGGTGGGAAGCGGCCAGGTCTGCACAGGGTACAAAGTGGGCAGGATTCACCGCTGTGGCCATTTCTCGCCAGGGTCTTAAGAAGGTCACTTTCCTGGTGAGAAATTAATCCATCCCCATAGCAGACATCCTTGTTTGGACTAAGAGGTTTGGGGATGTTAAATCCCCCCCTGTTAAAATCTTAGATGAGGATGGGATTTGGACAGGCGGATGGACTGTTTCAGTGTTGCTGCGGGAGATTCGAGGTGTCACACAGCATATGCCTAATAGTTTTTTCATCGGGGCTGACCGGGTATCCTGTTTTTACCCTGGTCAGCCCAGGGTATGTCACAAGTGCGGATCGTACAGGCATTACAGCAATGCCTGTACGGTCCTCAAATACACTATGTGCGGCGCTGTGGGGCACCTCCGGGACAGCTGCAGGGAGATCCGGTGTCATCTGTGTTCAGAGATGGGTCACACGTACCGCACCTGCCCCGAAGCCCAGCACAATGTAGAGTCCATCTGGAGTCAGGAGCCGGTGGAGATGGACTCTGCTGGGTTAGGGGTTCAGGTAGCATCGTCATCTACAAGGCCCATCTCTGGCACAAGGGTTTCCCTGCCCCAGCAACAACCCATTCTCCCCTCGGTCTCTGTAACATCTCAGGACCCTGGGAAGGCCACAAGTTCACGTCCCCTCACGAAAAGTGTACGTAGAGAACGCACTACCTCCACAGCCATTATGGCTCCCCCTAGACCCCCTCCCCCTAGGCCCCCCCCCTCCTAAATTCTCCACGGTGAAGGTTACCCCCACTGAAAAGTCCCCAGATGCACGTCCCTTAGATGCACAGTCCCTAGAGTGGAGCACGGTGAAAGGTAAGAAACCCCCCCCCTCCAAGACCTCGACACTGCCCTCACCCCGGAAGATCGCCATACCCCCTGCGGTGAAACCCCCGAAAGGGGGAGACGCCACTTATAAGGGTGGTGTGGCACGGGCGTCATCCTCCTCTTCGGGCTTGCAGGAGGCCCCGGTGCCCGTATCTAACAGGTACGAGGCACTGTCCTCCAGCTGGGCCGACTGTGAGTACGAGGAGGAGATGGCGAACCTCCCCGAGGTGGGACAGGAGGTGCTTCTGAGAGACGACGGGCCACTGTATCCCGGAGTCTCAGTGAAGAGGTTCCTCGGTTCCGACACGGAGGAGGAGGGGTACCGCAGAAGGAAGGGAAAGTCTCCTTATACTTAATGCCCTTATGGCGACTTTTCCTGTACTCTCTGTGGCTACGGTGAATGTAAACAGCATTAAGTCCAGCAGGGCCCCCTTTTTGGTTTACGACCACCTCAGCCGGGCTCCGTACAATGTCATCTTGGTACAGGAGACCCGGCTGGAAACCCTCGCGGCCCTGCACGCTGCAAAGCGGGACTGGAGATGGGGGCCCTCCCACTTCTCTCTAGCCACAGAGAGATATGGGGGAATCGCCATCCTATTTAAGGACGTTGATGTTAGCATCAACAGGGTTATTGAGTTGCAAAAAGGACGGTGTGTGGTTTTAGATGTCTCAATGGGCAGGCAACCTTTCAGGATAATTAATATGTATGGCCCCCAATCTAAGTGGGAGAGGAAGCGCCTGTTTATTGAGATAGAGCCTTACCTTTATACATCCCAGCAAATCCTGTTTGGCGGTGACTTTAACACCATAACTAGGCCTCAAGACAGGAGAGACGCCACTCAGAGGCTGGGGTATGACTCCTATTTTTTAAATAAGATGGATAGTCAGGCTGGATTGGTCGATGTGTACCTTCATCACACTCCCAATCCCACGGGTGGGTACACTTATCACAGAGGTAGCTGTCAGAGTAGGATAGATAGGTTTTTCTTTAAGGAGAATTTCCCGGTGGCGGCACCCGTGCTTACACCGGTGGAGTTCTCCGACCATCACATTTTTTCTTGCGAGTTGAACGTCTATAGTACCCCACCTAAGGGTAGAGGGATCTGGCGGCTAAATTCAGACCTCCTGGTGGAACAGAGGGTTCAGCAAGCCTTCATGGAATTCTTTCGCGATCAGATGACATTGGCCGACTTAGGCCAAACGAAGTCTGAGTGGTGGGAGATGGTGAAGGCCAGAACTCAACGGCTGTTTCTGAGTGGTGGGAGATGGTGAAGGCCAGAACTCAAAGGCAGTGGCTGAGTAACAGGCAACAGAGGGTTGTAGTTAATGGAATATATTCGAAGTTTGGACTTGTCACCAGTGGGGTACCTCAGGGATCTGTACTTGGACCCATTCTCTTTAATATTTTTATTAGTATTATTGCAGAAGGTCTTGATGGTAAGGTATGTCTTTTTGCTGATGATACTAAGATATGTAACAGGGTTGATGTTCCAGGAGGGATAAGCCAAATGACAAATGATTTAGGTAAACTAGAAAATGGTCAGAATTGTGGCAACTGACATTTAATGTGGATAAGTGCAAGATAATGCATCTTGGACGTAAAAACCCAAGGGCAGAGTACAGAATATTTGATAGACTCCTAACCTCAACATATGAGGAAAGGGATTTAGAGGTGATTATTTCTGATGACTTAAAGGTAGGCAGACAATGTAATAGAGCAGCAGGAAATGCTAGCAGAATGCTTAGTTGTATAGGGAGAGGTATTAGCAGTAGAAAGAGGGAAGTGCTCATGCCATTGTACAGAACACTGGTGAGACCTCACTTGGAGTATTGTACACAGTACTGGAGACCGTCTCTTCAGAAGGATATTGATACCTTAGAGAGGGTTCAGAGAAGGGCTACTAAACTGGTTCATGGATTGCGGGATAAAACTTACCAGGGAAGGTTAAAGGATCTTAACATGAATAGCTTGGAGGAAAGACGAGACAGGGGGGATATGATAGAAACATTTAAATATATAAAGGGAATCAACACAGTAAAGGAGGAGACTATATTTAAAAGAAGAAAAACTACCACAACAAGAGGACATAGTCTTAAATTAGAGGACAAAGGTTTAAAAATAATATCAGGAAGTATTACTTTACTGAGAGGGTAGTGGATGCATGGAATAGCCTTCCAGCTGAAGTGGTAGAGGTTAACACAGTAAAGGAGTTTAAGAATGCGTGGGATAGGCATAAGGCTATCCTAACTATAAAATAAGACTAGGGACTAATGAAAGTATTTAGAAAATTGGGCAGACTAGATGGGCCGAATGGTTCTTATCTGCCGTCACATTCTATGTTTCTATGTTTCTATGTTTCGCAATCTCGCCCGGAACATGCAGTCCTCCAGGTACAAGATGTATCTGGGCTTGCTTGGGAGGTTAGACATCCTGATCTCGCAGGGAGGTGACCCCGAGGACATTGCGGCAGTTAAAAACCTGATGAGGAGTTATCAGTATGACAGGTACGCCTCCCTTGTAAAAGAGAGAGATCATGGGTCATACCGCTCGCCCGATCCTTATCTTAGCTGCAAGCGGAAGGAAGGTACCAAGTCCATCCCTAGTCTGCGGGGCACCGACGGGACCCTAGAGGAGTCTCCTCGCGGGATTCGGAAGGTGGTCGCGACTACTACATTGACCTCCTCGGAAAGGGCAGCCCCCAATGTAGCGAGGAGGGAACCTCCCACGGGAGAAGGGTAGATGACTTCTTGAGCGAGCTCACGCTCCCTGAGCATAGCGACCTCTCTTTTGACGAGTTGGTCAGCGAGATCACCATAGAAGAGGTCACAGAGAGTATCCAACAGCAGAACAAGTGTAAGTCGCCAGGTCCTGATGGTCTGACGGCCGAGGTTTACCAACAGTTCTGCGACCTCTTGGCCCCTCATCTGACCGAGGTGTTTAATGAGAGCTTGGCTCAAGGATTATTGCCACCCTCGATGAGGACTTCTGCCCTGATCTTGCTGTCCAAGCCGAACGTGCTCGACACAGCGGATGTGGGGAACTGGCCCCCCATATCCCTGTTAAATGTCGACAGGAAGGTCCTGGCAAAGATTTTGATGAAACGAGTACAGGGCCTAGCGAGGCGTGTCCTATCCACCTCCCAGTACTGTTCAATCGAGGGCAGAACTGTCTTTGATGCCGTTTTCGAAGTCAGGGAAGCCCTCGAGAAGTGCAGGGACGGAGAAAGGGGGATATACCTTCTGGCACTTGATCAGTCCAAAGCTTTTGATCAAGTAGATCACCGTTATCTGTGGTCAGTCTTGCGGAAGTATGGCTTGCCGGGAAAATTCGTCAATTGGATAATCACCTTGTACAGAGGGGCCGAAAGCTTCGCTCTTGTGAACGGGTGGAGGGGCAGGGCGTTTAGGATCCGATCCGGGGTCAGGCAAGGCTGTCCTCTCAGCCCACTCTTGTACGTGTTTGCAGTCGATCCCTTCATCCGAAGGGTCGAGGCAGGCACGTTACAGGGAGTGGCCAGGGCTCCGGAGAGGCCTTTATGGGTTGTTGCCTACGCTGATGACATCTCCATAGTGGTCTCCAATACTCGGGAGGCCACGGAGGTGGATGATTTAATCCTAGCGTATTCTGCCGCTTCAGCCTCTCATGTCAACAGGGACAAGAGCGTAGTTTTCTGGTGCGGGAAGGAGGGGGACCAGTTCCCTCTTCCAGACGGTTTCCCGAGGGCCCAGCCTGAAATTAAGATCTTGGGGGTGGTGTTCGGACCAGGGGATCTGGCTCTCAGGAACTGGACCGAACGGCTTGCCATAGCTTCTAGCAAGGTGGAGGAGAGCCACAGGTGGAAACTGACGTTCAGAGAACGGGTGAACCTAATCAAAACCTATGTTCTGACCGTATTCGGCTACGTCAGTAACATCTTCCTTTTGCCCAGGTCCCTCCACGCTCGGATGTTTGCGCTGTTCTTCCGCATGTTGTGGGGGAACAGGCTGAACCTCATCAAAAGAGAGGTCACTTACCTGGCCAGAAAGGACGGGGGTCTGGCCATGGTCAACCCCATCGTCTTCTTTACTAACACCTTCCTGAAAAGGAATTTCGGGGCTCTCCTGAAGGACGAGCAGCCTGGCTGGGTATGTATATTCAGGGAGTGGGTCACACCTTTCCTGGTGGACTGGTTTCAGGGGTGGGAGGGTGAAGAGCATGAGAGTTCGGCATTCTAGCTATCTTCCGTCTTCGGTCATCGAGGGAGTGGGAATTCTGCGCAGGTGGAACGTCACGGTGGAGGAGGTTCGGGACACTCCCAAGAAGCTTCTCGACGGGAGGGTCCTGGCCACCCACTTTGGCATTCAGCTTGCTTTGAAGGACTGCCCGCCAAGTACTCTCGCCTCGGGGTTGAAAAACATCAACTCCAGGCGCCTTCCGGAGAAATACCGAGACGTGGCGTTTCTCTCCTTCCACGGTAGACTTTACGTTCGAGGGAACTTGAAGTACAGGAACATAACGGATCGTGGTTGTCCTCGGGTGGAATGTTCCGGGGAAGTGGAGTCCATGGACCACTTCCTCCTCGAGTGCCCCTTTAACGTACAGGTCTACAAAGAGGTCTCAGCCGCCTTAGGCATCCCCTGCTTATCCCGCTGGACTTATGCGGAGTGGGCGTACGGGACGTCCAACTCAAGGGGAGGGCTTTTGATTTGGGCACTCTTTATGTAGTCAGTTCAGTGGTTAAGTATTTCACTTGGATGGCAAGGTGTCAGGTTTCCCTTCAACATAAAGACCTTTCCTGTCAGGTGGTGGTAGCAGACATTCTGAGGGCGGTTCGTGGGATCTATACCACCGAAAGGGCCTCTATGGATCCCACCATTTGGCAGCATTTGTGGCGAAATCTCAAGGTCCACCCGCCTTGAACCGCTCCATAGGCGCCCTTGTCTTGGTGAAGGGAATTCCAAATCTGTCTTCACCTTTCCCCCGTAGATTTTGAACTGGTTTTTCTTTTCATGGAAGGCTGCCACCTTTAGCAGACGAGTACCTTCCTCTGCGTCTAGGTAGTGCAGTGTAGTTAGGTTATGGTTATGGTTATGCACAGGTTATTTTTGGTATTGCTTGGGTTAGGGTGGGTTTCTGGTGTATGGACAAATTGAAAAAATTTACTTTGGGTGGGGGTAAAAAAAAACAAAAAAACAAAAAACACTGGGTTTCTTTATGGACGGAGGGATGGACTCCTTGAGGGTGGTGTACAAACTGGATTTCATGTGGGTGGTGGGTCTATGGACAAAATTTTGATTTCATGTGGGTGGTGGGTTTGGATGTGATGAACTGAGAAAAGGACTCCATTTGGGTGGTGGGTTTGGGGGATGGACGGAGGGATAGACTCCATGAGGGTGGTGGGTTTTATGAATTGAAAATGGACTCCATTTGGGTGGTGGGTTTGGGTTTAAAGTTTGGGTTTAAAGTGTAGGTGGTGGGTTGGTGTTGATGGACGGAGGGATGGACTCCATGTGGTTGGTGGGTTTTATGAACTGAGAAAAGGACTCCATGTGGTTAATGGGTTTGTTTATGTTTATGTGTGTATTTTATTTCACGCTTGGTTTATGTTTGTGTTTAGCTGGCTGTGGACTCGAGGTCAATTGGGTCCCACCTTGTCCCCCCCTTGTTATGTAAGAGCTCCTTCAGGAGCATTTCAGCCTTTTTTCTCCCTCCCCAAGGCTCCATGAAGTAATGGAGCCCCCCGCCTTTTAATTTATCCCCTTATGATTTAGTTCCCTCCCCCTTTTCTGTTAATCCCTCTCCCTGTTATTCCCAGTTATTTAATTTGGTATAAGTTTACTCCCCTATTAGTGCCCCTTCCTGAGTTTTTATTTCGGTATTTATGTTTCATTTGGTATTATGTTTGAATTGGGTATTATTTCAGTTGATTGTTTATTATTGTTATTTTGTTATTTATTTTGTTATTCTGTTTAATTTTTGAAGCATTTTACAAACTAAATAAAATAAAATACTGTCTCCCCCTGGTACATTAAGCTGCCGCTGGGGAGAGGGAGTAACAAGCTCCTCTCCCATATATACTTCCAGCTGCGGGGGAGGGAGACCGACTGTCTCTGCTCCCAATACAGAGTCCTGCTGCTGGGGAAAGGAGACTGGGCTCTCTATTCCCGGTAGGACATTCTGCTGCTGGGGATTGGAGACTGGGCTCCCAATTCCCTGTTTTATCTCCTGCTGGGGAATGGAGACAGGGCTCCCAATTCCCAATAATCTGTGCTGCCGCTGGGGAATGGAGACTGGGCTCCCAATTCCCAAAACATCATACTGCCGTTGGGGACCTGAGCCGACTGCCCAGCATCCCTGTAACTCCCCCTGCCACTGGGGAGGGAGGACGCTTCTCTCCTCTCCCTGCAAGGAACACTGCCGCTGGGGGACAGGACCACTTGTCTCTGCCTCCTGTAACTCAGCCTGCCACTGGGGAATGGAGCTCGAGCTCCCAATTCCCTGCAATTCACTCTGCTGCTGGGGGACAGAAGCAACTATCTCTGTCCCCTGTAATTCAGCCTGCCGCTGGGGAATGGAGCTTGGGCTCCCGATTCCCTGCAATATCTCCCACTGGGGAATGGAGCTCAGGCTCCAAATTCCCTGCAATACCGGTGGAGAGACCTCGGTCCCATCTCCACCCGCCACCTGGGGTTCTTCCCAGTAAATCTCAGCAATGTCTTCCCAGCTGAATGGGTCTGGATCTGGGTCTCCGCTTCCCTGCTGAGCCTTCTCACTGGAGTGGAACAGATCTTGGTAGCCCTGCTCCAGCTCCATCTCTCGGGTTACTAGGTGGACCAGGTCTTGCTCAATTTCGTGAGTGTCGTCCCAGTCATACCTGCTCTCCCTCCACTCCAAGAGATCACTGAACCGGGCTTGTGTAGGACAAGCCAGGACCATCAAACTCCTCTCCTTCTGGCTTGTCATGCTCGGCTGTCCAGGGCAGGTACTGTGCCCCATACCACCAGAGCGCCTGGTAGGCATCTTCCAGCCAAATCTCCTGCCATACTCGGAGCTCCAATTCCTTCCCCCATTCATCCAGGGGCTGCTCTCCCAGAAAGGGCATCCGCAGGGCTACTCGCTTCTGCACTCGCTGGTCTTCCTTGGGGAGTCTCTCGCCCCGCTGGTACTCCACAATACCCAGTGCCTGGTACCAGATGCCTTTGCGCAGCGCATCTCGGTCATCCAGGGCACCCTCATCATACTCCACTGCTGGTTCCATCTCGGTGCTGTCAGGGTCGCTATACTGGGACATGCGTTGCTCTAAAATTGTAAAAATCCATGGAATGGTGTCGCCTGTAGCTGTCCTGTTGTCTGTGGGAACGATCCCGCCGCTTGCCACCAATTGTAACGGACCGTTTTGCACAAAAGGGGTAAAAACTGTTTAGGCGATTGGCCCCCTTTTCAGAGATGCAGGCGCAGCTACTGCAGAACATCAAACACACAAACTGCCAATAAGTGAATGCTCCAAACTCCCGAACGGCATCCAATAAAGCACTCTAAACAGACGAACAGGAACCATATGAATTGCTGCTAGCAGACGAATAGGAAAAGCATCCAAGCGGCTTACACTCCTAGCAATCAATCTCTATCAGCATTCAGTAAATCCCCCCAAAGACGAGACAAGGGTCCGTGTTGAGGGTCAAGCAGTGGTCTGTTTAATGAGGGCTACCTGCCCAGTATTTATGCAGGTCTCCCACCTGGGGGACCAAATGGGAGACTGTGACAAGGGACAGACAAGCAGACAAATAGGACACACAGTCACAGTATATTCCCACAATGCATCCTGGCTTCCTCCCCTCTGCCCTGGGAGATAATTGAGAAGTAATTCAATTATCTCCCAAGACAAAGGCAAATCGCCATTATGCACGTGGGGATACTAAAACAAGCATTACTGTTAAAATACACCAGGTAAGACACATTACATTAAAACTATACATTTAACATATCCCCAGATAGCTCAGGTCTGAGCGCACATTATTAAGCGAATGGCGCTCAGACCACACAAATACAGTTTAATCGCCATGGAGCCAAAGTCTTTAATTCCACAAACAGGCTCCATGGCAGGCTATCTGGGTACTTGCACACCGAATACAATTGCAGCACTAAAAGTCCCGAATGCTCCGTTGTTCGGTTCCCGAACGGGTTTGCAGACTTCCAGCCTCAGCGGGGCTTGTAAGACAAAAGTGTCCGCTTTTGGTGTCCTGACGCTGGGTAGAACAAACGCTGGCTACCCGGGGAGCTTCCATAACACCGCCATCGTGTGGCGGCTAGGTGTAACCGCAACTACCCAGTAATTGTCAATTAAGCTGCTTCAGGGAGGTTAATTGCCGGCACACTCCAGCTCCCAGGTGGTCTATTCATTCGTGCGGTTGTTCGGTAGATTGAATCTACCGAACAACTAGCAGAAAAGCATGAATACAGCTTTTCTGCAGGCGAAACAAAGTCTTTTAACATGGGGGCCATAGTCCAAAGGCAGCAGGCGAGCAAACAGGCTTCTCCAATGCAATGTGGCGAGATTGGTCTCGTCACACATTCATATCATCCAATCTCCCGAATGGACCGGTGTTCATATGTCTTGACGAAAAAAGAAGGGTGATCGGCAGTTTCAGCGATGTTCGGTAGGAAAAAGTGTCCGATTATAGTTCCATACGTTTTGCGTGGAACACCGCTGTTCATTCGCGTGTTTTAAAATGTCCGCTGCCTCGTGGTCGGCATACGAACGACGACCACCCTTAGAATGAAGAGGTGTCTGCGATTAACCACAACGTTCTAATTGGGGCCAAGAGGTTAACCAGCAGCACACTTCTCTTCTGGGTGGCCGCCCATTCAGTAGTTTGTTCGGTATAATCCTGCCATAAACGAACAGGGGCATATGGACAGGCATTTCCACAAATGGAGATAAAACAGACGAACCAGCAATAATAGTTATACAGATGGGTCTGTCACATTGTGAATCTGGGCCGGCTGCCCAGCATCCCTGTAGGGCCAGTGGAGAGACCTGATGGAAGACTACAAAGTTACATACCAATGACAAAGTTTGTTCAAGTACCGGACACTACCATACATATTATACAATCCCTCCCCTCTGCTTGGGAGATAATTAGATCAGGAACTGTACTAATCTAATCCAATTATCTCCAATTACAGAAAAAAACCCACTTTTTTCTAAACACCCCAAAAAGTACCCCAATAACACATAAAACCCCACAAAAGTTAAATCCCCTTATAGCCCTTATCTGGGTGACCAACATACCCAAAAATTACCCCAGATCAGTTCAGGAATTTCATAGAAGTCATTTATTTGACCGACCACAAGAATAGTCCAAACAAACTGCCGAATGGCTTTGTTCTCGGCCGCCATTGTGAATTGTTACAAAGTCCCCTCTGTCTGCTACAACCCTGTTATTTTGTTGCTACTTGTGTTGTTTTTTCCCGAAGAACTATTACAGGCCATTCGTACATACGAATGGCCGACCACCTGGCCCCTGGTTCACCTCTCGATATACCAAACAAACTGCTGAATGGGCAACCAACCTACCTGAGGAGTGTGTCCCCAATTAACCACCCAGGAGCTGCGGTTTTGTGGTTAACCACAGCCTACTTTATCAATGGGGTGGTCACCGTTCGTATAAGAGGGTCGAACAGGGACTGATTTAAATGTCGAACCAACTCCCGAACGACCGACCACCCTACCGGAGGTGGGTGCCCCTGGTTAACCACCCTGAAGCTGTGGCTTTGTGGTTAACCGCAACCTAATTGATCATCACCATGGTGGCCATCGTTCGAATGCACGAACACGTGGCGGACATCTTTTGTTGTCGAACGCCCAGTGGTACCTGGTCGTCAAACGTCTGGTACTCTTTTCGGATACTATTATGTACGCACCCCGCTGGGATTTATCTTGCCCCGTCCGTTCATGCATAAAACCCTGAAGTGCGTACTGTTCGACACTTTGATACAGAGAATACACCGACCCCTTGCAGGACAATATGACCCAGAATACATGGGCTGCTATTTGCCGAACAGCCCTCCAGACAATTTTCACCCCCCTGATGTTCCCATACTGTTCGTGGGATCTGAGCACTTTTCGTATATCTTGTGCGCTCAAATCCAAGCTGTCGAAAGGTCTCCCCCTTCAAAAACCAGGCTTCAACCAGGCTACTCCCGTGGTAGCGCTGGCACCAGGGCAGAGTACCACTGGTCTCTGCTCACTCAGCAACCCACCAAGTTAGCTTACCAGTCACCCACACAGCCGTGGTGAGGCACCTGGACATGGACAAAGTTCTCCTCTACCCAGGAGTAGTAACCATTTCTTGTGGGTGGGCTGTATTACTGTTTGTGTGTTGTGGATGGGCTGCTGGACTAACAAGGGCACTGACCTGCAGGAGGTCAGATACCCTGTTAGTCTGTTTGGAAAAGGGGAGAGATGTGACGAGACCAATCTCGCCACATTGCATTGGAGAAGCCTGGTTGCTCGCCTGTTGCTTTTGGATTATGGCCCCATGTTAAAAGGCTTGATTTTCCCCTGCAAAGACATGAAAGCTGGGTCATTTGGTGCTTGCCCTGTTTGAGCGGTGATACCCCAGATAGCTATGCCATGGAGCCCATTCGTATAATGAAAGACTATGGGAAAGACTTTGGCTCCATGGCAATTGAATCTGTATGTGTGTGCTCTGAGCGCCATTCAGTAATAATGTGCGCTCAGATCTGAGCTATCTGGGGATATGTTGAATGTACCTGTTTTGTGCAATGGCTGCACAGTTATATGTTTTTATGTGTTTTATTGTCTTTTGCTGCCATGTGTTCAATGGAGTTTTGCCTCTGTCCTTGGAGATAATTGGATTACTTCACAATTATCTCCAGGATAGAAGACTCTGTGGAACTGGTTTTGGGCAGAAAAGCCATGCTTCCTTTGGTCACAAAGGACTACGATCTATCTTTTGAACCACTGGACCAATTTGTATGATTTTGTATGTTTGTATTTGGAGTATGCTGATTCTGAAAATGTAAGTTTATGTGAATGTGATGCATACTTTTCAAGTTATGAATAATGTGGAAAAATTTTATTTCTCTGCTTGTTATAATTACATTACCCATTGTGTAAGGTAATTGAATCACAGGCAGAGGGGAGGATTTGTGTGGGAGTGTCTGAGTGTATTGTATGTGTTTATTGGTTGTGTTCCAAAACCCTGTGGGTGGTACTAATGTGTAAGAATGTGTACATAAGCACAATAAACCCACAGCTCTGGCTGTTCACTGCTTGACCCTCAACATGGAGCTTTGTCTCGTTCTTGGGGGGATTTATTGTATGCTGTTCCAGTTTGACTGCTAGGAGTATAAACCTATTCGTATGGTTTTTCCTATTTGGCTGTTTACGGCATTCATATGGTTTCCTGTTCGGCGGATTGGTGTTCTGCAGTATCTGTGCCTGTGTCTCTAGAAGGCGGTTTAACCCTTTTATGCCTGGGGGTGCCGTTACAATACAATACTCGATTGTAAAAGACACCATCCCGAGACGATACGCAGTAACTCCAGAAACTTATCGTAGGCAATTTCGGGACACAAAAAAGAAACCGAATGACACTCACATGGAGTTGGCTCATCGGTTACGCCGGGCTGCGATTCATTTTATTAACGGGTGCCAGGCTGTAACTGCAGAGGAAATATTGTTTTTATTGGAACATTTCTATGAGGAATTAGATCTCAACCGGAGGGCATGACCGAAGGACAGACAACCAACCACATTGAACGAAGCTGCCCGCCGGGCCGACGAGCACCATGATCGTCGGTTGCTCGATTCTTCAAATGCTCGAATTTCCACACGAACGGACATGAGAGACAATATAAGAACGGCCCGACTAACCGACTTCAGGACACCTGTACCTGCAGGCCCAACCTGATATTCGGGACCACCCAACCACAGTTATAATCGCCCCAGGCAGACGTGTCACCAGTGTAACCAGCCGGGCCACTTCATGAAAGATTGCCCGCTCAGCATCGATCGTGCTCCAAGGAACTATAAAACTTCGTCCTCCGGTCCCCCCGACCAGCCCTGGCTCTCTGCGTGGACAGAGAGACAACCATGGAGGAACATCTGGGGCCACTTCATGAAGGTGACCCAGTATACGGAGCCTCCGACAACTGCCACCACCACAGACAAGCCATAAAGCTTGATGGCTGCACCGCTCAGGGACTGAGAGACACAGGCGCTACGATTACTTTAGTGCAAAGTCTCTTGATACCCAAGCACAAACGGTCAGGACAAACAGTAGCCGTTCGAGTAGCCAGAGCAGATGTATACTGGTTACCCACTGCCAAAGTGCACTTGAACTGGGAAGTGGGAGAAGGGATTGTGAACGTGGGGATCATGGAAAATCTGCCAGCGGAGGTTCTATTGGACAATGATCTGGGCCGAGGACATCAGCCAATGCCCCCTCCTATAATACCGAAGCCCACCCTATGACTACCCGTGCAAAAGCGAGGACACAACAAGACCCCTCACCAGTTCAGTAGCCACAGGTAAGACTACCCCAGACTGTGACTGGTCCCCAACCCCCCATCCCGTGGGATACCCCTGAAGCATTTGGAGAGGAAAGTAGGGCAGACCCGACTCTCCGCAAGTACAGAGAAAAGGCAGAGACTGGGGCTGGGGAGCTAGATAACGAGACCTTCATATGGGAGCAGAATAAATTGTATAGGTTGACGGGCCACAGAAAACGCCAACTAGTAATCCCTCACAAATATAGATGGGAGCTATTAAGAGGAGGACACGATATCCCCTTAGCTGGCCATCTAGCAGTGACTCGTACCCTTCACCGGATAACTCACACCTTCTTTTGGCCTGGAGTACACGCTGATGTGAGGGCGTATTGCAACACATGCGATACCTGTCAGCAGGTAGGGAGGAGAGGAGATCACCGGAAGGCGCACCTGGTGAATATACCCATCATAGAGGAGCCATTCAGCAGGGTCGCCGTAGTGGGACCACTAGCTACCCCTAGTCCATCAGGGAAAATGTATATCCTTACTGTGGTGGACTAGGCGACCTGCTACCGCGAGGCAGTGGCTCTATCTAATATTCAGGCAAACACTGTGGCTAATGCTTTGGTTCAGGTGTTCTCTCAGGTAGGATTCCCCAAAGAAATCCTATCTGACAGAGGCACTCAGTTTACTGCTGAATTCAACCAACAGCTATGGCACGTCTGTAAAATAAAATCCCTCCTCAGCTCCCCCTATCATTCACAGACCAATTGGCTATGTGAGTGGTTCAACGGAACCCTCAAATGCTCAAGACATTTGCCCAGGAATACAGAGATTGGGAGCGATCCTGCCACACCTCCTGTTCGCTTATCAGGAGGTGCCCCAGGAAACAACAGGGTTCTCTCCCTTCAAGCTGCTCTATGGGCGAAAGGTACAAGGACCCCTGGACCTTATCCATGAGCACTGGGAGGGAGAAACGGAGAATTAGGAAGGCTAGAGCTTCGGGGCCATATGGAGCAGTTGGCTAGGTCAGTTGAGGCTAACCTCCAGACGGCCCAGAGATGACAGAAAGTATGGTATGACAGGGAGGCCCGGAAAATTAGTTTTTACATAGGATACCACATATGTGATTGCTAGCTGCCATGATGAAAGCCTGCGGAAAACCTTCCACATAAATATGCTCAAGGAGTATCTTGAGAGGCCGGAAGATGTGGCAGCCATATGTAGCCCCACTCATGAGGACCCTGACAATCTGCCTATACCTGGCCTATTAGAACAGCACCTGCACCCTAATTTAGTGGAACAAGGCCAGATAGGTGACAGGCTTAGCCCTACTGAGAGGGAGCAGCTAAGTAATTTACTGCAGGAGAAGCATCTTACATTTTCCCAGGACCCAGGCTATACTACCTTAGCCACCCACCAAGTGGGTACCCCAGGACAGCAGCCCCTAAGACAGACTCCTTACTGCATCCTGGAGGCTGTTATATAGGCAGTTGTGAACTGGCACACATCCTGCACTCAGACCCAGGTCCTAGCCTTTCTGGGCACTGCTGGGTACTATAGCATTATCACTAAACCCCTGATGGACCTGACTAAGAAAAACCTTCCCTGACAGATCTTGTGGTCTCCCCACTATGAAGCAGCATTCCAGGCCCTCAAGAATGCACTAACTAATGCTCTTGTCTTGGCTGCCCCAGCCCCTAACAATCTCTTTATCGTCCATACAGACGCTTCCATGTTCGGGCTGGAGGCAGTTCTCAGCCAAGTAGGAGAGGGTGGAGGGGAACACCCTATTGCCTACATCAGCAGAAAACTCCTGCCACGAGAAGTCAGCTATGCAGCCGTGGAAAAGGAGTGCCTGTT